>OV651817.1:12151572-12241572 GCA_927349885.1 Psylliodes chrysocephalus
TGAGAGCTTCATCATTGTAGGACATGCAGCAGACATGCAGCAAAGTATTTCCATGTACAAAAAAAAACAATGAAAAATTTTTAATTTTGCCTTTCGAAATAAATAATACTCCTAAATGTGCCTACCATAAATTGGTACTCGATTCGTTTTCAAATGGTGTCAAAAGTTGAAAACTGAAAATTAGTGGCTTACATGTTTTTATTACTTAGTATAATTTCACTAAACGTGTTTGGTATTATGTTATAAGTTTACCTAACAGCAAAAAAATCTGTTAGTTAAATTTTGTCAGTGCCGATTTTAGTAAAATTATATTGAATAAAATTATAACTACCTAGATATTTACCCATTATTACTTTTTTAATTTTTAACTTAACATCCTGTATTTCAGAACATTTTATCCAAACATTTTTTATTTTCGTCTATTCGTCTCATTTTGAACAATAATATTCAGTTGTTCATGTCCTATTCTTAATTTGATGATACCATTAAATAAAAGTGAATATAAATTAACAGCGTACAACTCAAGTTTAATTAACCATCAGCGATATATCCAAAATCCAACCACAATATAGAAAAAAATGTTCCCTATTATAGTAAAATTCCACCCAATCTCAACTAATTCAATCTTTTTCAATCAAAAACTGGTTTATTTTATTATATCGATTATTTTCGCATTTTATGTGACCTTCAAATACCCTGTATTCTGTGCTTTTGTAATAATTTGAAATAGTAAATTGTAACTATAAAAATACATTACCGAAGACAAGTAGAAATGAAAAAGAAGATTTTAAATTATAATTCATACTCAAGCACAGACATGACCTAAAGACCTGACTTGGACATAAGTACAGTATCGCCATCTACATTCTATGTCCATCGTCCTCCAATGATAAGTCCATAAGGTTACCCTACTATATTTCTTCATACAACGATACAACGGTTCTGCTATATTCTGCAAATCTATCTTATTCTTCTGTGATGAACTTTTACTACCCACCAATAGATGTCTTAACCAAATTTTTTTTAAATTGTTATTTAGTTGTAAATCTTTTTATATAATGAAACACGAATCAGAACACAACAACTATAATAATGATTTGGATGTAAATGGACATATAACATTATCATAAAATGCAAAAAAAAAAAAATTAACTACCACCATAAATCTATTACCAAATCAGTTTCACTCACGGTGGATTCTAATTCCGTTCGAATGTTGGTATCAATGTATATTACGTGTTAAATAACTATTACGAAATGGAGACCTTTTAACACCGTGAGTGCACTTGTGAAAATTATTCGAATAATTTTATATTTTATGTAATTGGTAAGTATTAATTTTAACATACAGTATATTTATTTACTAATATGCGGGTATATTATTTTAAAATATATTCAATGAACTTATATCACCCTAATTCGAATGATGATACCAAATTATAGACAGTCTCTGTTTTATTTTGGAGATTTACTAATTTCAACTGAACGCTAGATGCGTTCAGCCTGAAAAACGCCTTCTGAATTAACTTCTAAATTCCTACCATAAATTCACGTGAATAGAATATAACGTCTAAAGATCAAATATTATTTTTCTTATAGGATGCAGCAATGTATTTTCATGCACACGAAAGTCGGCTTTATGTGCACAGTGGCAAGATGTGACTATTATAACGGTATGCACCAAATTATAGCTTCTGACTGTGTTATTTGTACTAGTGCTTCCAGTACATTAGATTCAACTTTTTAAGCACCTTTTAATTGCTCCAATATGCTTTAATTTAATTAATTCGCAAAATTTTCTACCAAAACCTTTTTTTTTTTGTCA
Organism: Psylliodes chrysocephalus; assembly: GCA_927349885.1. Lineage (NCBI taxonomy): Eukaryota > Metazoa > Arthropoda > Insecta > Coleoptera > Chrysomelidae > Psylliodes > Psylliodes chrysocephalus. The sequence goes on from OV651817.1 coordinate 12,153,398, forward strand.
TCCGGTCCAATCCGCCGGTCAACAACCTCCTAGCAACCGTTTTTTTTCAATCTCTCACTTTTTTTATAACTAACCAATCACGGTTATGATATTTTTCTGTCAAACGTATTTTTCTTAGATATTATTATTTTATTGACGTGAATGTTATTTTTACGTATAAATAAATATTTTACAGCGATAGTATGTACAAAATTATTAATGGTTGTGTAAATTCTAATTTAAGTGTTTCTCATAATTCAAATTTCAATGTATACCTGTAATTTTGATTGGTTGTCAAAAAGATTTCAGAATGCAGAATCTGATTTGTTGCTAACGTAATTCTATGACATTTCATATGTCTCTTTGTTTTGTGACTATTTTATATACAAAGTGGTTCATGCTTTAAATACAGTGTGATTTTGCAAACTACGATCGACGATTTCTTAATAAACATTTATAAATTATCAAATTGACATTGAATGATGTAGATTTAACTACCATGGAGCGTAAAATGTTTCTAATAGTTGACCTGAACAATATTTATAAATAACCATCTAAATTATACAAAACATTTATACAGAGTGATGATGAAATCATTACAATATATATGATTGTCAGATGTATGTCAGTTTGTATTATATTTTTATGTCCTGAATAATACATTGGAATATATCTTAGTGTTATTTGTTTACCAAAGATCTTTATTTAATTTAAAACATCAGAATGATGGATGATTAATAGTGGATGATGAATGATTGGATGATAAGTAATTGGATGACTAAATGACGGATAATTAAAGATGAATGATGGGTAATTGATGCTGGATGATGCTGGATGATGATGATGGAAAATTGACGATGGAAGTTGGCTGATGAATGATGGATAATTGATTGATGTTTTGTTGGATGGTTAGATGATATATGATGAATGAGGGATGGATGATGGAAAACTGGATGATGAATAATGGGATGATGGATAATTGGATGATTGAATGACGGATAATAGATGATGAGTGATGGATAATAAATGACGGATGATCGATGATTGGATGGTAGTTGGTTGGATGGTAAATGATTGGATAATGGATTATGATGGATGTCGGATGTTAAATGATGGATGACGAATAATGGATGATTGGACGACGGATGATAAATATTGGATAATAGAAGTTGGATGATGATAGATGACCCATCACGAATTACATATGACGAATGATGGATGACAAATGACGAATAATAGAAGATTGGATGATAGTTGATTGGATGATAGTTAATTGGATAATGTACGATTGGATGATAAATATTGGATATAGGAAGATGGATGAAGGATAATTCATGTTGGATGATAAATGATAATAGATGTACAATGGACGTTTGGCAATGGATAATGAATGATGGTGATCAGAAAAATATAGTTTTCTTCCAGAGTTGCTAAATAAAGTTGAGCTGAAGATGAAGGCGTTTGTGCAAAATTTATATGCCAGAAAGTTTTATTTCATTTATGCATGTATGTTGCGTACCACCCCTCAAGGGTTGACAACACTTTTTAAATTTTTCCAGATCCGTTTCTGCGAGGCAGATCAGTCCATATTCTGAACTTTTTAAAACTATTTAGATCTTGGATCTCTGTTAATTTTATTATTTCTTGTATTTTTATATTATTTGTTCTATCAGTTGAATTTTCTTCGTTTTATTATTTTTTTTTTTTTTTTTTTTTTCATCGCCATTATTCATACCCTTTGCCATTATCATCATAATTATTATCCACACATATTTTGCTTTATTACTTTTTAACTAGTTTTCATTATTTTATTTATCTGTTTAATTTAACGTATTATTGCATTTAAAAATATCTTGTTTTCAGTTTTTAGTAGATGTATTTTACTTGTATTTAAATAAAATGTGTCTAATATATATTTTATTGCCTTAAGGCGGCGTTAGCAAATGTATTAGCATAGGAGAATTTTTCAACATATAAGACGGGCTTTGTAGACAATGAATTTATGCGGATTTGCTTTTATAATATTCTAATAGTATTGAACTAGTTCCTGAATATATTTTAAAGTGGAAAAAAATTGAGAGTATGAAGAAAATAACGAATTTGTGAAAATTTTACATGTAAAAAAGTCATCATAAATCGCTATAAAAACTATTTCAGGAACTAGAATATATTCCCATTAGAGGCCCCGCATAAGAAATATTTCATTTTTTGCTTTCATTTTTAATTTTAACCCAAAAAACGCAACCAACATTACATAAAACAGGTGTAATCCCTGTAATTTTAGGTTCAGGCAATCTTATATAGATGACGCCACCTGAAAATATCAAATTTATATCGAGCAACGTTGTCATATTGTTATGAAGTATCGGAAGCAAGGAAGTTCGTTATTTTATTACAAAAATTAGGTAAATTGTGTTAAGTATGGTTTTGGAAAAACATTTAAAACGTGTAGAGATTTTGTAAAATGTTTCATTTTTATATTACAAAATATAAGAACGTAATTTGTCAGATATTAAATATAATGTTGAGTTTTGTTTTTTATGGCTGGATTTACGTGAAAATTGGAACAAGATGCATGTGAAAACATCGATCCTGGCCTTTCAAATGCATTTGTGGGTTCAAAAATTAGTTGAGAAGAGTTAAAAGTAAGAGCAAACTTTTAAGCCAATTTATATTCTTAAAATCAACTGAAAAAGTACTTAAAATATTTATTGAAAATACAATAAATTTATCACACTGATTATTGCAGCACAGTTTAAATTTTATTATTATTATTATTATTATCTCTTCTGTATTTTTGTTTACATTGTATGTTTTTTTACTTTCCTATCTGTATACAGATAAGGAAAGTATAGTAATCATGATTTTTTTCGACATCGATTTTTTGACGGATTTTTACATTTTGGGATCCCCTGAATCCGTTTTGACTATTTTCGCGATGCTGTCTGTGTGTGTGTCTGTATACTCGATAACTCATGAACGGATAAACAGAAAAATAACAAATTTTAAAATTAAGTCTTATTCCGGCCTGCGGTGAACTGATTAGATTTTGAGCACAGTTGGCACTTGGGGGTACTTTATAGGGGGTCATTTTTATATTTTATGGAATATATTTGTTATTTACGGTTGTAGAAGAAAATTCTTTGAATAAAAGTTAATTCAAATAATATTTTCTACAATTTTTGTTATATACAAAATTTTGCTAAAATGGTTCGTATTCCAGAAATTTGACAAAATGTAAAAAATTCAAATTTTTATGAAAATTATTTATATAAAAGTTGTTTGTGACACAATTTTCTATAATTCTTGTCTTATACATAATTTCTCTAAAGTGGACCGAATTCGAGATATTTGATAAATAGTGTAAATTTAGAATTTTGAAGAAAACTCGAAAGCGGGTTGTAACGAAGTTACTTTTTTTTTATTTATTTAAGAAATATAGGATCCGTCGGAAAACCGAATTATTATTTTTATTTTATTTTTCGTATTCATCATTTAGCTTTAACGTTAAAAATTCGAGTTTTCAAACGTTTACTATATATTGAATCTTCCCATCAAAATTTTTTATAAGTCAGCGGACGATCGCCTGCATTTCCCCACCTCAATCTTCGATTAATAATCGAGTTTGCACGACGAGTGGCCAAAATCACCTGTAAAACAAGCTGCACCGGCCAGATCTCATTATCTTTCCGCCGACGCTTGAGTTAGTAAGCAGCAATTCTTAGCAGTACCAGCCGCCTCCGATTAAACAAATCCCGTTCTCCGAGTACAGGTAAAAAAAAAAACTGATTTCTTATCGCGTTGTTTTTGGAAGTAAATAAAAGACACATTCCGATTTATACCGGCTTTATTTTCTATTGAATTTGAAATACCGCAATAATTAATATTAAAGCATTTTGCTCTGTTAAAGGTCTTTATTTTTTTTAGAAAGATTTATTTTCATTTCCCGACTGAATTATTGATTTTTTTTTTAATTTTATTTTCCGATTTTGGATACGATTAAATTATTTAATAAGATAAATAGATTTAACGATTTAATTGCTGCCAGGTCTAGGTTAATTTTTTTTTTACAGTAGTTGATTCTTTTATTTAAATTTTCTTTCCTTTAAATTAAATACAGGGTGATACTCGTTATTGATTTAATGATTAAAAATAATGTCTGAAAACTAACTAGTGTTTTGTATGCGTGATTGTGTCGCTACACTACTAGTGATTAGACATTATCCGTGGATTTTATTTTTTTTATTTATTTTTATTAAACAGGGGTCACGACCGAAAACACATTTTTTTTTTTGATTTCCGTATAGAAAAGTAAATACTATCTGATACCTAGCTAGTGTTTTGTATGCGTGATTGTGTCGCTACACTGCTAGTGATTAGGTATTATCCGTGATAAAATTTAGTTTAATTTTCCTTTAATTAGTTTTTCGATTAAAGTTTAAAAGAAAAGAAAATATTGTCTGAAAACTAACTAGTGTTTTGTATGCGTGATTGTGTCGCTACACTACTAGTGATTAGACATTATCCGTGGATTTTTTTTTATTTTTTTTAAAAGGGGGTCACGACCGAAAACACGTTTATTTGAGTTCCGTACAAAAAAAAAAATAAATAGTATCTGATGTCTAGCTAGTGTTTTGTATGCGTGATTGTGTCGTCACACTGCTGGAAATTAGATATTATCCGTGGTGACATTTTGTCTTTTACTTTGATTTAATTCCAAAAGGGTGGGATATTAGATGGGAAGTTAAACTAGTTACCTGGTACCGATTAATTTTATTTTTCATAATTGTTAATATTGAATTCTATTTCCGTATATATTCCCTGTTCATAAGTAAATGCTACCGTAATCCGATTTAATTCAGAACTCCGTGTTATTTGCTTTTATCTGTATATTTATCTAAATCACGTCTGATTGAGCTCCGACCTGTCAAGCCATCGTCCGCAACCGCTTATTTTTGTTATTTTTTTTGTTCAGGGTTTTAACGACTCATAAGGGGGTGGGCTTTGAAATATTTTAATTTTTATTATTGTTATTAGCTTTCGTAAGCAATAGATGTATTAATTTTCAAAAATTTGGCTTGTAATTGTGTCGACCTTTCCCTTTTTCTCTTTCAGCTTCGACAATTCTTTAAACGTAACAATAACGATTAAAGCCCGTTATTGTTACCCTCTTATGTGTATAGTCTTACATCAACGAGACCCCTGGAGTTTTTCCGTCATCTCCACTAGAAGCTACCTGTGTTGTGGAGCAAACCACATTAATAAAACTGGCGCTCGAGTACTTCCGAGTCCTAGGGTGTCACTAGTAAGGGTAATATTTTCTTAGAGGCAAGAAAACACCTTACAGGGTAAAGAAAAAACATTATTTGTTAAATTGAAGCGTTATTCCGACCTGTGGTGAATTGATTAGATTTTGGACAAAGTCGGAACATCTGGGGACGGGGTTACTTTATGAGAGGTCGTTTTATATTTTATTGAATATTATCTGTTATTTATGTTTGGCGAAGAAAATTCTTTAAATAAAAGTTACTTTTAATATTATTCTCTATAATTCTCATTTTTTACAATTTTTTCCATAAATGGACCGTATTCGAGAAATTTGATAAAAGGTGCAAATTCTGATTTTTAAGAAAATTGGTAAACTAAAAGTTGTTTGCAATATCGATCTCTATCATTTTTGTTTTTTACATTATTTCTCTAAAATGGACCGTAATAGAAAAACTGGAGGAAAAGTGTAAAATTAAATTTTTTCAGTGTTTTCATTTGCAGTGAATATATATCGAAAAATGTTTCGAGTTAGATGTATGTAAATGTATATATTTAGTTTATCCTTTAAACATTTACAGAGTTGCAATAGGTTGTACAAAATAATCGGAAAAAGCCTGTAATAACTAGATAGGAAAGTCGTGTGTTGGACACATCAGATTTTTTCGTAAATGGTTAATTTAAGGTCAATAAAATGAATTATTACTATTACTTATTATTGACCGTCTTCACCGTCGTCAAACATGTTTCGCTTACAACTGTCAACAGTATCAATCGCTTCACTGCTTTTTAAATCATGATGGATAAAAATAATGGTGCGAATAGATTATGCTTTTATCCTTAAGGCCTACTCAAGCATAAAAGCATAATCTATTTGCGCCACCACAAACAAGAACAAAATGAAATTTAATAAACAAACTCAGTCGATCAACTGCTGGGTAACGTGTAACTACCTATAAAAACACTAAAAAAACACAAAACAAAACAATGATAACTAACAAATAAGCTCAGACTGGATGAACAAAGAACTACTTAATAATATACGAACCAAAATAGATTCAAATGTTTATATTACATTGTCCTAAAAGTTTTATTCTGGTTCATAATAGTATATTATTAAACGAGCAATTTATGGTAGCCATTATTCACGCAAGCGTTTGCGTCCCGAGCCGTAGGCGAGGGGCGCAAGTCACCCGAGTGAATAATGGCCATAAATTGCGACTCTAATACTATACTTTGTCCACGACCATTATGGTTTCTTTATTAAATAAAAGTTAAGTGTAGAATGGAAAGTTTTTATTAAACATAGGTAACTAACTGTTGTTTTTTCCACTTTCCATTTTTCGATTTTTTGATTTATCGATTTTTGGATTTTTTGATTTTTCGATCTAGAAAATATCTTTATGAAAAGTATCGCCTATCTTTAGTTATCTACCGGAATGTGCCAGAATTACAAAAGCGTGAATTATCATAATTCACTCCGTGATATATGGGTACTATATGCTCTTAGTTAGGAGGTAGAATATTGATTTATTATTAAGTGGTCGTGGACAAAATTATTTAAATACGGTCCCTATAGGTTCGATATTCTAATGTAATGTAGTGTTCGTCTCGTCCGCCGGTACAATAAAATGTTACGAGCAATTTAGATTTGGGAGGGAGGGGACGCTTGTCGGGTCGCCGGAAAGTGGTTTACACAACTTGGCAAACAGGCAGGTATAATTCAACATTTGAATTATTTCGCAGAAGTGCATCTAATCGCCATCTATTGACAACTTAGTTAATTTGTAGTTTTTGTTATGAATTTCCTGGCGTGCAAATTCCGTCTTAAAAAATTAAAATTATTTTTTATAAAACAAATTTTTTAATAACAGAGTAATATTACGATATAAACATTTGTGAAGACTGAAATTAATACTAATAAAAGTTAATAATTAAAACCACTAATAAAATCAATAAAACGAGGTACAATAAGTAATAAACGAAAATACCATTCGAAACTTATAGAAACATTATTCTAATCTTGTTTGCTTGGAAATTTTAAAAAAATCTTATTTTACTGTTCAACAAATTTTGACATATAAGTTATTGTTTCATTAGGGAAACCTGGCAACATTGCAGGACGCAGTAAAATTTTGTTTATCATTATACGGAAGTAATATGGTTGCAAAATGTAATATTATATACATACCTGGAATCAAAATAGTTAGCCAACCGAAAGGATGCATTATAATTGTTAATAACAGAATCAGGATGCGGTGAAGACATTCGTTCCCATCTTGAGTAATCAATAAATAAAACTTGCCACACGTAGTAAAAATAATGTACCTAATTTAATTATATATTTAATAAAAAAAACAAATCCAAATTAACAATCAATTTGAAGAAACTCTGGCAACGTATTCCTTCGCTTTTTCTTTAACCGCTTCAACCGTCTCCGGTGTCCCGTGCTGTTCCTCAAACATTCTAAACTTCATAAATAACGTTTTCATATTTTTAAGAGGCAATCTTTGACAAACTGATCTTTCTAATACTTGCCTGAAAAGAAACAGATACATTATTATATGTATTTTACGAGTAAAATATATTAAAATAAATCAAAACTGGCGCCCGAGCAACCCTTGTTCGAAATAACAGCCTGGCACCACTCTCAATTTCCAAATGTCACAAGTGAGAAGAGAAGAGGTGTCACAATCTATACATTAGCTAAATTGCTAAATAAATCAGCAATCAACTTTATCTGCCTCAATAAATTTAAATAATTTCTTATGAATGTAAAATCCTCTGTTTGTCTTTATAGTAATGTTAATCATCTGATAATGACAGTATTCAAAGATGTTGTGCAATAAACTATGACCGGATTTTGAAGTTGTAAAAATTAATTCAATATTCAATATTTACCTTGCTTGATCGATATTATCCTTTTTAACGAGTTGATCGACGTACGTCGTCCAAATAGTAACTATCCTAGGATACGAACTGAGGATGGTTTCAAAAATGGCGGCCCCGTGGTTGGCATCGCCGAACTTGAACTCCATTATAGCGAATTTCACGATTATTTCTAATTCTACAAATGAAATAAGTATATGTACTCACTAAAGAAAAGAACGTTTGTAATAATTTTAAACTTACGCGTTTTTCTATTATCTATGGATTTCAGAGCGGAATCTTTCATATTTCTGGCTTCTTTGAATTTATTCAGTTGATAATAAGTTTTGGCGATTTCTAACCACATTTCGGGTACTTGTTTATGTTTGTTTCGGACTTTTTTAATTTTCTCCTCCATGTCCGCTAACTTCCCGGTTTCGGCTAACATTTTGATGACTTTAAGATATATTTGTAGCGAATCATTGTATTTAACAGCTTCTTCAAAAGTTTTGTCGAACGATTCCTAAAAGAGAACGAGTGAATATGAAAAAATTGAAAATAGCGTTGGTGGAAATTGAGCATACCTTGGTACCTAACATGTTTTCTATATTAAGTAGAGCTATCCAAACATTGAATCGTTCATCAAGTAAGGTCATATTTCTGGCTTCTTTGAATTCATTCACTTGATAATAAGTGTAGGCGATTTCTAACCACATTTCGGGTACTTGTTTATATTTGTTTCGGACTTTTTTAATTTTCTCCTCCATGTCCGCTAACTTCCCGGTTTCGGCTAACATTTTGATGACTTTAAGATATATTTGTAGCGAATCATTGTATTTAACAGCTTCTTCAAAAGTTTTGTCGAACGATTCCTAAAAGAGAACGAGTGAATATGAAAAAATTGAAAATAGCGTTGGTGGAAATTGAGCATACCTTGGTACCAAACATGTTTTCTAAATTAAGTAGAGCTATCCAAATATTGAATCGTTCATCAAGTAAGGTCATATTTATGGCTTCTAATGCTCTTCTAGCGACGACTCGCGCCTTATCGAATTCGGTGGCCTAAAAAATAAAATTATAGTAAAATTGTGTTCCTTTTTTAAAGAGAATCCCAATAATAATAATAATAATAATTTTAGAAGTGAGAGTGGCCATATATATGACTAGTTGGGATCGAGTACGAATGTTGTAAAGAAAGGTTCTTAATTTCTCACAAAGTCAATTTATTGGCGACTAGTTTAGAAGTGTCAGAGATTTAAAATTGGTACACTCATTTTAGAATAAAAGAAGTATGATAAACAACATTCTTGAATTGGATAAAAACTCTTATAGGTGTATTGAAAACAAAGAAAAAATTCAAATTGTGTGGAAATCGTGTATTTACAGAGACAGTATAAATGTAAAACAATGCGTTAATTGTTGGAAGTTTGGCCATTTAGCAATGAATGTAAGAAAATACCAACTTGTCAGATATGTACTGGTGAACATAAATGGACCGAATGCCAATCAAGGGATATTTGCTGTGCAAACTGTAGGTACGCAATAGAAATATTAAAAGTTCCCAATTTAAGAATGGATCATAAGGCTAATGACAGAATATACGAGGCATATAAAAGAATAGTTAATCAGTTACAGGAAAAAATTGACTACCCTGATATTCGCAGTGAACAAAAGATATAGCAACTAGAAAAAACCATATTGTATATGAACATACAAGGATTAAATGCAAATAAAACCGTATTATTATAATTGGTAAATAAAAATAAACCCCTACTTATATGCCTTTCAGAGACCAACGTTACTGAAGATTACACCCATGCATGCTGGCAAACCTGAACATCACTTCATCACTGCAGGGAGAGACGGTCACTTTCAGGCCTGCCAGAGAATGTCCACAAGGCGGCATACTTTCACCCCCACTGTGGACCATTCTGGTGGATAACCTGCTAGACGATCTCTCCCGGTAGGGGGTGGATTTTCAATGCTATGCGGACGATCTGGTTATCATAATTAGGGGAAATTTCGAAGAGTTGATCTCCAACATCCTTCAACAAGCCCTTAATACGATCAACAGATGGTGCGAAAGGGAGCAGATGTCTGTTAACCCCCGCAAAACTGTTATCGTCCCCTTTACCAAAAGAAGACAGCTGAACAAGCTTCGACAACCTACCTTGGCTGGAAAAATCATTCCTTTTGCGGAGGAGGTGAAATATCTGATGATCAGCCTAGATAAGAAACTCACCTGGAACCCCCAATTGGATAAAACCATTAACAAAGCCAGATTATCCCTCTGGACACTCAGAAGGATATGCGGCAAAGCATGGGGGATCAGTCATCAACTGCTCTACTGGATTTACCAAACAATGGTAAAACCCATGGTTACGTACGGCTCTGTCGTCTGGAGGGACAAGGGACTCCAACGGACGGCCAGAGTAAAACTGGCTGGAATACAGCAGCTTGCGTGCCACATCATAACTGGAGCAATGTCAACCACACCTACGGGAGCCATGGAGACCATGCTGGACCTAACCCCTCTCCACATTCTGCTGGAAAGGGAGGCCAGGGTGGTCTCCTACAGATTCCTGAAGGTGGGTAGTCAATGCTACGAAAAACTGCGATGGGACAAGACGAGGCTGATGAGTGAAGTAACCACCACATCCTCAGCATGGTCTTGGACTCGCTAGTTCTCCGACAGCAAATAGAAAAGCCATACAGCGTCCTCATTCCAGAAAAAGACGCAACCCTTGGCTCTCTGGCCACGATTTTCCAAGAAGAAATTATTGCTATAGAATTGGGAGCGAGAGAGTTGATTAATTTTCTCCCCGCAAACAAGACTATAAAGATCTTTTCAGATAGCCAGGCAGCCTTTAAGGCCCTGAGTTCCAATCGAGCTGGTTTGGAACTGTATAAATATCCTTGAATGTCTCGGTGCCCGGAACAAAGTTACTTTGATCTGGATTCCCGGGACACAGTGGTGTAGAGTGCAATGTAAAAGCCGACGCGCTTGCTAAAATAGGAACCGAATCTGTGTTCATAGGACCAGAACCATTCCTGAGCATTGCAAAGAGCACTGCCAAAGGACTTATCTCAAAATGGACGGAGAATGCAACACTCACGAAAGCGTTTATAAGCAACCCTTCTACGACCGCCTCTGCTCAGATCCGAGAATGGAGTAGATCTACGAATTTTCACGGGACTGACGACAGGATACTGCCGTTTGGGCAACCACATGAGAATGATAGGTATGCAACAAATATCGGACTGTCAATTATGCAGCGTGGAGGACGAGTTTGCAGAGCACATTCTATGTACCTGCTCCGCTCTGGAAAGAACCAGGTTCAGATCTTCAGATTTACTCGACTACAGCATACCGACAATAAACAAGTCTCACCCAATTCAACCATGGCCTTCACCACAAGATGTAGCTTGTACGGTGAACTATAAGTTAGTCATGAGCCATAATAAACCCATCTTGGTCGCAGTGGAAAGCGATGAGATCATCCCTCTCATTCTCAACCTAATCTAACCTACACCCAAAATGAAACGGACATTACTGGTTACAATTCAGTGAGTAGTTTGTCTGTAAATGCACACACACACACACACACACACACAGGTGGTACATTAATATTTATAAAAAAAGGTTACAGATACAGCGAAATATTAAAAATACAGGACAACAGGAACATGTGGATAACGGAAGTTGAGATATTTGTACACAAAAAGAAATACTACATCTACAGTTTATACCATTCTCCCAGTGGGAGTCATTTTGAATTTTTGGAAAAGCTAGATGATTTTATAGGCAACATAAACCCCGGTGGTATCTTTATAATATTGGTTTAGCAGAAAACTCATTCTATTCAAATTAACTTAACGACAATCAGAAAATATGGTATTTATCAATTAGTTAATGATTTTACATGTGTAACAAATGTCTCATCTACAAAAATTTATGTATTATTGACAAATCATAAAGTGAATAAAAGAAAATAACAGACCACTCACTAATTTCAGTCAATCTTCATAAGGATTTATCTAGTGAGAACCATAAAACAATAACATTTCATAATTAAAAAAATCTGAATGTAACGAGGTTTCAGCTTGTATTAATGGATAGTACATGACCTTCAAATACAAAAGTAAATGAAATGGTTGACTCATTTGTAGAAAATATATTAACAACACTAAATAGATTTGCCCCTGAATAAGAGAATGCAACAAAAATGACAAAACACTTGTTGAAGTGTCTTAAATGTCCCAGTAATATTAAAAAATGCTTTAAAATAGGGGAAAGTCGAAGTGTATCAATTGCCTCTCCGATAGTACTGCAGATTCATCTTTGAAAGATATGTAAATATTTAGTAGATAGTATGATGTATTATTTGTATCAAAAAGCACTTAAAAAAAGTAACTGAAGGGGTATAATAAGTTTGTTGTATTTTATTGCCTGAACAGATATTTTAATTAAAAATAAATAGTGTTCGGTTTAATTTAAAGGATGTGAGTGTAAGGGGAGGAGGGCAAAATTTAAAAATGAAAGCCTTATTACACGGAGAGTAAAAGGGGCTTTTTTGTTGAAGTTGAATTCAATTCAAGTCATAACAAATCATTTATTTTCAGATCAGGGTGAAGTGGACGAGGCTTTAATTTCAACAACTGTCAGAATAACAAGTAGCGCATCAACTTCTAGTTTACGTAGGTTTATGGATTTCTCAAATAGAGAAGAGCAAGCACAGTTGGAACAACTGTTTGCAAGGGCAATTGATGCTTCTGGAACATCATTTGCAATCTCGGAAAATAAACATTGGCAGTTATTTTTCAAAAATTCAAGCCAACTTTTAAAATGCCTTCACGACAGTCTTTGATTAATAAACTAGAATCAGAATAAGAAACAATGCAGCCAACATAAAAGTTAAAATATGTGAAGCCAATGCTCTGGGTTTGCAGTGTGATGGTTGGAGAAACAGAAGAAACGAGGCCATTATTAATTTTATCAATACCACTACTACACCTGGGTTTTTTTAAATTTTTACTACTGATACAAATCGACATATTGCAGAGTACATGGCAGAAAAAATAGAAATACTAATAGAAATAGGACCAGAAAATGTCATTGCTCTAGTGACAGACAATACCAGTGCAATGGTCAAAGCCAAAAATATAATTCATGAAAAGTATAAACATATATCTGTTTACGGTTGCGTCGCCCATACACTTAACTTATTGATAGGAGACATCTCAAAAATGCGAACGATGGCTTCGATAGAGGACGATGATAAAGCTATCGTTAAAAAAATTAATAACTCTCATCATTTAATGGCCACTTAAAAAAATCCAGACTGAAAAAAGGAGACTACTATGCCAATATCTTTGAAGTTACCCTTCAAAACTCGGTGGGGATCAATTATTTACTGCTTAAAAAGTCTACTTGATACCAAATATGCCCTTAAAGTTTGAGCAAGCGAGTAGGAAAATTAATTTTAGATGAAGATATATTCTGGGTACGAGTGTTGAAGTTGTTTAATTTGATTAACCCCATTGTTGAATATATAACCAAACTAGAGTCAGATAAGCCTAAGCTAAGTGAAGTAATAGATTGTTTTTATACCCTAGAAAAACATTTTGTAACGGCGTTACTTTCAAGTCCCCTTACGAAGCAGGAAGAGCAAAATGTCCAGGAATTTTTAGCAAAAAGAAAGCATACTGCCATACACCCTATACATTTGGCAGCTAATATCTTAGACCCGCGTTTAAATTGTGTTCATTTGAGCAACGAGGAGCAAATTCAGTGTACAGAGTTTATTGATTATTTAACTACCTCAAAATACCCAGATGACTCGATAAATTTAATGGCGGAATTGGCGTACTATAGATGTAAATAATGATTTTTTGCAAAACAATACGTTTTAAGGTCTGTCAATACACTAGAACCCGAGCTTTGGTGGAAAGGAACCTGTTTTGGGACAAAACTAAGTAAATTAGTGGTTCAAATTTTAGGAATGCTTATAACTAGCGCTGCTACTGAAAGGAGCTTTAGCACATATGGTTTCATTCCCTCCTTAAAAAGAAACCGACTGTTCATAATTTGAAACTATTGGACCAGGACCAGGTATCAGCGATGTCCAATCCCTCCAAATATAAAGAACATGAAGAGAACCCGTCTACTTCACATAACTAGTCACAGGGTGGTCTTGGAGAAACAGAGGCAGTGGAAATGGTATTGGAGTCTGACGGGAGTGATGGGTCGGAGTCGGACTCGTCAGAGGATGAAAATAGTGATGGTGACGTGGACAATTTTTCTGACTCAAATTGATTTTTTTTTTAAACTTAATTTTGTTTTGTTAGTTTGTTTAAGATTTTATTTTACATTTTTTTATGCTTTTGAGAAATATATTTTGTTCTTTTATTTGTCGTAGAAAATAGAACATAAATGGTTTTATTTTGTTATTGTTTATGCTTCATCATAAATAAATCTTTAAAGTTTATTTAAACCCATCAGTTTCAAAACTGATTTTCGTCACTGGTGAACACTGTCGTTTTTGACTTAAATCGTTACACGATAAAAACAATGTAAATCATAGTATTTTTGTTGTTGCTGATGAGAGTTGTTAAAAAATGTATTCAATATGTCGCTCGAGTTTCGATGTCACTGTCATTAAATTTGAGTTGGTTTTGGTAAATCGTTCTCAGAAAATTCTCATAATCGAGAATATTCTCGGTAATATTTTTTTATTCTCGAGTATCTGACTTCAATACCCGGGTATTACCCGTTATCCGTTAACGTACCCGTTACCCGTTAATACTCGTTGAGACCCGTTAACACCCGTTGAGACCTGTTAAGACCCGTTAAACTCCGTCGTAAAAACCACCACGAATTTGTCTGGTGATGTTTGAAAGTGGAATTATTGGTCCTCCCACACATTCGCCCAGCATGCAAAAGAAAAGTGTCTAACTTAGTGCAAAAAACTGAAATGGA
The DNA here is from genome assembly GCA_927349885.1 of Psylliodes chrysocephalus. Lineage (NCBI taxonomy): Eukaryota > Metazoa > Arthropoda > Insecta > Coleoptera > Chrysomelidae > Psylliodes > Psylliodes chrysocephalus. The sequence continues at coordinate 12,168,489 of OV651817.1, forward strand.
ATGTGAGGGGAGGGATGTTTTTACGATTTACGTTGCACGCCCGGCGCATTCGTTACTTATTCGGCAGTTTTGTCGCATTATTTGTGCAGCTTATATTAATTTGAGTAATTTATTACGGTGCGGGCGCGGGCAAAAAGGTCTTTGGTGTGGGATCACTTCACAAAAAATACATTGGCGAACACGAAAAAGAAGTTAAAGTGCAGTGCAAGTATTGCGACGGTACTTATTATGACGGATCGACGAGCTCAAAGATGAACCATTTACGATCGCAGCACAAAAATCTTCAACTGCAGGATGTTGACATCGAGAACGCAGGGCCTTCGGGCTCATCTCATTCTACACCTAAAAGGCAAACAGTCACTGATATGGGGATAACTACTGATCGGCCGTGTAACAACACTCGAAAAGGTCAGATAACAGACAAGTTGGTATCAGTAATCATTGAAAACAATTTACCCATTCATTTCTCTGAGTCAGAATCGTTTCGTGAGTTCATGAAATTTGTGGAACCAAACTATAAATGCCCTTGTGCTGAAACCATTAGAAATATTACTGAATCAAAATTTAATAATTTACAAAATAAAATCAGGAAAGAAATGGAATCTGTCCGATATGTTGCTCTTACTACGGATGCATGGACGTCTATTTCAAACGATGCATTTCTTGCTGTTACTGCCTCTTACTTTAACAAAAATTGGGAAGTCAGAACGCCGGTTTTAGCAACTGTAAAGTTACAGCAACGACATACTGACCAGTACCAGGCAGAAGAAATTGAACATGTAGTTATTGAATGGAATATTTCGGACAGAATATCTGCGATAGTACACGATAACGGTGCAAACATTGCCCACGTGGCAGAAATAATTAACACTGAATCTAAAGATGTTTCTTGTGCAGCACATACATTGCAATTAGTGATCAATAAAGCAATCCCAGCAAACATTTTCTATAACATTAGTTATAACTCGACTTTGTTAAAGACGAATTTACTTATTGAGGTAATTATTACGTAAAATTGACTAGAAAAATATACCTCTAATGTAAATTTACCAAACGGTTTTAATTTATATTTAAATTTACGTAAATTATACCAAGAAATCTACCTTTTACACAAATCTGCTTAAAAGTAACTTTAACCATATCAGCAAGGGAAAAACTACTAAAAAAAATAACCAACAATTACTTCAAAGTTAAATTTCCTTTGTAGTAAAATTAGGTGCCATATTTAGGTAATATCTACCTGTTTGGCAACTAAAAATCGTCTTTATAGTAGAATATCCAACTAAGTAGATTTGGTTAAAAATTCTACGTAATTTTATACCTCCATAGTAACCTATTTGGCCGCTTTTTTTTACTCTCCTTTAAAGTAATATTAGGTCGAGATCGTATCAAAATTCTACCTGTTTATTTACCTAATTTCAACCAAATAGTCGAATACTCATTTAGTTGACCTATAAGTCATCTTGAAGAAATATTTATTAACTTTGTTGTAGCAATTACCTGATAAATCTACCACAAAGTAAATTCGACTAAAAACCACCAATTTAAAAAGAGTCATACATGACCTATTTGTAAAATTTATATTATTTAGGTTATTTTAACAATTAGGTTGTTCAGTTACTGTCTTCGTCATTATTCTTAAGAATTTCGGCCATTTTAAAAAAACCATTACAGTGGTTATATTAATTTACGTGTGGTGTAGATAGAGCTTTAAATGAGTGCGGAAAATAATTAATAAAATGAGTTCGAAAAATAATAAATCATATCATTATATTTCCGATTTTTATCGTAAAGTGAAACGTCTAAAATCTCAAGTGCAGAACAACGTGACCTAAATATGTTATATTTACCTATAGGTAAATTTTTTATAAAACCTATAAGTTATTATTTCTTTAAATAGGTAAAGTTAACTAATATGTCGTGAAATTGAAGTTAATTCAACTTAGTAAAAAGGTATTTGTAAAATACGTAGATTTCCTTAGTCATAATAACTTTTAGGTCGAATTCGCCCAATACGCCATATTTTCTTAACGTAATTGAAGTACGATTCCAAATTTTAAATTTTTAAAATGACCATAACTAGAACATACGAATGAAAATACCGAAAAACGAAACATTGTTGATTTTCTAAAGTGATACACAACAAACGTAATATAGTTTTAGCTCATAATATTATTATTTTTTTACACGATCATATTTTTTTCTTATATTTTTTTAATTAGAGAGTATTTTGGAAGGGCATTGTTATTTTTCTAAGCAGAACTGTTAACATGCACGACAAAATTTTCTTCGCATTAATTTCAACAAGCGTGAACTGTATATTCACCGCAATTACATTACATATATTTTTGTCAACGACATTTATTTATTTATTTTCAATCTTTCATGTGAATTAGGTATATGTTTTAGTTGTGTTGGTGACTTGTTATAATATTTCTACTTATATATAGATAAAAATACCAAATAAGTATAAACTTTCTTTTCGTACACTTGGAGGCATACGTCATCTGCAAATATTTTGGTAGTTTCTACCTAAACTTAGTTAAATCAACGTCGAATTAACGTTATACTGACGTCAAATTTCCCTAGAGAGGTATTACTAACCAAACGTACTGGACTACTATAATGTGGATTTAGATGTAATTCTACCTATTTTGGTAAATAAAACCAAATTTCGACGTCGTCTTATTCTCCACTTATGTCGAATCCACGTCGAGCCAACGTAAATTTTACTTAATTATGGTTAAATCTAATTTTGCGACCAAATTTATTATATATAATTTAGGTAGTATCGACGTCAAATTACACCAAAATGTTTGCTGGGATGGGTATAGATAAGACTGGGCCACTTTAGCCACAGTACATTAGCTACTTCCGAACTGAAGAAGAAACAAAAACATTTTGAATCCGCCAAAGATAAAACGGGAGTTGAAGAAGAACCCTTGTCACTTATACAGTACTGTCGCACACGATGGAATTCTATATACCACATGCTGGAAAGACTACATAAATTGAGGTAAATTTTGTTTAAACTTTACAGAGTAAGTGAAAATTATAATAAACATTTTTTTCTTCTGTTTAATTTAGATGGTCCCTGTGTGTTGTACTTGGTGATAGTAACGTAATAAAACGATCCGCAATGCACTTAGACCTGAACGACGAAATGTGGTCGCTTATGGAAGAAATTTTACCTACGCTTAACCTTCTAAAAATCGCGAATACATTAGTTTGTGGAGAAAAGTATGTTACCATATCGGATGTTTTAAGAATTGTAGTGGCACTTTTTGACAAATTTTCAAACAACTCTGAAGACGATAGCGCTGTTCTAAAAGACTTAAAAAATGCTTTAATAACCGGATTAAATACACGTTTTATAAACAAAATCGAGGAAAGTAATAACCTATATCTAAAGGCCATGGCAGTTGATCCGAGATTTAAAGATATCAATTTTTTCTTCGTCACTTTTGAGTTGCGTCAAAAAATTTATGCATATATTCGCGAAGAAATTAAATCTAATAAAAATCGGGAACAGCCACATTTAGACACGGAATACAAGAATGCAGAAGTCGGAGGAAGAGGAGAAAGAAAAACAGCGGTGTGAAGAAAAAATGAAGACAAAAAGCAACAAAAAATAACTTTTTAATTATTAATGCAGTTGAATTACTAATTTAATATGTACTTTCGCTTATTTAGGTCCTAGTTCAGAGAATGAAGAGCAGGTACAGGATGATGAATACGAGCGGTTTCTTGCGGCAAATAAAATTGAAAGGAGCGACGATCCCACTTCGTGGTGGCAAGTGAATGGAAAAGAATTTCCGGCTACAGCTTTTGTAGCCAAACGATATTTGGGAATACCTGCCATTTCAATTGCGAGTAAGCGTCATTTTTCCGCCGCGGGTCGAATCATTACAAAAAAATAGAGTTCGTTTAAATCCCAAATTTTCTACAAAACAACTTTTTGTTAACAGGAATCGAGTGTGTGCAGAATGCAAATAACATAACTAGGGTACTTCTTACATTCTTACTTCTTAGATTTGTTTATTTTGTGTATACTGTATAGATGTAGAATATTATATTTACGTTTGTGTCTTTATGGAAATTAAATATTTATTTTCAATGATTGCGGAAATTATTACCCCGAATCAGTGCCGGATTCATATTTTTTATGAGTGTAGGCCACTTTATTTCCACCGCCCCATGTACCTCTCTAAAATAATAATTTTCCATTTGTAGTGAGGAAGACACTAAAGTTAAATAAACGAATGAATTAGTCATTAAGAAAGAGCGTAAACAAGAAACAAGAATTACAATTTTTTACGAGACTTTTTAATAGCAAAATCATCTATAATATCATCATAGTTTATAGTGTTTATTATCTCTGCTTCTTTGTAGAGAAAAGCTAAAGAACTCATTTTTTCTTGAGACAATGAAGACCTTTGATAATTTTTCAGGCGTTTTAAACAGGAAAAACTTCTTTTCCTAGAACAATTTGTAGCCGGAGTGGAAAGTGAGATGCGGAGAACTATATCCAAGTTAGGGTAAACATTAGACAGAGATTGATTCCTTAAAAACCTTGAGAGACAGTAGTGAGTTTGATCCAGGCTTCACTGCACACTCTGTAGTTTTATTAGAGAAAATGTGCCTGTGAAAATGTACACATTCTTGAACCAAATCGTCGTAATATAGATAAAATAGATACAATAACAGTAGGTACCTAGGATTAATCATTTTCGATAGGAATGAGTTTCTATAGGGATTTTACGTATTAGTATAAAAAAAACAATGAGAAAACCAGTGAACTTGTTTGACTTTTATTCTCTGAAATCAAGTAAGCGTCCTCTGAAATCTGCCGCCCCTAGGATGCTACCGCCCCTAGGCCGCGGCCTATATGGCCTATTGACAAATCCAGGACTGTCCCGAATTAAAAACAAATGAAGCAGGTATGAAGCTCTATAGATAAAAAAAGATAGAGGGGTTTAACGGGTCTTAAATTCTTATTAAAGGGCCTTAACAGGCTAACGGTTCGTAACGGGTTCTAACGGGTAGCAAAATGTATAACCCGGACCCGTGGGCGAAACGGGTACCCGGGTACCCGTCATCATTCCTATCACTAACCATTGCGCATGATTTTTATCTTCAACCTTAATCTATACGTTTCCTTTTTAGTGCCTTTTTTCCGTTTAAGTCGGACCAATAGCAACGAAGATATAGACTTGGACCCTTTTGGCTTTGCCAGTGTGCATGATTATTTTTATCTTTAACGTTAGTCTATACCACGTCTCCTTTACAACGCCGTTTTTCCTGTTTGAATCGAACTAATAAAAATAGAGATATACACTTAGGTCCTTTTGACATATTCATTGCGCATGATTTTTTCTCTTTAACTTTTACCTATACTCGTTCTTTTAAACTATGGCCGCCATCTTGGATCATTTAGCAGAATCTCATACCACTTATCCAAGTTTCAGTTCCAAACACTGACAGGTGGCTTTTGAAAGTAGTGAGCACATGATCCCTTGTGTATCTGCTATTGTTATACCCAATTAACAGAAGCAGTGTTTTATGTCAATTAGAATTTAACATACAGTCCACAATAAGATAATCAATAAAGATGAAAAACAACGCAGGCTGGTCCAAATTCACATCCACATCCAATATAAAAGAAAGAAAAGATAAACTTTAAGAAATCTATTAGAAAAAAATTCTATACCAGTAACCTTGCGGGAATGAGTTTTTTACTTACAGCAGTGTGAAAAGCAATATATTTAGTCCAAAGCTCCGATGAATTAGGATTGGCTAGTAACAATCTATCAAATTGTTCGGCACTTTCTGGCGTTCTCGTCGAATCGGCCAATTCGTTTTCGATTTTAGAAATTCTCGCTTCCTCTTCTTTTGCTTGTTGAGCCCGTTCAGCAGCTGACAACTTCTTTTTCTTTTTAACCATTGTTTCCTACAAAGAACAATAATTATAGAAAGTTTTACTTATTAACTAGGATTACCTGGATGCATTATTAAAAGAACAAATTGTTAAGAATCATAAATCTCTAATTTTAAATTAAAAAACTTACCTCCACTTCATCGTCAGAAGACACCTCAGGTTCGACATTAGTTTTCGTGTTAAAAAAGGAACTAACACCCGATAGGACAGGCCTCTTTGCAGAATTATTTGATGAAACACCATTAATTTGTTTTTTAACTTGAACTTCTTCGATTTCTTCATCTTCAGAAGTTTCATTATTCTCGGACGGTTTCTCCTCTTCATCATCTTTGGAACTTTCGTTATCTTCAGAATTCTCATCCATTTCTTCATGTGATATTTCTGGCGTTCTCGTCGAATCGGCCAATTCGTTTTCGATTTTAGAAATTCTCGCTAACTCTTCTTTTGCTTGTTGAGCCCGTTCAGCAGCTGACAACTTCTTTTTCTTTTTAACCGTTGTTTCCTACAAAGAACAATAATTATAGAAAGTTTTACTTATTAACTAGGATTACCTGGATGCATTATTAAAAGAACAAATTGTTAAGAATCATAAATCTCTAATTTTAAATTAAAAAACTTACCTCCACTTCATCGTCAGAAGACACCTCAGGTTCGACATTAGTTTTCGTGTTAAAAAAGGAACTAACATCCGATAGGACAGGCCTCTTTGCAGAATTATTTGATGAAACACCATTAATTTGTTTTTTAACTTGAACTTCTTCGATTTCTTCATCTTCAGAAGTTTCATTATTCTCGGACGGTTTCTCCTCTTCATCATCTTTGGAACTTTCGTTATCTTCAGAATTCTCATCCATTTCTTCATGTGATATTTCTGGCGTTCTCGTCGAATCGGCCAATTCGTTTTCGATTTTAGAAATTCTCGCTAACTCTTCTTTTGCTTGTTGAGCCCGTTCAGCAGCTGACAACTTCTTTTTCTTTTTAACCGTTGTTTCCTACAAAGAACAATAATTATAGAAAGTTTTACTTATTAACTAGGATTACCTGGATGCATTATTAAAAGAACAAATTGTTAAGAATCATAAATCTCTAATTTTAAATTAAAAAACTTACCTCCACTTCATCGTCAGAAGACACCTCAGGTTCGACATTAGTTTTCGTGTTAAAAAAGGAACTAACACCCGATAGGACAGGCCCCTTTGCAGAATTATTTGATGAAACACCATTAATTTGTTTTTTAACTTGAACTTCTTCGATTTCTTCATCTTTAGAAGTTTCATTATTCTCGGACGGTTTCTCCTCTTCATCATCTTTGGAACTTTCGTTATGTTCAGAATTCTCATCCATTTCTTCATCTGATATTTCTGGCTTCACTTCATCATCTTCAGAATTCTCATCCATTTCTTCATCTGATATTTCTGGCTTCACTTCATCATCTTCAGAATTCTCATCCATTTCTTCATCTGATATTTCTGGCTTCACTTCATCATCTTCAGAATCCTCATCCACTTCTTCATGTGATATTTCTGGCTTCTCTTCGTCGTCCAAATCTTCTGCCTCTTCTTTCATCTCGATTTTAATTTCTTCTGACATCTCTTCATGTGATATTTCTGGCTTCTCTTCGTCGTCCAAATCTTCTGCCTCTTCTTTCATCTCGATTTTAATTTCTTCTGACATCTCTTCATGTGATATTTCTGGCTTCTCTTCGTCGTCCAAATCTTCTGCCTCTTCTTTCATCTCGATTTTAATTTCTTCTGACATCTCTTCATGTGATATTTCTGGCTTCTCTTCGTCGTCCAAATCTTCTGCCTCTTCTTTCATCTCGATTTTAATTTCTTCTGACATCTCTTCATGTGATATTTCTGGCTTCTCTTCGTCGTCCAAATCTTCTGCCTCTTCTTTCATCTCGATTTTAATTTCTTCTGACATCTCTTCATGTGATATTTCTGGCTTCTCTTCGTCGTCCAAATCTTCTGCCTCTTCTTTCATCTCGATTTTAATTTCTTCTGACATCTCTTCATGTGATATTTCTGGCTTCTCTTCGTCGTCCAAATCTTCTGCCTCTTCTTTCATCTCGATTTTAATTTCTTCTGACATCTCTTCATCTTCTGAATCTTGAGCTGCCTCTTCAACCTCCATTTTAATTTCTTCTTTGTTACGTGATGTGCGTTTTTCTGATTCTTTAATTTTCTTTTCAGTTCTAATAGCTTTAATTGTACTAATTTTCTCTTTAGTTTTATCCAGAGTTACAAATAACTTTTTGCTCATACCGACTAAACGTTTATCGACTTTTCTAAAAAATAATTTAATATTTTCATACAAGAATCAAAGACTAAAAATATAGAACCTTACCCGCATATAGAAATTTTAAACTTTTCTTGTTGATAATATCGCGAGCAACCTTCAAAATCATTTTCGTGTAGAAATAGAGGGATATAGACCAACTGTCTATTCCCGTCTTTTTGTTTTAAAAGCGCAATAACCAAATCAGTTTTAAGAAGGATATTTTCTACTATGCAAGATGATAAATTTGGACAACTAATCAGTCCATCTGTAAAAAAAGAGTGTGTGTTATCGAACGCACGATAGAAGTGAAACTTAGATGAATTCGCTCTGAAATGAAAAATCTGATGTGTCCCACACATGACTTTCCTGTCTAGTTATTACAGGCTTTTCCGAATATTTTGAACAACTTATTGTATCACCCTTGTAATAGTTTAGAGAATAATTACATACATTTTACACTCGCATCTTGCACGAAACATTTTTTTATATATATTCATTGCTAATGAGAAATTAAAATTTTACGCTTTTCCTTAAATTTTTCCATTACGGTCCATTTTAGAAAAATCATGTATAGAACAAAAATTATAGAGAATATCGGAATAATTTTTAAAATATTCGAAAAAAAAATCCAGAAATAATTTAAGCACTAGTGGTATTATAAGTAAAAATGAGTAAAAATTTGGATTTTGCACTTTACCTCAAATTTCTAAAAAATGGTCGAGTTTAGGAAAATCATGTATGGGTTAAAAATTATACATGAGATTAAAATTTTACACTTTTTGTAAAATTTTTCGAAAACGGCCCATTTTAGGAAAATCATCTTAAATTATAAGTAATCACAATAGGAGCAACTTTTATTTGACAAATTTTCTTCTTTGAGATTCGTTGAAATTCGTTGAGATTCTTTGAGATCCTTTTAGATTCTTTGAGATTCTTTGAGATTCTTTGAGATTCTTTGAGATTCTTTGAGATTCTTTGAGAATCTTTGAGATTCTTTAAGAATCTTTGAATTTATTTGCATTTCTTTGAATTTCTTTGAATTTCTTTGAATTTCTTTGAATTTCTTCGAATTTCTTTGAATTTCTTTGAATTTCTTTGAATTTCTTTGAATTTCTTTGAATTTCTTTGAATTTCTTTGAATTTCTTTAAATTTCTTTGAATTTCTTTAAATTTCTTTGAATTTCTTTGAATTTCTTTGAATTTCTTTGAATTTCTTTGAATTTCTTTGAATTTATTTTATTTCTCATATTTTTCATACCAGGGCGAATCATAAGAAGTTTCACTTCAAAAAATTAAAGAAATCAAAATATTATATTTTCTTACCTTGATATTGATTAATTTTTTGGGAAATATCAGATTTGAAACATATATCCGTATAATTGTTGGTAAAATTTTGCGATAGAAATACACCCGTAATATTTTGACCTTCTTTTAGATTTCCTGTAACAAAAAATAAAGTAAAAAATAAGTTAGAAAGCAATAATTAAAAATGATAGTTTTAACAGTACCTGGGCAGAGTCGCGGAGCAACTACACCACAGGCTCCACTGGGCAATTTAACAAGGCACCCACCCTGGTAGCCCAATTTTTCGACGCGGCAAATTAATCTATCGCCTGGATTATATTTACAAATATCCCAATCATTTTGTTCACCAAACTCTTTAACGCGTTGAACGTCCGTCAAATATTCACTGAACAATTTTAAAACGCCCTAAAATTTTATTTATTTAACTCATTTGTACAATTTTATTTTTTAGTTACGAACCTCTACGCTGTTGTCAAAAACTTCGGTCAATTGTGCCGTTAATCGGATTTTCTTTGTTTCATGATCAATTTTTACGATTTTAGTTACTATACTTTGAAGTGGTTCAAATGTTGGTAGTGCTTTGCCTTTTTTGGTAATATCCTAAATAAAATTCAAATATGAAAAAAATAATTATTGTGTAGTTTTCGTTGTTAAATGATTTTTACCTTTCTTCTGATCAATATTTTGTCAGTATAATCTAGAATTAGGGGCAAAACGTATATTCCTAATTCACAAGCTGATAAATAGGAACACCTTACTAATATTCCGGGCCTGAGTTTCTTAAATTTCAGTAATTTCAATTCGGGACACCTTTTTAGCGCCAATGATTCTCTAATAGACAACAATCTTGGTGTACTAGAATTGTTTATACATAAAAGATCTTCTAATTGATCTCCAATCTTGAACGTCTCTAAAAATTCAATTAAAATTCTTAACCACGCTACTAAGCGTCTAAACATAAATAATTAAGTCGCAGAATAACCTACCTATTGCAGAAGCGAAGGATAGTTAATTTTTAGGGTCCACATTTTTTTGCGCATGATCAGGACCGCCATTTTGTAACCGACAAATCTGTCATGTCACATACGAGTGTTGTTTTGATGTGTCAAGATCAGTCATTTGGAATTTCTGATTATTTTTATCGAATTTAGTGTTTTTCTTTGTATATTTTTTAACAATTATTGAGTAAATCTGTGTTTGGAAAAATCCGCCAACGCTCGAACGGGCTATTTTTTTTTAACCATTTAAACACATTTCAAAATACTTTTTTTGTCCTGCAAACGCTTTGAAAATATTTTTTTCTTAATTTAAAACTTTAAAATATGGCCTCCAATTTCGATGTTGAAAAAATTTGAACTACATCATTTTGATTAATACTAATACTAATATTAGACCATCCATAAAGTAATAAACCATCCCAAATTTTTTCGTAAACAGTTTTTTTTTAATTTACGACCAGGTTAAAGTTCGTCAAATTGATCTCATTTTCACAAACCCAATGACAATCTCAGAGAGGACAGTAAACAATGTTTGTGTCGCCTTAAATGGTCGAGAATCGCATCCAAAATTCTAATTAGAGAGAAATAGATTAATATCTCTATCTCTATATTTATTTTTCCAGTTATTTAAGTTTTTACTTAAATTCGTTCAAGTATGATGATGTTAAAAGAGACTTTGGTTTGTAGGGTTTATTTTATACTAGGAAAAAACTTGTTAAACTTGTTTTATTTGGTTTCAAATATAAAAGAGGAAGTCCTCACGTTTCACTCGTTAATATTATTTCTTACCAAAAAACATGGGTGTCGTTGTAGGAGAAAAAAAAAAAGGAAAATAAAATATGAATTTTAAAAAAATTAAATTGTTATTAAATTTCATTGTGCAAAATGTAGGAATTATGAACCGACTGATTTTCTAAAGAAGAAGAATAATGAAGATAAGGATGAAATAATAAGAAATAAAGATGAAATAATAAATAGTAAAAATGAAATAATAAAAATATTTCAAGAGAAAATTAAAGAATTTGAAGAAAAAGAGACCTACCTACCATTTCTAATGCTGATATGGTGAAGTTACAAAAAGAAGACAATGAACGAAAACCTAACCCTCCAAAAATTATTATTAAACCAAAAATACCACAGAGTGGAAAGAAAACAAAAACAGATTTAGGAACAAATATTAACCTAGCCGACTTAAAAGTTGGAGTGAAACAATTAAAGATGGGAAAAAATGGTTCCGTTATACTTTCCTGTAAAAAAAAAGAAGCTGAAATTCTGGAAAAAGCTGTTCAAGATAAATTAAAAGATTCATATGATGTAGATCTGACAAAAATGAGAAGACCCAGAATGAAAATCTGCAATTTTACGGAGAATATGACCAATGAAGAAATTGACAAGTCCATTGTGAAACAGAATGACATAACAGGTGAAATAAAAACCACATATATCAGAAAAACAATACATATAAAACTATAACTAAAATTGATACTGATAAATTAAAACAAAAATTCGAAACTGTAAACTGGGAAAGTGTTTGCAATGAAAATAATCCAGAAATTGCAACACAACTTTTTTATGACACGTATCTTAATATCATTGAAACATGTCAAACCACTCAAAATAGTAAAATTAAAATCCATAAAAAAATAAATAAAGCATTTTATTAAAAGTAGGGATTAACTTAAAAAAGATCTACAAAAAAACTATACTATTAACAAACAAACTCACTATAAGACATTTAGAAATAATTTAAACAAACTAATATCTAAAACTAAAAATGACTATTATAACAAAAAAATAAATCAAAACAAAAATGATCTGAAAAAAACTTATCAATTAAACTCTGAAGCAACTAATGAACATCATAAAAAAAAATAATACCAATTTACAGATTGTTAACCAACATAATGAGGAATTTGAAAATGATAATGAAATGGTGAATTGCTGCAATAACTATTTTTCGACTATTGGCACTAATGTGTTCACAAATATCCCTGAATGTAATGTGGATTTTCCTGTATCATTGAAAAATCAATGTTTCTGAAACCGATATGCGAAAACGATATTGTAAAACACATAAATAGTTTAAAAAACAGCAGTAAAACATCTGAAACTACTACATCCGTACTTACTGGAACCTTCAATGCATATAATTAATTGTATTTTTACTTTCCTATCTGAATACAGATATAAGGAAAGTATAGGAATCATGATTTTTTTCGACCTCGAGTTTTCGACGGATTTTTACGTTTTGAGGTCCCCTGAATCCGTTTTGACTATTTTCGCGATGATGTCTGTGTGTGTGTGTGTGTGTGTGTGTGTGTGTGTGTGTGTGTGTGTGTGTGTGTGTGTGTGTGTGTGTGTGTGTGTGTGTGTGTGTGTGTGTGTGTGTGTGTGTGTGTGTGTGTGTGTGTGTGTGTGTGTGTGTGTGTGTGTGTGTGTGTGTGTGTGTGTGTGTGTGTGTGTGTGTGTGTGTGTGTGTGTGTGTGTGTGTGTGTGTGTGTGTGTGTGTGTGTGTGTGTGTGTGTGTGTGTGTGTGTGTGTGTGTGTGTGTGTGTGTGTGTGTGTGTGTGTGTGTGTGTGTGTGTGTGTGTGTGTGTGTGTGTGTGTGTGTGTGTGTGTGTGTGTGTGTGTGTGTGTGTGTGTGTGTGTGTGTGTGTGTGTGTGTGTGTGTGTGTGTGTGTGTGTGTGTGTGTGTGTGTGTGTGTGTGTGTGTGTGTGTGTGTGTGTGTGTGTGTGTGTGTGTGTGTGTGTGTGTGTGTGTGTGTGTGTGTGTGTGTGTGTGTGTGTGTGTGTGTGTGTGTGTGTGTGTGTGTGTGTGTGTGTGTGTGTGTGTGTGTGTGTGTGTGTGTGTGTGTGTGTGTGTGTGTGTGTGTGTGTGTGTGTGTGTGTGTGTGTGTGTGTGTGTGTGTGTGTGTGTGTGTGTGTGTGTGTGTGTGTGTGTGTGTGTGTGTGTGTGTGTGTGTGTGTGTGTGTGTGTGTCTGTATAACGCATAACTCATGAACCGATACACAAAAAAACACCAAATTTTAAACTTAAGCTTTGTTTCAGCGTCCAATGAGCTGATTAGATTTTGGGCAGAGTCGGAACATCTGGGGGGGTACTTTATAGGTGGTCATTTTTATATTTTATGGAATATATCTGTTATTTACGTTTGGAGAAGAAAATTGTTCAAATAAAAGTTACTTCTAATATTATTATCTATAATTTTTGTTCTATGTCAAAATTTCCTGAAATGGTCCGTATTCGAGAAATTTGACAAAATGTGCAAAATTCTGATTTTTATGAAAATTGTTGAACTAAAAGTTGTTTGCGATATCGATTTCTATAATTTTTGTTTATATATGATTTTTCTAAAATGGACCGTAATAGAAAAGTGCTAAATTTAAATTTTTCTGTATTTTCGTTTTCAATGAATATCTATAGAAAAATGTTTTGAGGTAGATGTATGTGGAAAATGTATATATTTAGTTTATCCTCTAAACATTTATAGGTTGTACAAAATAACCGGAAAAAGCCTATAATAACTAGATAGGAAAGTCATGTGTTGGACACATCAGATTTTTAATACAGAAATCGTACCTAAACAATTTAAAACTTCAATTATAACACCTCTTTATAAAGCTGGTAATCCAAAATTTATAACTATAGGCATATTAGTTTAATTAATAATGTGACCAAAATATTTGACAAATGTGTGAAAGATAGATTGACAGATTTTTAAAAAATAATGACTTACTTCTCAAGCACCAATATGGCTTTACTGAGGGTCTTAACTCGGGAGATGCTATGCATGAATTGATTTCATATGTTACTGATGAAATGAATACTGGTAACAAGTGTATAGCTATATTTCTAGATCTAGCAGAAGCATTTGACACGGTGCCACATCAGAAGCTCTTAAATGTTCTTGAACAGAATGGGGTGAGGGGCATCGTGTTGAAGGTTTTTGAAAATTATTTGACACAGACAACAGAAGGTAAAGGTCAGAGACAATGTGAGTAACCCTAAAAATATACAAATCGGAGTACCTCAAGGGACTGTTCTGGGACCTATACATTAAGAGCTTAACTCAGATTGATATTCAAGGTAAAATTGTATCATATGCTGATGATACAGTACTAGTCATCAGTGATAAAGATTGGGAAGCCGTCAAGACACGTGCTATAGCCTGAATGGAACATGTCAAAAACTGGCTGGATGTTTTTAAATTGTTTTTGAATGTTAACAAAACAAACTACATTGCTTTTTCACAGACAGTTGCTGATCGACCTTCAATTTAGAAGCTTAACATGTCAAAATTTAGACATACAGGAAACAGAAACATCCAAATATTTAGGTATACTTATAGACCAGCACTTAAAATGGGACTGTCATATAATATATATAGCAAAAAAACTTAGATTTCTGATTTATAAATTTTATCTTTTAAAACTAATAACATTATAGTACAGTCTAGTAGAATCTATACTACGGTATAGATTGTGTCCCACCGTAACTTTATATAATGAAAAAATTAGCAATGTTACATGTTTATATATTCACGCAGTGTGTTGTTATATACAAAAAAATTAATTTTTAAAAAACCCTTTAGAACATAGACATAACACTAGAACTGCATCGAACATGTGCATTAAAGTACCAAAACCAAATAGTGAGTTCTATAACGCTCTACCTCTTCATATAAAATTATTAAACAAATATAAAAAATTCTGTAAAGTTAGCAAAATATGCATTTTCCAAAATAATGCAAAGTTTATCAGAATATTCCAAGAATAACCGACTTAATACATCGATTTTTTTAAATAGTTTTTTTCTGCTTCTTGCATAAATTGTTCAAGTTTTATTTTTTATTTAAAAAAAAAAAATGTTTTTTTTTATTTCCTTTATAATTCATTAAATATAATTAAAATAAAATTTTAATTTTTGTCAGCACATACAGGTGTTCTCACCTAGGTGCTTGTTATTATATCATTGGTTTTTATTATTGTACTTTATTGAAACTTATTTATTATTGTAATTCATTGTAACTTATAACTATTAAACATTATATAAGTTTTCCAAAATAGTCCTAAGATACATCGTTGATGCACCCTGGTTCTATCTAAACGATTATCTTCATACAAACATGAAGATGCCAACAGCCAAAGAAGAAATAAAAGAGGTTACTGCCAAAGCATGATTGTCGACTCCATTCCCACGTCAATGAAGACGTGCTGCAATTACTGGACAACTCTGCACTCAACAGAAGACTCGAAAGAAAGAAAAGCCGTTTGAGCTAGTGCAGTGAACGTTAGTGCTAGTGTAAAACAACGATGAACAACTACTAGACTAATTTTGTGTACAAAAATTGAATTTGTCCTCGGTCCTTTCCTTTATCTCCTATTTACTGCTGACATAGCTGTTAAAGATGACATCGTTGTGGCAACATTTGCCGATGGCACAGGAATCCTTACATCAGACAAAACTCCAGATAGAGCGTCTGAAAAGCTGCAAAACTTTTTAAACTTGCTACAGACATGGTTAGAACGATGGAAGATTAAGGATAATGGTGAAAAGTCCACACAAATTACATTCACAACAAGAAGGTGTGATTGTCCACAGGTTTACATCAATAACGTTCCCATCCCCATCAAAACAGAAGTTAAGTACCTAGGACTCCATTTGGACCGGAAGCTGACGTGGAAAAATCATATAACCAAACCGTCAAATACGAAAATACTACAAACCTTTCAATCAAAGACGCTGCGTATGATAGCAAATGCTCCATGGTACGTTACCAATGCAACAATCCACAATGACCTTGGGATACCATTTATAAAAGATGTTATTTATAAAAGATCACTCTACATGAAAACAAAGCCAAAGAAAGAAATTTCGCTCACGATAGCCGAACTATAAATTTACTTTACCAGCTGCCGCTATTGCGAAGAAGGCTTAAAAGGACATGGCCAGAAGACCTAACTGGAGAATCATCACTGGATGGTGCCAAAAACAAGCCACAAATCAAACTATTTGCTAAATACTCTTTGTTTTGTAATTAGAGTATATTGTAAATTTGCACTAAATAAAAAAAAAATTGAATTGCAAACAATCACGTATTTATCCACCAAGTTGTCAAATTATTATAAAAGAGTATGGCGAAAGTCTTATTACAAGAATTGTTTATGGTATTATTGACATATCATCAAGGCTCTAAAATACATAAAAGACTTTCAAAATTACTTATATTTGCATTCTTAATGCCACTTTTCCAGGAAAGTACACAATTAATACATCAATAAATTGTAATAGAATCACTCTGTTAAAAAGTTAATGTTATCAAAAAAAAACTGATGAATTAAGAACAAGGAGATTTTGATCTGGTTCCTCAAGTAAAAACCTTTTTTAATTTAGCGATCAGTACAATTTACTTCAAAATAAATTATTGTGAAGCCTAATTTTTCTAATTATATCATTAACCTTCAATTCAGAGAAGAAATAGTGGATGTTGATAAATAATAACAATAACGTCTTTATTATTTCTATAAAAATACAAAACATAATAAAAATATTTTATAATAAAACAAAATATAGAAATAATAGGCGAACTTCATCCTTTGTAAATAATAATAATAATATTAATAATAATAATAATAATAATAAATGGTCTTTATTCATCATAGTTACACATTTACAATAACAAAAAATCTGATGTGTCCAACACATGACTTTCCTATCTAGTTATTACAGGCTTTTTCCGTTTATTGTGTACAACCTATTGCAGCATCTCTATAAATGTTTAGAGGATAAACTAAATATATACATTGTCCACAAGCATCTACCGCGAAACATTTTTCTACAGATATTCATTGAAAATGAAAATACTGAAAAATTTAAATTTAGCACTTTTCCTACAATTTTTCCATTACGGTCCATTTAAAAAAAAATCATGTATGAACAAATATTATAGAGATCGATATCGCAAACAACTTTTATTTCAACAATTTTCATAAAAATCAGAATTTTGCACATTTTGTCAAATTTCTCGAATACGGACCATTTCAGGAAATTTTTACATAAAGCAAAAATTAAAGATAATAATATTAGAAGTAACTTTTATTTGAACAATTTTCTTCTCCAAACATAAATAACAGATATATTCCATAAAATATAAAAACGGCCTCCCATAAAGTACCCCCCCCAGATGTTCCGACTTTGTCCAAAATCTAATCATTTCACGTCAGGCCGAAATAAAACTTAAGTTTAAAATTTATTGATTTTTTCTTTATCCGTTTTTGAGTTTTCTTCAAATTTCGAAATTTACACATTTTCTCAAATATCTCGAATACGGTCCATTTTAGAGAAATTATCTATGGGACAAAAATTATAGAGAATTATATTACAAACAACTTTTGTTTGAACAATTTTTATAAAAAAATAATTTTTTTTACATTTTGTCAAATTTCTCAAATACGGACCATTTTAGAAAAATTTTGTATAAAACAAAAATTATAGATAATTATATTAGAAGTAACTTTTATTTGAAAAATTTTCTTCTCCAAACGTAAATAACAGATATATTCCATAAAATATAAAAAAAGACCACCTATAAAGTACCCCCCCAGATGTTCCGACTCTGCCCAAAATCTAATCAGCTCATTAGACGCTGAAACAAAGGTTAAGTTTGAAATTTGGTGTTTTTCCGTATATCGGTTCATGAGTTATGCGTTATACAGACACACACACACACACACACACACACACACACACACACACACACACACACACACACACACACACACACACACACACACACACACACAGACACACACAGACACACACACACACACTGACACACACACACACACACTGACACACACACACACACACTGACACACACACACACACACACACACACACACACACACACTGACACACACACACTGACACACACACAGACATCATCGCGAAAATAGTCAAAACGGATTCAGGGGACCTCAAAACGTAAAAATCCGTCGAAAACTCGAGGTCGAAAAAAATCATGATTCCTATACTTTCCTTATATCTGTATACAGATAGGAAAGTAAAAAAGAAGGAAAGTGATGAAAAGGCGAAGTTCAGCACAAGGCTGTTTTTCAACTTAACCTGCAACGCAAATAAATACATTCTATTTCATACACAAAATGAATATTGATGAAAACAGCTTAAATTATATATACAAAATTTATTTTTCAAGAGAGTAAACCTATTTCTTGACAGTTCATGTTTTCGTTTTATAATGCAGATTGATTAGCTAAAAGGTTTTCTTTGAGACGTTTCTTAAAATTAAGAATACTGTAGGATCTATATTCCGCCGTTATATCATTATATTTTTTACTAGCAACGTACGAGAATGATCTTTCGAATAATGTGGTACTATGCATGGGTACTATGTTTGATCATTTACAAAGCATGATCTACCACTTAACCTTTTGTTCTACCACTTAACCCTTAAGTTTATTACAGATATTTAAATCCTTTTCTCAGTGTATTATCCGAATTTATACGAATCTTATTCATTTTTACCAGTGTAACAACCGGCAAAAACGTCAACTGTCACGGAGTCACTTAAAATTTTGACCACCCCGACATTAGAGAGCCGCCGCAAACCTTCGCTTCTGTAATAGGTAGATTATTCTGTGATTATGTATGAAAATATACTTACTTAAAACGATTGGACACAAGGATAAATTGCTACTAAGATGATTTACAGGAACAATTCCTACAGGTTTTCCTCTTGACGTTTTAACAAATATTTTATCTTTCTGTATGTCACTAACTACTCCATTAATTTTTTGGCCCACCGCTAGAGCTCCGAACGTTTCATAATCTATAGGCTGACGTAGAGACAGTATGACTTTGTCATTTATAACGCCCAATACCCACGGATTCACCTAAAGATATAAATAAAATTAAAACCAAAGCTCATAAAACATGAAATTATTAAACTTACAACTTGTCCTCTGAAGAAAAACTGTTGGGGATCTGGCTTCTGATCATCGTCCTGTTCATCCAAATATTGTTTGCTGATCCATCCATTGACATTACCATAAAAAACAACAAATGCTCCTGTAGGTTTGGTTGAAATAATCACTCCCGGGAAACGATCTCCTCTCTTGGCCTGTTCTAATTTTGTTAGACATTCTTCCGAGTCTACCTGGCTCGATTTTAAGGTTAAAAGAACATTTCCGTCTTGAACACTCAGTACCCTTTAAATTACAATAGTGAAATTAACAATATTGGCACTCTTTTACATCCCAATGGTTAGAGATAAAAAATAACAGAGATAATTGATTCTACATGACTAAAAACACTAGTTGGCATTAAATTTGTAAAAAATTGTTGATCTAATAGAAAGAAAAGTACACAAATAAAAAAAGAAAGTTGCAAATTAGGTGAAAAATGGTAAGAACGCCAAAAAAATATTTGCTGATCTCAAAAATCTTTATTTTGATAGCAGTACCAAACATTATAGTCTAATAGCCCAAGACACTCGACAAAACGTCATCGGGATTGTTGATAAAATGGGTGTATGATTGGTGTATATGGGGGAGTAACGAACCCCCATGCTGACTGACCAAGCAAATCCCGTACAAACGTAGTACAATTAATTATTGAATTATTTAACTACGAACATTTGCGTGATCGAAAATGTGAAAAAAAATATTGCCTTATGGAAGGCAAAGAGCGTTTTCAAAAAATATAGGTGTGCCTACTCCTACCTAGCATGTGCCGAACCCTTATTGACCGGACGTGAAGGGTTTGTTTATAACAACTGAACTTAAGTCACTTTTTCTTTTTAAATTTTTATTTTCCCCACGATAAATACAAAAGTTACAAAAAGAGGCCAGCGCCGAGTGTTCCGGTGTTAGAAAAGTGAATGTGGTCTTTCCTCGATTAGAAGATTATTTTCAAAGGCAATGCGGTCTTCTACCAGTGAAGCAATGATGGAAAAGGGACTAGCGTTGCCTCGTGATCGACTGTGAATAGGGGATTAACGTTTTCACTGGTTGCCGGAGAATTTGATGGCAGTTTTAAGAAGTTCCGACTTCGAAACCAGATCGCTATAAAACTTAACTGGTCTCTTTTACGAAAGTTTCGAAAGTCTACACAAAAATGGCTAAAAAAACTGAGTTACGTCGGGAATTAGAAGATCGTGATCTGAAGATGACAGGGAAGAAAGCAGAGCTAGCAGAACGTCTTAAAGAAGCAATAGAAAGTAAAGGTTTGGATCCGGAAATATATTTATTTTCGGATGATGCATCTTCTGCTATAATTTCTTCAATTTCTTCCGATATCGAAAGTAAGATGACCTCTATGAAAACTAATATTTCCTCTAACATTTCTTCATTACAGACTTCTGATGTTTCCTCTGTAAAAAATAATTTTTTCTACTTAGAAACTAAAGTTTCTTTTGACATTACTTCCTTGGAAACTAAAGTGTCTTCTGACATTACTGCCTTAGAAAGTAAGTTTCATCTGATATTTCTTCCTAAGGTATTTTTTGAAATGTCTTCAGATTTACAAAACAAAATCTCTTCATCGAAAGATTCAATTTCTTCTGTCTTCTGCTGATGTGGAAAACAAAATATCTTCTGTAGAAGAGATGGAAAAGAAGATAGAAGAAATGGAACATATAAGACAGGCCAAGGACGGTGAAATAAAGTGCCATGAGGTGGAGTCAAAGTTGAAATTGGAAGGAGCTGTAAACACTGCTCGTGTTAAAGTCCCAACTTTCGACGGGAAGATGTCATGGACTAACTACCTTAAACAGTTCGAAATAGCTGCCAGGGCAAACGAATGGTCTGAAAGGGAAAAGGCAGTAAATTTGGCCATGGCCCTTCGAGGAGACGCTTTAGATGTCCTGCAGACTATACCCGTGGAAGAGACAGCTGATTTTGAACAACTCAAAAAGAGACTAAACACGCAATATGGCCACGAACACTTAGAACATTTGTACCAATCATACGAAGATATTTGCCAGGTTGGTACGGTTCATTTACCAAACAACTCCACAAAACATGATGGAATGTTTGACAGTTCAAACATTTGTTGATGGACTCCGTGACCTCAAGATGCAGAAAACACTTTGCTTAGCCCGTCACGAAACATTGGTCGATGTCTTTTCCGCTGAGCTAGAGTATGAGGCAGCTAAGCAGGCTTCTGGAGGATTCAGTAAAGTGAGGACTGTGAAAGAAAACGTGGAAGATAAACTTAACCAATTAGTTAACATAATGAAGAGCTTTGCTGACAAAAAGATAAAGATGAAGACTATCAGATGCTGGAATTGCGGTGAACTGAGACATGTACTCAGTTCGTACAAACGCCCAAGGCTCCCTACAAATGAAGACAACACGCTGCAGAGTTGGCCCGAAACCGTTTCAAAGAACCTCTCATACTGGTAGCCTCTTTGAAATGGCGCAATGAGTGTATGTAGATATTATTAATTTAGGTTGGAAAGGGCAATTTTCATTTATTTCCAGCAGGATTGCCAATTGTATCCATAATCAATAATTTAACTGCATATACATATGGTGGTGTTTTTGATATTGAAGATGCTGAAGAAAATCTTTCTGGGAACTTTTTTAATGATTTTTATCAATTGAATTTAGAGAAATTAAATTGGAATAATGTGACTCTCAGTGGAAAAAAAGAAAAAGTTAATAAGACTAGAAGAAGAAATAAAGGAGATGAAGAAGAAGATGATGATAAGGAAGAAATGGAAGTAGAAAAAATTGAAGAAAAAATAGAACAAACTACAATATCAGATGATGGTATTTTTAAAGTAACTGTTGGCCTTGCACCTACCTGCTCCAAATCAAATGCCATTTTTGATAAACAACAAGATTTAACCATTTTATTTCAACCATCTCCAAGAATGAATTGTGGTTTGGCCATCAAACATGGAATCTACTTGTATGGAGGAATGTTTGAGGATGGTGACAAATTACTTTTAGTGACTTTTATTCTTTAGACTTAAAAAAAGTTAGTTAGATGAATGGAGAACTATTATTGCTGATGATACTTCAAAGGTAGATTGGTTGGGATCAGATTCAGAGAATGAGGACGAAGAAGAGGAAAGTGAAGATGACGATGAGGAGAAACTAGATTCAGAAGGTTCAGGAATGGAGACAGATTAGTTAAAGAAATGTGTTATGAATTTAATTTAGGTACTTGTTTTATAATTTGACTTACATAACATTAAAAAACAATTTATACTAAAAGAAAGCCATTTTACGTTTTAAACGGGAAACTAATTTGGACCTCTATCGCCTCGTGAAATGTTATCGATTTTTTAGTGAACAGGAGCACATTGATTTGAATAAATTTGTCAGTAAACTCGAATTGGTGAATTTAATTTTTTTCACTAATTGTGCTTTATCGTGTAACAAATCAATGAAATATTGGTTTAGGTTACTTACTTTATTTTTTGTAAACCATAGTATCGTATTTATGTGACAATTTGCGTTTTTGAGAAGACTGAGACTTTGTTCAGATCTGGGTCACTTATAGCGCTGTGGAAGTAACGTTGCTATCAAGTCAACTAGCTATACAAAGCTTCTTTCTATCATTACTTAACTCAGCTCTTCTTTTAGTTTGTACTCTCTTATTAATTAATTTAGGCATTGTTTCTGATAAAAGAAGGTATGAAACTAAGTGCGGATTAATTAATAAAAGAGGTACTTTTCTCAATTTCTTCTGCTACTGTCCTGTCCTTTTTAGTTTTTTTTATTATTTTTTATATAACCTAGAGGGTTATTTGTTACATCAAATTTATTTTGGAATATCTTTCGAATTCACTAAACTGATAAATTAATTATTTATTTATTCACGGGCCTTGCCCACTTTCAGTACAAAGTTACAAATAAAAACAAAAAAACCTCAAATAGGGTCAATCTAAATAATATTTCATAATAATGATAAACTAATAAACTAACAAACAACAAAAATAGTAAATATATTAAAATGTACAAAATCGAAACAACTAATATTAAGACTAGGGAGTTTAAGTCACAGTAAGTTTTAACACCCTCACAAAATTAGAAAAGCTTGAATTATAAAATTCTAGACCATCAGCACAAGCATTATCTGGGAATATGCCCGAAGCAAGAGACTTATTAAATATAATATGAAGTGGCCACGAGAGAACAAAACTACAAAATCTGAGAACAGAAGGGGGGATACCATAAGATCCTGGTCCCTTGGTAATGTCAATATTAGCCTTTTCTTCATAAATGGTTGATATAGGAATAACATACTCAAATATACAAATGTGATTAAGTGACAGTTTACTTTGAGGATCAATATTCTTATCAGTATATACTGACTGGAATTATTCTGCGAAAAGATCAGGTAAATCTGATCCCAAATAACATTGAATATCATTAAAGAATAGCAATGGTGGTAAATCATTCCCGTTCCGCTTACTCTTAACAAAATCCCAAAACTGTTGGTAGCACCTTTTTGATAAAGTTTTACAATCAGAACGTAATTAACTATAGTAAACATAATCGCTTTGTAATCCTGAACTTTCAAATTTTTTGTGAGCTTGTTTTTTAAATATTGTCAGCTGCTTTAACTCTGGGGAGAATCATAATGGAAATTTTCTTTTGATGTTTTTTTTTGTGGAATTATAGCATGGTTAAAAAAAAATAGAGAATATCGTTATTTTGAGCAATCCTTTATTTTTTGCACAACAGTAGGCGGGTGTAATAATTACAGACTAAAAATGGGTATAGTTTGGGAATTATATCAATCCTTATTTTTTATTCACTCCGTGCATGACTGCAGCGCCAATTCATTTATGTACTAATGGACTATTTTTGCGTATACTGACAATACAATTTTTAATTGAATTCGTAATTAAAAAGTATAATATGTTAGTTTTAATAAAAGTATATGGATTTGTAAAACAAGTGAAACATTAATTTTTTATTATTATATATTTTTAACGTTTAAACTAAAAAAACACTAAGTATAATCAATAAAAATTGTTAGGTATTTACGCGTTTTTTTCCTTAATTTATATTAATTATTTCATGTTGATATTTATCATAAGTAATTGAATGCTAGTGACCCTTAATTTTTTTTATCAAAAAGAGTTTAATTTATTTGAAGCCAATATTTCGGGAAACATTTGCGTCGGCGCACATCTGTGCGTTTGAAACGGACTTTTTTTGGATTTTAACAAGTAGTACCGTCTGAACCGCTATAGTGTCCGACTTCGAAATCGAAAATTTTTTGTTCTTTCGAGTTCCGCTTTACCAGAATAAAATCTGTAGGAAGCCCCTCAAGACTTCCAGAACCCAGACATACCACTCGGTGAGTCTCCTTACAATATTGGCCTCTTCAGAAGTTTTTTCCGTTATTTGAATTTAATAATTTAAACACCCACCTAACGAGTTAAGGTTCCTTGCATTTCAGAACTGAGCTATATTACAGGGAAAAGTCACAAAAATAATAATAAAATATAGGCAGGCAACAGTATTTACAGAAAAATGTATGAGAAGTTGCCTAAATCTAATAAGTTGTCTTTAAAGAATTAACCTATTCTGTCAAAATAAAAAAAAATGCAATTAAATAATAGCATGAAGTTAAAATGTATAAACAGAAGGATTGTTATTTATATTTTCATTTTTGTTCAGAAAACATAGAATGATTGATTAAAACTGGTTTCTTATCAGTCACAAAATTGCATTCCAGTCACATACAATACAGCCAAATATAATAATCAAAGGCAGAAATCTAGTTCTAGCTGAACATTTAAATTAAAGGGATGTTGAAGAACATCGTAAAATGATAATTTATTTTTTCACATGGTGCCTTAAGCACACATGTGGAACTTTAAATTTGATATTATCTTTTATAACCACCTTCATTAGATGGAGGCAGGCGAGGTTCAAGATTGAACAATATCCAACCTCGAATGAGGGAGGCAGTACGTGCCAATTTATATAATTTTTACAACAATTTTTACAATTTAAAATTTTAATTCAACATATTTAATTTTTTCTGTGGACACATAGTGATTGTACCTACCTACCTACTCACTTACAAAAAATTTTTTGCCTGATGATGACCTTTTAGGTCGAAAGCGCTTGCAACCCAACCTAATAAATTTATGTGGTCGACAGACTTTGAGCCTTTTACTTCCCTTTGATAATTTATTGTTTATTTAAAACCTTTCAAGTTTCTGATGTCTACTGCTACTTTCAGTATTACTGTTATTATTACAAAAATAAAGGTAATGTTTCTTCTTATTGTACAGCTATACATTTATTTCTTTGATTTAATTTTCACTTTGCTACTAAAAATTTATATAATTTACACTGTTTTTTGCTAGTATTTTTACAATTTACAACACAGTAACTTCGGTTGCTTACTGTATTGTTTTTACCTTATTTTTTTGAAAAAAAAAAAAAAAAAAAAAAAAAAAAAAAATATTTGCGTGTAGTTGATATACCAAAATTACAAAATATCACCCTAAAATGCACGAATTATCCGCAGCTAGCGCTAGTATCGCTTTTGCTTCCCCTACCATGGCTTCGCACTGAGCGAATAGAAATCTTTTTAGTAGTAAAAGGTGTCGTCTTCTAACCACCATTTTTTACGTCGCCGATATAAGCATTACAATTTTTTACAGTTCCGGGCACACAAATTTTCGTTGTGATAAAGTCACTTTTTTAATTTGAATTAATTATTTAAAATGTAAATTTTAATTAATTTTCGTGAAGGTGCGCTTTAAAGATGTTGAATTCCCTAGTCTTTGCCGACTTTGAACGGCCGAGCGAGCCCCCCGCAGTTTAAAATGTTCTTATTTGTACCGTAAAATCATAATCGTATTAAAACACCGAATTTTATACCAAATTATTAAAATTATTTGCGAAGGTGTGCGAGGGTCATTTTTTGTAGTTATTACTATTAAACAGTCTGAAAACTGGTGGTGGCTTCTCCCACTCCGAACTGGTCGATGTTCAGCGCTTCAGCTTAAACGGCATAAGTAAAAGTGCGGTGAAAATTAGAAAAACTCACTCCTTGACCACCGTAGTTTCCAGTAATTTTCGCCGAAGCTTTTCACCGTTATAGTGCTACAAAGTTAATGAACCGTTTAGGTTCCAGTATTTCCGATTATTAGCCATGTGAAATTGCCGTTCTCGTCTTGCCCTCTAGTTAAGCATTTATTTATTTTTCTAATTATTATTAGTTAAATTATCGCGTTTTAGCGTTGTCAAAACTCTCTTAGTTGAGCCATTTGCGCATCTCCTGAATAGGCTCTGACCCGGAAAGCTTTTCAACCCCACCCGGTATAACATTCAGTTTTTTTTTAATATTAAATTGACGCGATAATTTTTTTCTAATTATTGTTAATTAAATTTTCGCGATTTAGCGTTGTAAAACCTCTTGGTTGAGCCATTTGCGGATCACCTGAATAGCCTCCGATTCAGGAAGCTTTACAACCGACGTCCCCTATAGTATATTCTCCGCTGTCGAGAATAATGTTTTTGCAAAAGCCGGTCGAAAACCTCGAAAATTCGCTAACGACGTGCAAACTTGATTTTGTGTTAATTCTTAAACAAGCCGTCTCCGACCGAATACCCAGTGTAGTACATTAATTCTATTCCTCGTAAAATATTATTTCCCATATACAGGGTGGTGAAATATTGGGAGTACGCCCCTGGCGTATCGACTCAGTTAAACCCAAAGTGGAATGTGCGCGAGAATGGAAAAGGGGTTCGTGATTTGGCTGAGTGAGCGAACAGCCGATAACGGAAGATGTGTAACGGCCAACACGGTCAAGTTCATTTTCAGTAAAGCCGGGTAAGTTATAACCCTATTCGGAATACACTTTCACACGATGTAAAACAAAAAGACGGGGTCTCTGTTAATTTAAAATGTTTTTAGGGTCAGTGCACCAGTAGATGAACATCACCCAGTAAATGAACACTTAGTCTTATTTTCCGTTAAAATAAGACGATCCGCTTTTAAAATATCTTCTGTCTCTGTCGTATAGTCAATTAGCTTATTCCGTAAGTGTTCATTCACTAGACGCGCTGTAAAAATCCGTTAGTCTAGCCTTGCCACTCATTTATAGTAGTCGATGTTTCAGTGCAACGGCCGGGCAGCCATATTTTGTTAAGGTAAGCCAAAAATTGATGTTTTATAAAACTATGAAATCTGCATTTATGAAGGGTGTTTGACATATTTTGGGTGTTTAGCGGTAATTATAATTAATAAAGGACTAATATTTTTACATTAAACTCAATCTAATGTACTTAATGTTTAAAATATAAAATATGTTCAATCACTGGTTCACAGATATTTCATTTACTGGATTTTTGCGTATTTGTGGAAAACAAGCAAAACTAGGTCTTAAGATATATATCTTTATGAAACAAACTTACAAATTAAAATAATTACGTCGTGTGAGGTGATATACCAGTAAATGAACGGTGTCCATTTACTGGTCTTCATTTGTTCATTCACTGGAGCATTCACCTAAACCTCCTTTTTTTGAATAAATTGGCACCAATTAAACTATTATGGCATTTTTTAATTGTAAATAGGTAAAAATACATTTTCTTCTTTCTAGATGGAGAAAAAGTGATTGCGCTTCAAGTACACCGAAGAAGATTTAATTAAAGCTATAGATGAAATTAACAACGGAAGTGTAAGCTTGAATAAAGCATCTTTGAAATATGGTATTCTTAAATCTACCCTACACAATAAAATTTCAAAATAAAGTACCGCTTGAAAGGAAGATGGGTCCATCCTCAGTATTGAGTCCCGCTGAAGAGGAAAGGCTGGAAAGTTGGATTTTGGCAAAGGCAAAATTAGGCTTCCCAATGTATCCAATCAATGTTATGATGGATGCTGTCCAGAATATTCTCAAAGAGGCTTCAAGACCAAACAAGTTTACCGATGACAGGCCTGGTAAAAAACGGTTAAAACTGTTCTTGCAGAGGCACCCAACCATTGCCAAACGAAATACCGAAATCATATCAAAATCGCGGGCTTCAGTTACGGAAGAAGCCATTCGCGAATGGTTTGCAGAACTAAATTTCTGAAAAATGATAATTTATTAGATATGATAGGCGATCCAACTCGGAGTTTTTAATACCGATGAAACCATTATGAAAACATGCATGCAATCAGGATTAGTCCTAGGTACGACTAGAAAATTCAATAACCTCTACGAAATTGCTTCTGGAGCCGAAAAAGAATCTATAACAGTATTATGTAACTATTCAGCAGCTAGTGACGCAGTCCCGTCAATGGTCGTTTTCCCGTAGGATACCCAAAGAGCTAGCTCTTTCTGTTCCTCCAGGTTGGGGTATTGGACGATCTGATACGGGATGGATGACCTCCGCAACATTTTTCGAATACGTTGCTAACGTATTTTTTCCATGGTTGGTAGAAAAAGGATTTCGGCTTCCAGTGATTTTATTTCTAGATGGGCATAAGTCCCATTATAACATGGAGCTATATGAATTTTGTGTGGAACACAAAATAGTTCTGTATTGTTTATATCCCAATGCAACACACATCTTGCAGCCCTGTGATGTAAGCATTTTTCGACCTTTGAAAGTGTAGTGGAAGGAAGTGTCACGCAGACACAAGCAACGAACAAGTACCCCAATTACACTTCATAATTTCTGTAGCATATTTAAAGAAGCATTCGATAAGGCCTGTAAGCCTGACACTATTACTAATGGCTTTAGAGCATGCGGATTATATCCACTAAATTCTGATGCTGTTGACTTCTCAAAATGTATTTCTGCAAGGCGTAAAGAAATCTTCGGTAGAAGTGAAATATTGACACATCAAGAGTATCAATCGTCTTTGAAAGTTGTAGAACAGTTTTTGGACAGAGTCAGAATTGAGTTTAATAGGAAATTTAGTTCGAAAGATGAAGATAAAGAAAATGATGACGAAATGTATCGTTTTTGGAAATCATGTAAAATTCAAGATGCTGAAGATTTATGCGCAAATATAACGAATCATGCAGAAGTCATACAACAAGAAGATGCAACTGTATTGGAAACATTTACTGACTTACATGACAGTAACTGTGAATCAATAGATTTGTTTTCTCCGAGTCCTTTATAAATAGTTTACCTTTACAAATAGATGATATATTATAACCAACAGATCCCTTGGTAGCAGCTCCTAGCGAATCCGAAGTGAAGAGAAATACCAATGACAAAGTTAACGTTTTATACCTGGAAAACACTGAAATTTACCATAATGTGACAATACATGATCTTATCCTAGATACAGTAAATGATGACAATATTGAGAGAATTGAAAGCAAAAAAAATTGTGAAGAGATGCTTGAAATGATTATTGAGAATGCCTTGATTTCAAGTAAGAATTTGACATTTCTAAAACCGGACAAGCATCTGAAAAGATAAACCAATGTGACAGCGAGAAAAACATAAATATAATATCAAATATTGTAATTGACGAGAAAAAAGGAAACGACGTGAATAAGTTGTGGGAAAAACATTTGTATTGGCCAAAACAGGAGGGACAACTGAAGAAACGTGGTACTGTTCAATCTAAATTGCCTTTTGCAATTACTTCAAACAAGTGAGTGGAGTATCATAACAAAAAAAAGAAGATAAGAGAAAGAAAATGAACTGAGAGAGAAGAAACTGAAAAGAGAAATGAAAATGAAGGAATCAAAAGTGAAAATTGATTCTAAAAAAAAACTGAATACGCCTACCAAACGTAACGTCAGCAATACAGAGAAAAAAGGAACCAAACCAAAAAAAAGCGAGTTGGGACAACAGATGAAGGTGCCCAGGAAGACCAACCTTTAAAAAAAAACTTAAAATCGAAGTTGTTTAGATAGACAAAGGGGACTACGTGATAGTCAAATACTAAAACAAAAGATACCCTGGGTTAGTAACAGGCATAGAGAAGGAAGAATATGAAATAAGTACTATGGAGCAAGAGCACGGCAAGAAACATAAACGGAGATGGCCAAATGTTCCAAATAAGATATGGTATAGGTATCAGAACATAGTGAAGAAAATTCCAGAACCTAGCGCTGGTGGTTCTGACGGCTATTTTTATGTTAACATTTTATAATTTCTTTTATACCTACATAGTAAATTTTTAATTACTGTGTGACTGTTAAACTAATAACTACCTATTACATGTTACCTACCTACCTACCTACCTACCTATATACTTTTTTTGGGAATAAAAACACATACGTTCATTCACTGATTTGCTATCGTTCAGTAAATGGAGATACCTGTTCATTTAATGGAGTTTTATGCAATTTTAAGAAAATACTTGGAATATAACATATTTCTGTATACAGGGGGAACGTTTCCTAAATTTTGAACCGTTTACTTATTTCAACTTATTTTGTTTTGAAAATTAATTTTAATTTATGTGGAAAAATTTATTTTCTGTATACAGAGGGAATCATAAATTCCCGTTTGATTGTTTGATTTCCTTGTATAACTCAACCGATCTTTCTGACCGGTATTATTGTTCTCTTTATACCCGGGAAGCCAATACCCGGCCGAGGTGTTATTTTTTTTATTTTTATATATATATATATTTGGTTATTTATCACTGTGTTTTTTTCATTACCGGCTCTTGACCGTTTTCTTTCAGGGTACCGTAGGGTACAAGGTATAAGGGAGGTAAGTGCTTCAATCCTAATTTAGTGACTACCTTTAACAGTGACCGCATGGAAGTTTTACCTTGAGTATACTCTGGTGTGCTACAGGGTCGCAGAGCACACTGTGTTACTAAAACTGGCGCCCGAGCAACCCCTATTTTGAACTCATCATCATAGCGCCATACAGACATCGTAATTAAACAATTTTTCAATAATGATATGCACTATTTTTTTTGCATAGGATTTACTTACTCAAATGTCATGGGCTCTTAAACCAATATAATACTTTTACTGTTGCCTTGGTTAAACTAAAATTTAAAAAAAAAACTGTATTGTTTGTATACCTAGCTTTAATCTTCTGATCCTCCTTAAATTTCTTCTTAATTGCATCACTATATTTGATATTCGATAGATACAAATTCGGTATAAATCCTTTTATATGCCCCGCCGATACTACCAAACCTTCTGCCTTAACTTTGTCAATGACCACATGTAGCAGCTGCCCTAGAACAACATCTTCAGCGGTGAAAATAGCTTCTTTAATCAATGACGGCTCCACAGTTCCAATGTACGTTCTGGACATATGATTGTAGTCCAAAATTCGGCAATTATGACGAGTTTTCGGGGCAAATTTAAGACGGATAGTTTCGGAGATATCCATATTGGCGAATTTTTTTGGCCAAGAGTTGACGAGTCTTCTATTGGTTACTATGCAACGTGCTTTTGAGGGCAGTTTTAAATATATACCGTTGCGTGCTTTGGAAATGACCTTAAATAAAAGATGAATTGATTATTTTATTGAAAAATATATCATTTATATTTATTCATGATAATAAGTAGCTCTAATGCTTAGAAGGGAGTCTTAGTTTTCTATATTCTTTATAACAACAGTTGTCTTTCTGTTTTAAAAATGTATGCTATGCTTTAGATTCCATACTAATTGTAGGTTTTGAACATAAGCATTAAACAGAAACTGTTTAATGGCTCCACATTTTTCAGATATTATGTCATTAAACAGAAGACAAGGAAAGTTCAAAGTATACAATTAGTTACTTGGCTTATATCTTCCAGTTTGAGCAACCTATTTTGAATACACCTTCTACATTACTTATACAGGTATTAATCATAAAGAGAGTAAGCATCCGTTTTTGAACAGCTTCTACTATTTTTGGTTTGTTTTCACTTTGAAGATACTTTCATAGGAAGAAATAAGCATTGGCGTAGCTAGGGAGGGGGCTGGCCCCTCCTGATATACCTCTGGCCCCCTCTGAAAGATTATTTAAATAAAAAACTGTGTATCAAAAAAATGTAGTAGTTAAATTTACCTAAATTTATTATTTATTCAATTTAATTTCTAATAAATTGGAAGAGCTTAATATTAGCGATTTAAGACAGACATTCAGATTTGTATTTGTTGTTCGTAAAAAAAGATGTTTATATCGACTTGGACAGTGTTGTAGATTCTTTCAGTAAACAGGGTAGAAAACTTCTGTTGTAGATAATCAGTACTTTTAATATTAATCGTTATGTTAAGTTAATAAATGTATTAGTTATATTGAAATATTAAAACCACTATGCACTATTATAGCGTATTTTTTACCATTCATTGCGCCGCAATTAAAAATATATATATTTTAATCCAACGTACACCTGGAACCACTGCCCCCCCTGAAAACTGAGGCAAGCTACGCCGATGGAAATGAGATGTTATTTTTTTCACAGGTACACTCCCTTTAACGAGAGAAAAACCCAACTGGAGTTGAAACAATGGCAGTCGCAGAAACCAAATTATAATTTGTTTAAAAATAATTGAATTCTACTAAAAAGTATTGGACTTATATGATTATAAGTTCCTATTTTGTGTTTTTTACCTTTTTTTATTACCTAAATGATACATTTATAGTCCAAGCGGCAACCGCCGTAAAAAGGTGGTCAACCAGAATAAGTACAAAAATATATTTTATTACTTTTTGGGTATTAGATGAATAACAAACATCGGTCTGGTAGTCTATGACTTGTCCAATTTTTTTTATAAATAAAATTTATATTTTATTTTTTTTGTAAAATTGATCTACATAACTTAATAATTTTTTAGTTTACGATGGCGTTTTGACCAGATGAACATAGAAATTCAAGTCTGGCGTTCTTATTCTTGACGCAACTGTGTCAGACCACCCCCAACAAATTTATTACAACAACAAATTTTCTATACAAGGTATAAGAAAAAAATCAAAGTTCAAAATTTTTATTTTTTATTCCTCTTTCGAATAAAATTGGTCTGGCACGTTCATACTTGACCAAAATTCTGCCAGACCAAGATTAAGCAAGTCCTTCTCTACTGCTTGTAAAGTGTGAGTTGTTTTTGTTTTTAACATAGTTGACATCATTAAAATCTTAACCTGTTTAATTCGCCAAAATGTGATGTGCCTGTTTTGAAATGACATTTACTTAGCTAAATAATTAAATAATTTTTTATTGAATTAGAAAAATGAAATGCTTTATCATCTGTAATATCACTAATAGCAAGGAGAAAGTATTATCGTTTAATGCTGATACATTTCAAAGATGTGGTTTATTTATTGAAATAAGAAAAAAAATCATTTCAAGTACGGTGATTTAATATTAATACCTGAACCACGGCATAAGAAACAATCGGCAGGCTCACTTGCCGCTGATCACATACAAATATTATACTAAGAAAATTTGACCTTGGCGACGCCATTCGGGGGTCGGATTAAAGCGTATTTAAAGATTTTGTAATAAAATA
Organism: Psylliodes chrysocephalus; assembly: GCA_927349885.1. Classification (NCBI taxonomy): domain Eukaryota; kingdom Metazoa; phylum Arthropoda; class Insecta; order Coleoptera; family Chrysomelidae; genus Psylliodes; species Psylliodes chrysocephalus. The sequence continues at coordinate 12,202,440 of OV651817.1, forward strand.
AGGTATTGATAGGCAGGATCGTATTAAAACAAAAAAGCTCTACAGATTGCGCCAAATAATTAGCTTGTTCTTATTGATGGTCTTAAAATTTCTATTAATATTTTTAAAGTGTAATATATGAGCAGCCTTAAATATAACTTAGGACCGATTCCACCGTTGTGTTAAATGAAGTTTAAAATGACATTTTTACATTAACAATGTCATTTTAATCTCCGAAAATGGCTCATCCTTACTAGTTCTACGAATTTCATGCAGCCTTACAAGTAAAACATCCCCACCTGTTTCGCAGTTTTCAGTTCCAGAATGTAATAAATTTAAACATTCCAATTTTTTGAACGTCCTTTGAAATTGGACCGATGTAAGGTTTACACAGTTACCATCATGGAGGAAGGATAATTAAGAGTTGCAGATTCCTCATAGAAATTTGGCAGCATGTTTACCTTCAGCGACATATGGAATAGTTTTGTGCAATTAATACTCAGTCAATAATATAGAAAGATGTAATGCTATTTTAGTTTGAAAATTGGCGGGCTTTTGAATTTACTTCGACAAAATATAAGAATTTTACATTTTTAATAGCACTGCTTAAGACACATGATGATTTTGATTGTATGTGACATTACTAATTTTTAATTTACTACTTATAATTTTTTTAATGGCTAATTAAGATTTTCTTGCTTTTCGTTATGAAAATACTTTAGATTTATCAAGATTATAAAGCTTTGTTATTCGCATATCTAGAATAATTATCAAAATGAATATCAGAATTAAATTTTTGTTAAGCATTTCAATATTTGGGAATCACACAATTACGATTAATATTAATTTTTTTCAGAAAAAAAAAGTAATTCCTTACAAAAAAATTCTGCTTGTTGAAAAAAATTACAAGAAAAAGTTTCCTTTTAAAGTTATTAAGGAAAACTGATCAATAGGTAATACAGATTTTTTCCTTTTGTCAATTTTAAGTTTCTTCATTTATTAAGACCATGTACACCTGACCTAACATATTAATATAGTAAACCTATGATTTTTTTTTATAATGACTTTTTCCTTAAAATAAAAATAAAGATTTTTCTATTTTGTCAACTCCATACGGGAGATGTTTAAAATATAACATTTTACTTTAAATCTTAATAATATACCTACATAAGTAAATATAAATTGACGCTAAACTTTACGTGACGTTAACTAGGCACCTACCTACATCTTACTAATAGGTTTATAATTTTGAATATTATATTCAAAGGTTTATAACTGACAAACTGACCCATAACCTAGGATTTTTTTTTAAGTATACCATACATACCTACCTAATAGGATCTTTAAGAAACCGAAAAAATCTTTTAATACAGTTTATTCATGTAGTTTTTTGCTGCACAACTTTGCTCAGACATAGTAATACACTTAAAAGTTAAGAAATTAACACTGGAAAACAACTACTATATAAAAAGCGTCAAAAAATATCTCTAATTCTAAAAAAATAACAATAACTACATAATACAAACATCACAAACAAGATAAATTTAAGATACACGCTACTGATTCCGAGCTGCTGCAACTTTTTTGTTTTTGTCGATATAAACGACGACAGTGACGCCACTGGCTTGATTGAGAGGTTGGACCCCAAAATGGCGATGTGCGCGTAGATGTGCGCGTAGCGTTGCCGCCAAGACAAGTTAGCCTGCCGATTGTTTCTTATGCCGTGCCTATCGTGCCTGAACTTCAAAAATATGCAGGTTATCATTTGAAATGTTACCGTAATCTGGTTGCTGTAAAAAATCTGTGGTTGACGAATTTAATAAATCTTCACAAAGAGTTAATACAAATAATGAAAAATTTACTAATGTTACGGTCTATCTAAGTGCATTTAATAATATTAGGCTGAACCAAATATTTTTTCTAATTCAACTGATTTTGTTACCGATTCTGCTGATTTATCTCAAATACTGCCATTATCACTATCAGATGAATATATGGATAGTAGGATAAGTCTATTGGTAAATTAAATTTATAATTATCTTTTTTTATGAATTATCTTTAGAATATTTTAGTGATCATTAAAATTTTTAGCCGCAACAAAATACATCATCACTACATTGGAATCTGAGACAGAACAGAATAATAATTCAACTGTTGTTTGCATTTTTTTGTTCATCACAAACGACGAAAGTAGGAAGTAATAGACAACTTTATCAGTATCTACTACCGATAAGCTGTTAAATAACATTAAACTTTTTGCAAATGGTTTGGATGACTTTAAATTATTGGAGAAACTCAACAATCTCTCAGTACTTGTCTATCGTGCAATTTGTAGATTACGATACCAAAAATAATACGAAAAAACGTTAGATCTTTTAACAGAAGAAACAAACTGGCATAAAGTTAGAGAAATACATAAAGACGCACTAGAAGCAATTTTACAATTTATTGAAAAGGAAATTATCAACGAGGAAAAAGTATTTTTCTGACATTTAAATTTTACAAAGCATTATTTATTGAAATAGCAGACAAAAATTCCAATGATATTAAATTTGACACATATAAATCTAGTTATTCAGAAGAGAAAATTTTAAAGTCTTATGGAGATAAGATTATTATTGAAGCTTTGCCAGTAAACATAAAAAACAAAGTAAATTATAAGCGTAATATTGACATGTAATTTAATCCACTCATCAGCAGTAAAAAATAATTCAGAAAAATATGGATTGCTTGATACAGCATATCTATGGATACAGCATACGAATTGCGTAATAATATCAACTTTTTGCCTGCAAAACTTCCCAATAAATTAACTACAGATGACATATTTTCAGGAGAATGTGATATACCTGAAGTATTATATGATTTTATTAGTGTACTTGTTGAAGGACCCGACGTAAGAAAACAAAAGACTAATGATGACGATGTGAGAATAAAATCACTATGTGAAGATAATATCTTTATTGTGAAAAACTTTTTTTAACAAAATTGAAATAGAATTTCATAAACAATTCTAAAATCGATCTGTTTGTTTTTAGTACAGTGATGAGAAAATATTTTTGTATGATTCTGTTGTAAAATATGCTTCAAAAATCAAGAAAAATTCAAAAATTGATTGAATAAAAGAAAAAAAAACTTCGTACGAACGTACGAGACCAGTTTTATATGAGGAATAAAAAATAAAAATTTTAATGTTTAATTTTTTCTTATACCTTGTATAGAAAATGTGTTGTTGTAATAAATTTGTTGGGGGTGGTCTAACAAACAGCTGCGTCAAGAATAAGAACGCCAGACTTGAATTTCTATATTTGTCTAATCAAAACGCCATCGTAAACTAAAAAATTATGTTTAAGTTATGTAGATCAATTTTACAAAAAAAATAAAAAATAAATTTTATTTAAAAAAAAATTGGACAAGTCATAAACTACCAGACCGATGGTTTGTTATTCATCTAATACCCAAAAAGTATTGAAATATATTTCTGTACTTATTCTGGTTGACCACCTTTTTACGGCGGTCGCCGCTTGGACTATTAGGGCTTGAAGTAATAGGCTATTATGTCCTAAGAGGTCAATATCTCAGCTAGTCCATTTTTATCCAAAAAATTTAAATAAATAATTTGATGTGAAAGAATCGTATTATTTATAAAAAAAAAAAAAAAAAAAATATTAACTGCACGAATTTTGCTTTGTTCAGAAAGCAATTATACACAAAAAAGTATAAAAAATAGATCTTTAGCTATTTAATTCTTTTTTTCTTATAATTTTTCCCTAAAAAAAATTCGATGTGAAATTTCATTTACATAAAATTTCGCATTTTGCTTCGTTTCCGACATACAATTAAAAAACTCTAAGGGTTGCATTTTCACCCCTGTCTTCAATTTCCACCTGCTAATTCGATAGCATATTTATTGATCATTTAAATGATGTATGCCAAAAAAACCCATAAAAGTAATCATTCCTTTCTATATTACATATTCAATAGAATCTATAAGGGATTTGCAAATTGCATTTTTTTTATTTCAACATTTCTTTTATTAAAACTGGTGAAAATGACAACACCATTTTCATATTTCGACAGTCTCAAATCAATTCCTCGTATGTCCACATTAAACATTTTAGAGAAGGAACATTAAACTGTCTTGATTTCTTAATAAAGCCAATTAATTATTTGATAAATAATGTTGACAAGTAAATAAATATATGAATAACCTATAAACATATTTTGTTATTTTTAAAATTTGTTTCTAAATTAATTTGTATAGATGGGAAAAAGTAAAAATTCGAAATTTCGTACTTAGGAGGTATTGATTTGAGACCATCGATTTATATTTAAATTTGAAATGGTTACGCTACTGATTTGAAGTCAAACATCATATAATATGGCGCTGGTTATGACGACACGTTTGTGCATATGACTGCAACTTCAGATGGGTTTTTCTCTGGTGAAACAGATTCTTATTCCAAAAAGGCATTCTTTAGATTTTAGATAATTCTCTTCCTTCTTTAAAATATAACCTGTTTATAAAAATAAAAAGCTTTAAAATTAAACAACTTACCTCTGCTGTGACTGTAGTTCCAATTTTGTATTCTGGTAATTGAGCTAAATCCAATTCAAAAGTAGTAAAATGTGTGACTTTCACAGCATGATCAATGTATAAAATATAAGCTGTTAGCAAATTGCCCTCGTGGTATTTACTTAAATCCTCTAATAAATGCCCTTCATCAATGTATCCAAACAAATCATTAAGGAATTTACATTGTATACCAGTATTGGTGATCTGCAAACAATTGTGCATTTAGAACCCACCAAAACTACAAGATTACCAAAAACTGATAGCCATAATTTTTAAAACTTACCTTATCTACCATAACTTCAATTTGCATACCAGGAATTAAATCATACAAATTATTCATTTCTTTTATTTTGGTATTTTTTAAATGTTCACTCTTAGAACTAATAATTCTTAGAGTACTAGCTACATTCGAACTGTCACATTTGTGAATAGTGCCCCACAAAAGTTCACCTACAACTAAATCCAATATTAGAAATAACTGTATCAAATACTTGCAAGGCAAGTTAAAATTTCAAATGTAAAAAAGTCTATTTGTAAACTAAGATACTACCTATTGTAAATAATTATAGAAAAAGGTCTAATTCTTACATAATTTTCTATCTCCATCAACATTCTCAGAAGGTAAAAATACCCTGCAATTTTTTATTCCGACATTTATTTCATACCCATGTTCTAATTCAGCTTGTACAGAACACCATATCAGCATCCAATTCTCAAAAGAATTATGGGATTTGTCACTATAAATATCTCTAGGATTTATTGTACATTCTACATGAATGCCCTTTTCTTTACTTTCTATATTTATCACTTTTGTTAGAACGAATTGGCCTATTTTGAACATTTGCTTCAACAATATATCACTCTGAAAGTAGGAATATAGAAATGAGATTAATATACGGATTTATTCATTAGTTAAATAGTTATACTAACGTCTTCATCTGATTCTTCCAATTTCGAATTCAAGTGCTTTGTAAAAGGATCAGATATATTTGTAATATTCACATAAGCAATAGTTAGTCCTGGCAATTCAACTTCTAAAGAAAAATTTGTAATGTGTCTAATGCAGCCCAATATAATCATGTCTGTTTTCAAGCTCTAAAAAAAATTAAATGAATATTGTTTTAAATTTAAATCTACCTACTATTTACGTTATAAGTTAAAGTTCCTTGTATATTTAGGGATGAATGAAAAGTTTCGTCGCTTATAGTTTCGGGTATAACCCTTTCCTTTCTTTGTTTTTTATTTTTGGCTTGTTTGGTGTGTGAAAATAGCTAAAAAGTTTAAAATGTTAGTAACAACAATATTAACTAATATCTTTATAAAAACATACATTATCATCTTCTTTTTGACGCTTTCCGGAAAAACGTGGTCTAGTTCCTCCACGAGGAAAATTCTCGTCCTCAATTTCACCCATTGTAAGTTAGAAATACTGTAGAAAAACCTGAAGAACAGAAACTCAACAATATTTTTTAATTTTTAAAACATACACGAATTGTAGAGGTTAGAATACTCTTCTTTTTTTTTTAATTAACTGTATTGTTCTTATGTTATAGGTTTGTTTCTGCAGTGAGTTTGAAACCAGTTTGAGATTTGTTTACAATGCGCATGAGCGGTTGAAGACAGTCATCAAACCGTTAGAAATTCTTCACTGCACGAACGCGAAAATTTTGATGAACAAACCAATTTTAATCTAACCTAACAAAAATCTTGTTTTTTCTTTTTCTCGATAACCTAACACACATCTGAAATAAAAATATGGAAGGTAAATCATTTTATTAAATTTCATTATAAGTTTTTGTATGTAAATATATTTTTAGAAATGAATGAATTTATAATATTAAATTCAACTAATTCAAGAACACTGGCTGAGGATGAGTTAGTGCAAAATGGAATAATTCAGTTCTCAGAGTCTCTACCCTCTTCATCAAAAAGTGTAAATACACCAACTATTGCTATTTGGACACATAACCAAACATTAAAATTAATAGACTTATACAAACTTTACCGGAAGAAAGTTGGAACTCTAGAGTTACGCACTTTAAAAAAAATGTGGGAGGCAATTTGCAGTGATATGAACGGTATTTTTAAAAGTAATTTTTTGCCCTCTCTCATTGTGAGAACAAATGGAGGGTAATTGAAAGAAACTATAAGAAGTACATAGACTCCACAAAACAAACTGGTGGAGGTAGAAAAGTCTTCGAGTACAGTAGTCAAGATGCCGACCGGTATACACGTGTGTGCCAGTTGTGCTGACAATTTTATTGTAAATAATAAATTAATTTCATGCAAATTGTGCAAAAATCATTATCATGCTCAGTGTGTTAAACTAAAAGATGTAGTTCAAAAAGCAATAAATGAAAACAGAAATATTTTTTGGTTTTGTGATGAGTGTGTAATTAGAATGGATGAAAAGGTATTGTTCACTCATCAAATTCTAGAAATTGAAGCAAAAACAGAAAAGTTGATTGAAAATACACAACAGATGATGGAAAATATAAAAGAATTAAAATCAGATGACAAAATAAAATATTCCGAAGCAGTTAAGAAAAACGAACCTCCGTTAATTATCAAACCAAAAAACCAGAACCAAACTAGTACATTAACAAAAAGTGCCATAGCAGAAAAAATTAATCCAGCTGATATCGCGGTCGCTATCAATAAAATAAAACCAATAAGTCATGGCAGTGTTTTGATACAGTGTGATGATAAGGAGTCAACAAAAAGAATTAAGAACATTGTTGAAAATCAACTATCAGATAAATACAGGGTGGAAGTACCAAAAATAGTGAAACCAAAAATTTTAATCGTCGATGTAAAAGAAACGGAATTAGATGATGAAAATGAATTTTTAAATTGTATTAGAAAACAAAATTTTTCTGAAGAAACCACTCTAGAATTAACCTTCATAAAAAAATATATTCCCAAAAACAAACGTAACTACAATATAATATTGGAAGTATCGCCAGAAATTTTCCAGCATTTTATCCATAAACGAAAAATATTTATAGGGTGGGAAAGTCATCCCGTATATGAATATGTTGGTATACGTCGATGTTTTAAATGCTGGCGTTATAATCACAAAGCAGAACATTGTACCTCAAACAGAATAGTTTGTCCTGAATGTAATGGCAACCACAAAAGCTCAGAATGTCAGTCTTCAAGTAAAATATGTACAAACTGTAAACACGCACATGATATTCTTAAAATTCCAGGCATAAAGTTCGATCACTGTGTTTTTGACAAAGAATGTGCATGTTATAAAAGAGCAATTGATCAAGCCAAATCAAAAACTCAATATATATAGCAACCATCAAAAACCTATACCGGAACCCAAAAAATAATTTGCCTTAATATCCAAGGATTAACATCACACATTGATGAGCTACGTACACTTCTTTTTACCGAGAAGCCTTTACTAGCAACTGTTACAGAGACACATATCACTGACGACATAGATGCAAGTGAGTATAAAATATTAAATTATAACCACATTGTAGTTGAATCAAAGAGTCGTCATACAGGGGGGTGCATCATTTACTTAAATGAAAATGTAAACTTCTCTATTCTACATAGTGTTGCAATTACTTTAAATTATTGGGCATTAATTATTAAAATTACAATAAATGGAAAAGTGTTGATTATTGGAGCAGTATATCGTTCTCCTAACGGAAATGTTCATGATTTTTTAAATTACTTTGAAGCTCTTTTTAAAAACGATTTTATTAACGACGATGAAACTATTATTTTGGGAGACTTTAACATAGATTTTAAATCAAATACCAGTACATCTAATAAAATAAAGAATATCGTAATTGACTCCGGATTTAAACAAATTATTGAAAATCCAACACGCATTACTCCAACATCGGCTACTCTCGTCGACTACATTATAACTAATAATTTCACCGTGGCTGAACTCCCTAGAAACTTTCCTAAAATATCAGACCATGATGTAATAGGAATAAATGTACCTGGCTTAAATCATACATCTGTAGAAAAATTTATCTGGAGAAGGAATATTAATGAGGAAAATATACATAAAATTATATTGGACTTGATAGGAAAGCATTGGGAAACAACATCAACGGATGTCGAGGTGTTATATAATAATTTTTCAAATAATGTTCGAGACTCTCTCAATAAAATTAGCCCCATTAATAAAATTAAATGCAATCAGACACCATGGATCAATATGCGTGTTACACAGGCACAAAAATTACGAAACGCAGCGTACAATAGATTTAAGTTTACAGGTACTCAGGAGGATTGGAATGATTATAAAAACAAGAGGAACCAGGCAGTCAATGTATTACGCCGAGAAAAGAAATTATTCTACGAAGACAAAATTGACAAATCCAAAGGAGATAGCAAAAAGATGTGGCAAACAATAAAACAGTTATTTGGACAGAAGAAAGAAGATCTGCCAATAGATAAAATCAATTTTGAAGGCTATTCCGGACCACCTGAAGAAAACTTTAATAAATATTACAGTGATAGCATTCGTGATCTAGCTGAGAGTATAGAAGATAAAGGCTTACTGCAATTTGGAAATGACCTTGAAGTACAGAAAGAACAATTAGCAAAATTTCAAGAAATTACTTTCAGCCAGTTACAAAAAATAGTGAGCAGCCTAAAGAATAAAAGTTCGAGTGACGGTTTTTTAAGTCCAAAACTTCTTAAAGACCTATTTTGTGTAGTTGGATATCCCTTGCTAAATATTGTAAATACAGTGATAACTAGTGGACGAATCCCTTCGGATCTCAAAATTAGTGTAATCGTGCCAATAGCTAAAGTTCCGTCGCCAACCCTGCCAGAACAATTTAGGCCAATTAATTTACTACCAACTATAGATAAAATTATTGAAATTGTGTTAAGAGATCAATTGAAGCTATTCTTTGAAAGAAACAATATTTTGTACTCAGGGCAGTCTGGTTTTCGTGATGGTCATTCATGTGAAACGGCATTGCAATTTGCATGTTTTAACTGGAGGGAGGAAATTAATAAAGGAAAAGTAGTTTTGAGTGTATTTGTGGATTTAAAGCGTGCTTTTGAAACGATTGATCGGAAACTGCTACTCTACAAACTACAGAAATATGGTATAAAATCAGATGCCATAAAATTAATCCACAACTACCTTCAAGGCCGATACCACCAAACTAGAGTAGGCAACAGTGTGTCCAATGGAACGGAATGTAATTTCGGTGTACCACAAGGCAGTGTCCTGGGCCCTTTATTGTTCATTATATATATAAACGACATAAAGGACGCGTTACAACAATCTTTTGTAAGTTTATTTGCGGATGACACACTCATATCTGTCGCGGCTACTAATTTTGAAGAAGCTGTTCGCACCTTAAACAGTGAGCTAAGTATTCTGTATGACTGGTTGTGTATCAACAAATTAAAACTAAATGCAAATAAAACCAAGTTTATGGCAATGGGATCTAAATCGACCTGTAACAATTTTGCGGAGCGAAATTTTATCATCTGTATAAACAATATTGCCATTGAACAAGTATATACGATTAAATACCTAGGAGTTATTTTAGATCCTCAATTGACTTTCAACAGTCATGCAGACTACTTATGTAGGAAATTAGGGAAGAAAATAGGGTTCTTTAGAAGAATAGCTTCAAATTTGTCTCAATGGAGTAGAAATCTTGTTTATAACACAATTGTATATCCACACTTTAACTTTTGTATGTCACTTTTACTTTCATGTAATAAAGAACAAGTAAGCAGACTTCAGGTACTCCAAAACAAATGTATGAGAGTTGTTCTAAAATGTAATATTTACACTCCAATCAAAAATATGCTACAAACCCTAAATTGGCTTTCTATTGAACAGAATATTAAAAAGGCAACCCTCGTTGTAATCTATAAAATGATACATCAATTAACACCGAAATATCTAAGTGAGTTACTAGTTACGCGGCAACACTTACATTCTCGACATTTAAGATCCGATGAAAATTTCAACATAAATTTTTCAAATAAAACTTTCTTAATGGGATCGTTGCTAATTAATGGAATACATCTTTTTAATAATCTGCCAAAAGAAATAAAAGACTCTAGCAATTTGAATTTGTTTAACAAAAAATTATGTAAATATCTTAGAGAATCAAATTAAACAATTGTGTATATTATGTAAGATAACAAAAAAAAATATGTAAATAAAAAAAAAATTGTATATAATAGCAATGGCTAAATAAACAGATTCATTCATTCATTCATACTTCAAAGAAATGGATGAAATCTTTGGAAAAAAAAGCAACATACGTCCAGAACTTCTGCTATCTTCGAATACCATTTCACACCAAGATAAGGAGAACAATCTTCCACCAACTGAAAACAGCGAAACACCTGCTGCCGAAAATGCCAAACATAAAATTGAACCAATAACATCTCCAAAACATCCAAAAAGAAGAAGAAGAACTATAATTCAAGAAAAAAAATCGGTATTGGAAGTAATGAGGATGGATAAAAAGGAATATTACGGGAAAATGTTAGACCTAGAAAAAGAAAAATTGGCATTTAAAAAAGAAAAATTGCAAAAGAAATTGGACATTGAAATTAAAAAACTTGAAGCCAAAGAAAAAGAAACAAGTGCCTATAAAGATAGAAATGATATTATGAAAGTATTTTTAGAAAAAAACATTAAGGTCAATTTTGAAACTGATGAAGACATTTTATAATGTTGAATTATATATTTTTTTTTTATTTTGTGACTTTTGTATTTTTATTATTAATCTTAGTTTGTTTACGAAAGTTCCTAATATTTCATAAGTATTATATGTTTTTCTACTGTTTGTCATCAAGAATATATTTATTTTGTTTTATTAGTTGTTAGTTCAGTGTACAATAAAATTATTACTTTTTAAAATGTTTATTTTCGAAATACAAAAATTAAAGGAACATAACAATAGTTGCATTTAAAATGGTAAGCTATTTACAACTTGATTTCTTCTTATCATGCCATTTTGATCACCTTCAAGTTCCTCATCTTCATGCACATATATCACCTCTATTTGTTCATTTGCATCAATTTCATCTAACAGGTTCAACTGATTATCATCTTCAAGTGCTAAATTGTGCAATACGCAACATGCTCTGATAAAATGCACAATATCTGGTATTTTTCTTAATTTGATATGAAATAATTGCCGAAATCTCTGTTTCAATAAACCAAAACAGTGCTCTACAATGTACCTATTGGAACATAATTTGGCATTATAATTTCTCTGTCTTCTTGTTAATTCACCCCTATCTTTAAATGGTGTTAATAAATTGGCTAAGCAAGGATAACCACTATCACCCAATATATATATATATATAAATTACCACATTTTTCTTCAAGACTTGCAGCTAGTGGTGAAGATCTGAAAACCCGACTATCGTGAACAGATCCTGGGTAGCCCACAAAAATGTCTCTTATTTTTCTTTTTTGATCACATACAACCTGCAACTAAAATAAAAATATATTACATATTAAAACTGTTGGTAATTTTCACATCAGAAATTTCATTGCAGTTGCTGTGTAAGTAGGTAACTATTATTTTGATCTGTGAATAAAATACTTAGTATCAATGTCTGGTTTTAGCAGTTAGTCTGGTAAATTATTTTATTCAGATACTTACTTGTATAGAAAAAAAGTGTTTTCTATTTAGGTAGGAGTCTGGGTCTTGCTCTGGTTTGTCAATTTTTATATGGGTGCCATCAATGCATCCAATAACACCAGGAAAATTATTATTGTTAAAGTACAATTCAGTTTCCAGCTTCTCCTCATTTGTTGGCCAAGTAATTACTTCAGCTGAAAGATTGCTTAGGAAATATGTAAGCTTCCTAATTATTGTATACAAAGTACTTAGTGTAATACAAAATCTGTCAGCAACATCACGAAAAGAAGCAGTCTGATGTCCTGCATACCACAAGAATATTAGCACATGCTGCATTTCTGACAATTTTCCATTGCCTCCAGCTTGATAATTAAAATAATGCGATTCTTTGAACCTTTCAGATATGTACACTACTCCGTCCCTACTTAATCGAAAATGTTCGATGAACTGCCTATTGTTGTAACGTTCAATTGTTTCAAAATAATTTTCGTTTTTGGGATGTTCATTTTGAATAAAAGGTTCCAATTCATCTTCACTTGACAAGTCCAACTGCCCCATATCACTATCGCTAGATGAACTTGATGAGGTATAATCAGACATCTAAAATTAGGGAATTAACTACTTAATCTCTTCTATTTTTAATAGAAAATAAATAACGTTAAACTACAACTTACGCTAAAGACAAACACTACAAATAGGTACGTAGAATATATATTGGAAATTGGAATGGAACACAGGAATAAAAAATCACAGTACAATATTGAAAAAACTAGGAATTGACAACTACATCAACGTTTGTTGACAAATTATAAGTCTTTTCTTCTTATTTTAGTTTTATGGCCTCCACCCTTTGGGTATTTATAATTATAAAAGTTTTTTGCGCAAGTCTCAAACCAACAGTTTGACCTGAGTCTGTGAACTGCTCTGATAGTCAACAAACGGTTGGGAAATCAGATTCAAACCTGCTCGAACACCGTACTCCCAGCTGGCAGTTTGAAAATTTGTCTGCCCGAACGCTAAAAATAAACTACGCATGCGCTGTCCAGTTGCCAACTGTCGCAAACTGCTGCTCGAACAAACCTTATGTTATTTTATTAATACAACAAGATTATATATAAGTATCTTTAATCTTAATTTATCTAACCATGATACAAGATTCAAGCAAGCATGGATGATAGACGATGATCTGACAACCATCTGTCAAGTGTCTAATCTAGACAGGTGAACATAGAACACGAACTTAAATAAAGATATAACATCAGACTGTAAAAGAGGAACTTGCATAAATCAGAATATAGGATGCCAACTAATAGGCAACCAAGAATACACTATGTTACATCTTCCCCCTTTTACAGTACTTTACACAAAACAATATAACTAGAAAAACTAAAAATACTAAAAACTAAATCAATGAGATAACCTTAAAAATTATTCTCTATATCGAGCTGGCCTAACAACTTTGCGACCAGAGCGAGTAGAGACAGTGTTATCAAGCTTAGTAGAAATACAAGAGTCCTTTAGATTTTCAGTCTCAGACTCGGAAGTAATAATCATTTCATTATCAGGCAAAGGGGCTGGGTTCAACAATCTCATTATCAAAATCAGTTTTAGTTTCAATATGAAAAGGTATTGGTGAGTGTTTTAAAAATGAAGAATTTCTCCTAAGTATCTTACCATAATTATCTCTGACAAAATATGACCTCGGCGTATCAGCCTTACTTATTATTTCCCCCGGAACCCAACATTTTTGATCATATTTTTTTTATTATTATACTATCACCTTCACTGAAACCAGGACGACAGTGAGCATTAGTATCATAATATTTTTTATTATTTTAGTCTATGAGTATGAATTGACTCATTGTTAATAACAGGAGTTTGATTTAAAATAGAATTAGTGACAGGGACAGTACTTCTTAACAACGCTTTTGTAAGAGCTCAGCAGGTGCCACATTTAGTCCACTAAGTGGAGTATTGCGATACTCCAACAACGCTTTAAATATGTCACTGTTAGCTTCATGACATTTTTTAATGATGCTTTTACTTATGCCAACTGCACGTTCAGCGAGTCCATTAGATTTGGGGTAATGGGGGCTGGATGTAATCACTTTAAACTCCCAATCTTTGGCAAACTCTAAAAAACTCTAAACTATTAAATGGGTTATTATCAGCTATAAAAATTACAGGAGTGCCAAATCTAGCAAAGATCGGTTTAAGTATACTAATTACTGAATATGTACTTTTTGACTCTAAACGTTCTAGCTCAATCCAATTTGTGTAATAGTCAACTACAACTAAGTACTCATAACCCACCAAAATTCAAAATGTCAGCCCCCACTTTATAAAAAGGTATATCAGGTCGATCATGAGGGATTAATGGTTCTTTTATTGGGTTTTTTAGAGTATTTTAGACAAATTTCACAGTTTGCAATAAAACTTTCAATGTCTCTTTTGCCATTCCAGGCCAAAAGAAAATTTTCGAGCCCTGGCTTTGGTTTTTTCAACCCCTAAGTGGGCTGTGTGTATTTTGTTTAACATTAAGATACGCGAATCTTTTGGAATTACTATTTTATCGTTATGAATATCAGATCGTTTTGTACATACAGTTGTGAACGTAATTTAAAATACAATGCGAGTTCAGTATCTGAATTTCTTTTTAAATTTTCTGGCCAACCATAATCACAAAACGTTTTAACTTTTAGTAAAACTGGATCATTTAATATAGAATTTTTTAATTTCATTAATCTTTCTTCTGACATGGGAATGTCAATATCAATAGAATGGACCGTAACAGTCATATTATGATCTTTTTTAGCTTGTTCTTTAATAAAAGATCTTGATAGTAAAATCTGCTATGTACATAAATTTGCCTGGTAAGTATTCAATATCAAAATTGTAATTGAACAACCTAAATTTTAACCTCTGTAAACGTCCACTTACCTTATAAAAATCTTTGTTACAAATAGATACTAGAGGGCGATGATCAGTTTTTATTTTTATCTTTCTACCATAAATAATATTATGAAATTTTTCTAGACAGAAACAGATACTAAGTAATTCTTTATCTATCTGTGGATAGCGGGTTTCCGTTTCAGTTAGACTGCGAGAGCAAAAGGCTATAGGCTTACCTTCTTGTAATAGACACCCCTCCCATACCAAATTGACTTGCATCTGCTTGCAACTCAATAGGCAAATTTGAATTGAAAATTTGTAAATTTGGAATCTTAGTTATCAGTAATTTTATTTTACCAAATGCAGTGTTGTGATCAAACTGTCCAATTCCACATGACATTATTTTTTATTAAATTCCTTAATGGACCTAACAATTCTGCGAGATCAGGAATATATTTGGTTAGATAATTCAGCATTCCTAATATTCTTAATAGTTCTTTTTTAGATGATGGCGGTTTTAGATTTAACACAGCTTTTATATAGTTCGGATCTGGTTTAACACCATCTATCGAAAAAATTTGACCACAATATTTAACTTCCGGGACTTTAAATTGAACTTTGTGTTTATTAAATTTCACCCCAAACTGTTTAGCCCTTTTTATAACATTATGAAGAATCTCATCGTGTTCTTCTTCACTTTCAGCCGCAATAATGAAATCATCAAAGTATATACCCACCCCCCTAAATCACCGAACATTCTTTCATTGACCCTTTGGAATACTTCAGGGCTAACATTGAGACCAAAAGGTAGCCTTTTTAAAACAAAATTTACCAAATGGACTTGTAAAAACAAGTTAGTAATTTACTACTCTCTTCTAAAGGTACATGATAAAAACCCTCTTTGAGATCCAACACTGTAAATATTTTTTTATCTTTCAATTTTAGTGACAATTCGTCTAATGTTGGTATTGGGAACTGATCATTACAAATATTTTTTATTTAAATGCAACGGGTCTAAAACAAATTCTTAGGGTTTTGTCAGCCTTTTCCACAATTACTATGTTATTAAGCCATTCTGTTGGTTCTTCAATTTTTTCAATAATGTCACGCTTCACCAAATCATCTAATGTATTTTTTAATAATGGTTTTTATTGTATCCGGTACCCTCCTGCAAGCACTTATGAAAGGGGTGGAATTTTCTTTTAATTTTATTTTATATTGAAAAGGGATCTTGCCTGTACCTTCAAAAATTTCTCTATTATTTTTTATAAATTCATTTTTATTGGCATATGTAAAACTAACCGAGTTAACTTTTTTAATCAAGTTTTAGTTTAGTGCAAGCGTTAAGGCCAAGAATAGGTGTAGAAGCACCCTCCACTAATAAGAAATTAATGTTGTTACCAAACCCCTTTTACTAAGCATTTAACAACAATAGAGCCTATAGTTTTTAATTTATTATTTCCATATGTTAACAATGTTACTGAGTTTTCATTAACATTACTTTTATCAAGACATAAATCATTAAACATTTTAACAGGCATACAGTTACAGGTGGCACCCTGTATCCAGTTTGCAATTAACAATTTTATTATTTATTAAGGACTTCAACTGTCCATACTTTAGAATTGTTACCATCCTCAACATTATACAAACAAATTTTCATCAATAAAAAGGCAAGTCATCACCTGACTCTTCATTAAACTCATTAACAAGCTCATGTACATTTTTCCTAGAACCACACCCAGTGAGAGGTTCTATCTTTATTATATGACTGACTTGGTCTCTTATTTGTAATGAATTATTAAGACTATTATTTCTCAGCTTACAAGCCTAACGCGAAATGGTTGGGTTTATTACAAATAGAACAATTCTTACCAAAAGCCGGACAATTGTATTTTTCATGAGACCGGCCACACTTCAAACATTTGTAAAACTCACTGACCTTAACCTGATTACACTTAGAAGTAGCTTCCTTTCTTCTCTAGGATATCCACTTCCTTTTCACATCTTAAGTCCTTTGCTTGTGATTTACTCGCTTCTGCTGCCAAACACATCTCTTGTGCTCTTTTTAGCGTCAACCCAGTCTGCTGTAAGAGCCTTTCCTGTAGAGACAAATCCTGGATGCCACTTACTATTTTGTCTCTAATCAAAGAGTCCTCCAACATACCAAAATTGCAAGCTGCTGCCAATGTCTTTATTTCGGTGATAAAGTGATCAAAATTCTCACCTTCCTGTTGCGTGCGGGTAAAAAATTTATAACGATCATACGTTTCATTCTTAAGAGGCTTACAATAATCTTGAAATGCCTTTACAACATCATTAAACACTTTTTTCTTAGCTTCATCCAGGTTGAACGTCCTAAATCTTCTCTGAGCCTCCTCTCCAGCTAAGTTTAATAGAATGGCCACCTTGGTTGGGTCCTCCTTTACGCTGAGCCCTGTTGCGACCATATAAATCTCGAGGCTTTTCAAGAAACTATCCAAATTTCTGTGTGCATTCTGATCAAAAACCACATTTTTCGGCGGCTTAAATCCGGTTCCATCCATTATTTTAGTGAGTATCTTTTAACAAACCAACAAACCTGACACCATGTATTGTTCTTATGTTATGTTATTTTATTAATACAACAAGATTATATATAAGTATCTTTAATCTTAATTTATCTAACCATGATACAAGATTCAAGCAAGCATGGATGATAGACGATGATCTGACAACCATCTGTCAAGTGTCTAATCTAGACAGGTGAACATAGAACACGAACTTAAATAAAGATATAACATCAGACTGTAAAAGAGGAACTTGCATAAATCAGAATATAGGATGCCAACTAATAGGCAACCAAGAATACACTATGTTACAATTATGCTTTTCCAAATGTTCAATGATTTCCTTTTTATTAGCTATTGTGGATTTTAAAATGTCTATAAACTCAAAATTCTTACATTTCTTGCAGTTAAACTTTAGTATACTTTTTTACTTTCCTATCTGTATACAGATATAAGGAAAGTATAGGAATCAAGATTTTTTTCGACCTCGAGTTTTCGACGGATTTTTACGTTTTGAGGTCCCCTGAATCCGTTTTGACTATTTTCGCGATGATGTCTGTGTGTGTGTGTGTGTGTGTGTGTGTGTGTGTGTGTGTGTGTGTGTGTGTGTGTGTGTGTGTGTGTGTGTGTGTGTCTGTGTCTGTGTCTGTGTCTGTGTCTGTGTCTGTGTCTGTGTGTCTGTGTGTGTGTGTGTGTGTCTGTATAACGCATAACTCATGAACCGATACATAGAAAAACACCAAATTTTAAACTTAAGCTTTGTTTCAACGTCCAATGAGCTGATTAGATTTTGGGCAGAGTCGGAACATCTGGGGGGGTACTTTATAGGTGGTCATTTTTATATTTTATGGAATATATGTGTTATTTACGTTTGGAGAAGAAAATTCTTCAAATAAAAGTTACTTCTAATATAATTATCTTTAATTTTTGTTTTATGCAAAATTTTCCTAAAATGGTCCGTATTCGAGAAATTTGACAAAATGTAAAAAAAATAATTTTTTATGAAAATTGTTCAAATAAAAGTTGTTTGTAATATAATTCTCTATAATTTTTATTCTATACATAATTTCTCTAAAATGGACCGTATTCGAGATATTTGAGAAAATGTGTAAATTTCGAATTTTGAAGAAAACTCAAAAACGGATAAAGAAAAAAACATTAAATTTTAAACTTAAGGATTATTTCGGCCTGACGTGAAATGATTAGATTTTGGACAAAGTCGGAACATCTGGGGGGGTACTTTATGGGAGGCCGTTTTTATATTTTATGGAATATATCTGTTATTAATGTTTGGAGAAAAAAATTGTTCAAATAAAAGTTACTTCTAATATTATTATCTATAATTTTTGTTTTATGTAAAAATTTCCTGAAATGGTCCGTATTCGAGAAATTTGAGAAAATGTGCAAAATACTGATTTTTATGAAAGTTTTTGAAATAAAAGTTGTTTGCGATATCGATCTCTATAATTTTTGTTTATACATGATTTTTCTAAAATGGACCGTAATGAAAAAATTGTAGAAAATTTAAATTTTTCAGTATTTTCGTTTTCCATGAATATCTATAGAAAAATGTTTCGAGGTAGATGTATGTGGACAATGTATATATTTAGTTTATCCTCTAAACATTTATAGAGATGCTGCAATAGGTTGTACAAAATAACCGGAAAAGCCTATAATAACTAGATAGGAAAGTCATGTGTTGGACACATCAGATTTTTTACCTTAATTTTGACATACATAACTCACTACATTCTATACATACTAGATTTTTGCAGCAATCACATGAAATACTTTTATTTTAGGTTGACAAAACAACAATTATTTGGGATGCAGCTAGCGGTCAATGTACCCAACAATTTAGTTTCCACTCTGCACCAGCCTTAGACGTCGATTGGCAGACCAACACATCTTTTGCAAGTTGTTCTACAGATCAGTGTATTCACGTTTGCAAACTTTCCATGGACAAACCCATCAAGTCATTCCAAGGACACACTGTACGAGGTAAATGCTATCAAATGGGATCCTCAGGGTCAATTATTGGCGTCGTGTTCTGATGATATGACCCTTAAAATTTGGTCCATGAAACATGATACTTGCGTCCATGATCTACAAGCTCATTCTAAAGAGATTTACACTATAAAATGGTCTCCTACAGGGCCAGGTACCCAAAATCCTAACATGAACCTTATTTTGGCGTCTGCTAGTTTTGATTCTACTGTAAGGTAAGAATATTAAACATTGGATATATAAGGAAAATATAGAAAATTATTTAACAATACTATTTACGAATTTTTAGGTTATGGGATGTAGAAAGAGGTGCTTGTATTCATAGGCTCACAAAACACACAGAACCTGTTTATTCGGTGGCATTTAGCCCCGACGGCAAGTTTTTGGCTAGTGGTAGCTTTGATAAATGTGTCCATATTTGGTCAACACAGTCTGGACAACTTGTCCATAGCTATAAAGGCACAGGTGGAATATTCGAGGTACGTTTTTCTTCATTTTTTTCTTCTAATGTATTTTAATCTATTTTTGTGATTTATTTTTTAGGTGTGCTGGAATTCTAGGGGAGATAAGGTTGGAGCCAGTGCTTCAGATGGCAGTGTCTTCGTCTTAGATTTACGTAAACTCTAACAGTAAATGAAACGTCCATGGGGGGAAAATGCATCTGCAATTATTTGAAGTAAAAACGTTTTACTCTGTATGACATTGTGCGGGATTTAAAGTAATTTATTTTTGAATAAATCTTAGATTTAAAATTTATATATCAATGTTAGATGATAATTTTAGAATACATTTAGGTATGTATGTATCTGTTTAATAAGGGTCATTCTAAGTGTGCTGGATATTTTACTTCTAGTATTTTTATCCAATATAATATCAGTAAGTTTAAAGACCGACGAGAAGCCGAACGTTTCAAGCCAAACAATCTGTAAAGGATCTTGCTTTAAATGTGACTGCCAGGGACACCAACAAAATGCATGTCGGAGTATAATATCTAACACGGTTACTGCTCATGAAAAATCCGACAGTATTAGTGCTAATATTCCCTCTTGCACTTATTGTAAAAAATATGGGATACGTTGAATCAAATTGTTGACAGCCTAAAAAGCATTTGTGTTACAAAAAATGACGCCATCTGAATTCGACACAGATAGACATGTTATTAAGCTTGGTCCCTAAAATATCTTATTGATGCTGACATCAATAATTAAACAATTGCGGTAAAAATATTAAAAGGCCAGTTAAGGGCGGGCGTGGGCAATGTATTTAACATAGGCATACACAACGCTCTTTCAATGACTTTTTAGCTGAAACTACAACAAAGATAAAAGTGAAAAAATTCCTGCCGATAATAGATATATACTACTGTTCAATAAAGGTTTTTGGTGTCTCTAACTATAAGGGATCGTTTAAAAATAATTCCCAAAATATGGTAATTTTTACGATGAAATAAAGCTAAAAATATACCAGTAATAATTACCCGATGATGAAAATAATTCTTCTTTGAATAGGCTATATACTAAAGCAACAAATGTCACTTAAAATATCTAAATTAATTGCGTCAATTTTCTAAAAAGCTCATTGAAGTAAATTTTGGAATAAATTATAAATCGCCATTTATGTGTAATAATTGCCTAAAATATAAAAGAAAACTTCCTAAAAATTCATACAGTAGCCACAGGTTAATTCGGAGCTTCTCTAATAGATGGCGCTAAAGTCGTCTTGAATAAAAATAAAAATAAATTCAAATATGCAGGTCCTTATTTAGGAGTTTACTAATATGTATATCATTTCAATTATTAAGTTGATTTGTATTCGATTTTTTTAATTTTGTAAGAATTAAACATATTCAATATTTGCGTAAGAGCATGAAGGATATGTAAGTAATGAGAGAAAGCCTCAACTGTATACTTTGAGATCGGAAAATGTCTGTACGGAGATGGTAAAAATTTATTGCTTGCTTATTTTGTTGGATACTGGAGCCTAGGTGTTAATGATACTTTTAATTGTTTTATAAAATTGAATATTTCAAATATTCATACAAATCTAATATGCTTAAATGTATTTTTTTTTTTTCAAATTAGGTTTTAACTTTCATGTATCCAGTAAAGTATAGGATTGCTTTTTTTTCGACTTGTAGCTTCCTAATGTTAAAGAGTATGAATAAAAAGTAGATCAAGATGGAAGTCTGATACCCACTCTAAGACTCTGTCCGACCTGCCACCAGACATAACAGAACTTACATCATGCAAATGCAAAAAAGGTACTATACACCGATAATTATTCTGTTCTAGACTAAGAAAGCAAAATTTGCAAATGCAGGAAAAAAATATTGGCTGTATTGGTTCCTGCACCTACCTGTATGGCACAGAAAAACTGCAGAAAAAGTTTGACCACAGTCGCTAATGTTTTGGAAAATGTTGATTCGTGTGGTGAATCTTATTCTGATTAGTTTAAAAGTCTTGTACAATAAATTTTAATATTATTAATTTATGCTTTATATACTTTTAATTATTCTTATTATAATGTTTTTTACATTGGGAATTTATTGTATTTTGCAAAGCAATAGCCTTACTGTTTATAATCGATACTTATATATACTGTGTTTATACCTTCAATAAATAGTTCATATTTTCTTATTTTTGATTTTCCTCAAAAAATAAAAAATAAAAAATAAATCATAGCGTATAAATCAATAATCCGTGTATAAAATAATATGAGAGAGTCAAACTGATTGCATACATTTTAGCACTGACAGAGAAGAATAGAGAGTGAGAGACTTTACCTTCAATGTTTGCTTTCTAGTTAAACCATGACATAACTAATTGTTTATTGCTATATTTTTGTTATTATAAAAGCAAAAAATATGGGGAAAGCACTGTTACCTTGTTAATACATTGGCCAAACTTTTATGAGGAATAATTTTTTCTCATTTAGGCCTTCGTTTTTCGTCAAATGAGAGGTATATATCTAAAAAAAGATTTTTTATACAAATTTGTGGACGGTTGAAACCGAGATATTGACGTTTAAATTTTTTTTTCGACCATAAGGACTAATGC
This sequence comes from Psylliodes chrysocephalus, assembly GCA_927349885.1. Taxonomy (NCBI): domain Eukaryota; kingdom Metazoa; phylum Arthropoda; class Insecta; order Coleoptera; family Chrysomelidae; genus Psylliodes; species Psylliodes chrysocephalus. The sequence continues at coordinate 12,225,115 of OV651817.1, forward strand.
AAATGTTTTTTTTTAAATAATTATAAAAAAATACTTCCTACAAAGACCTTATTGTGCATTACAACAAAAAAATAAGTATTTTTTTTCTATATGGTGGTATCAATAACTCGATTTTTTATGATAGTGCCTTTTTGCACTGTCTAATTTTGTATTACCTCCGGAATAAGGGTAAGCTTATCATGTACTTTCATTCCTGAAAAATTCAGCTTGTGACACCGAAGTGGGAGGTAAAGTCAAAAAAATTTCAATCTATACCATACAAAAGCCCGTACCTGCGAGTTTAAAAGAATACATTTTTATTCGCAAATGCGAAAATGCAGAACGTATATTTGTTACTTAGTTGCTAACTAGAGGCAGCACCTCTCGGATAACTTTATTTTGTCTCTCTCTGGGAGGACTTGTTCAGACTTCTCTGTTCCAATGCACGCCCTTAATGAAAATGCCGTGCTTTTTTGGGACTTGATACTCAAGTTGTTTACAATGTTAGTCTTTGTGATTTGTTAGTCATTTTATCTACTATTATCTTAGAGGTAAGTTTTGTGATGGTTTCAAATAGTGTTATTCCAGGAGATGTTGATATTATTATTCGATAAGATGGCATATTCCGACCTTGTTTACGTGATGGGAAAAATGCCGAAGGGATAGAGTTACATCATGACCTGCTTAACATTTCGAAAGTGTTTACAACAAAAAATTGAATGATAAGAAAATTAATCAATTAGAATTAAAAGAAAATTTAAAAATACAAGCGGAGAAACTCTTAACATAATAATCTTTAGTTAGTCTTTTTTTTAAACAAATGCATACGTATACATTTGCACCAGGGAGGCGAAAGTTAGCTATACAGTTACTCTTAACCTTCCTAGTTGATATAATAGCATACTATTTACATGCTAATAATAATGATCTGTAGTCTTATAGTATTCAAAACAAATAGACAAATAATTACAAAGAACAAGAATTGAAATATAGAGAAGAAAAAATATAATGAGAAATCAAAACAAAACAGGTTATTGCTTAGCCAAAAAATACTTTTTAATCTCACGTCTAAAGATATATGCAATGATGCGTTCCAATTTTGAAAATAAAACTGATTATACATTTTAACAGCATTATAAATGAAACCTCTTTTAAACTTTGCACTGGAATGATGAGGCATTGTAAGCATATTATGTCTAATATTAACATAAACAGATGTTCTGAAAATTAATTTCTCAAACAAATAGGCAGGGCTCCTTGTCTTTAATAGTCTATGCAAAAATATTAAAAGATTTAGTTGATATAGATTTAAAAGATGATATAAAAGAAGAAATAAAAATCTGATGTGTCCAACACATGACTTTCCTATCTAGTTATTGTAGGCTTTTTCCGGTTATTTTGTACAACCTATTACAGCATCTCTATAAATGTTTAGAGGATAAACTAAATATATACATTGTCCACATACATCTACCTCGAAACATTTTTCTATAGATATTCATGGAAAACGAAAATACTGAAAAATTTAAATTTCCTACAATTTTTTCATTACGGTCCATTTTAGAAAAATCATGCATACACAAAAATTATAGAGATCGATATCGCAAACAACTTTTATTTTAAAAACTTTCATAAAAATCAGAATTTTGCACATTTTGTCAAATTTCTCGAATACGGACCATTTCAGGAAATTTTTACAAAAAACAAAAATTATAGATAATAATATTAGAAGTAACTTTTATTTGAACAATTTTTTTCTCCAAACATTAATAACAGATATATTCCATAAAATATAAAAGTGGCCTCCCATAAAGTACCCCCCCAGATGTTCCGACTATGTCCAAAATCTAATCATTTCACGTCAGGCCGAAATAAACCTTAAGTTTAAAATTTAATGTTTTTTTCTTTATCCGTTTTTGAGTTTTCTTCAAAATTCGAAATTTACACATTTTCTCAAATATCTCGAATACGGTCCATTTTAGAGAGAGAGAGAGAGAGAGATATGCTTTATTGTCGTAAAAAAATTTACAAAAATTTTATAGACAAAGCGTGTAACTTAAATACTAAACATATTATAAAAATTGACAAGGGGGGTAGCCATGTGTGAGTTGAGGTAATTTTAAGGTGAAGGGGGGAGAAAAAGTCCTTTATATCTCACAAGGAAAGTCAATGTTTAATTATTCAACAAAACATTGAGTGCGACCGGTTTCGAAGTATCATCACTTCATCTTCAGGCTCGCCTAGTGGAAAGGAGAATATGTGGTGTAAGGTGTGTTGACTTTGAGCCCACAATATATAAAATAGTAAAAAATGTATGTGATTTGTTTTTGTATAGTCTTGAATATTTTAAAATTTTTAACTGTTTATATCGACTAATATTTGTTTTTCAAATATTTTTAACTTTTTATAACTTGTAACATTGTTTTGTTTTACAATTTATTTCATCCCCCACGTTTTGATGAAACTTGTCTGTAGTATTCCCTAGTGGATGGAGAGTATGGTGATTTTTTACTATTTTATATATTGTGGGCTCAAAGTCAACACACCTTACACCACATATTCTCCTTTCCACTAGGCGAGCCTGAAGATGAAGTGATGATACTTGGAAACCGGTCGCACTCAATGTTTTGTTGAATAATTAAACATTGACTTTCCTTGTGAGATATAAAGGACTTTTTCTCCCCCCTTCACCTTAAAAATATTATAAAAATAACTAAACATTAGAAAAAACAAACAGAAACAAACAGACAAAATAGGAATAACAATTGCAATGGATATGCAATATCCGTCATTATAATTACTCTAATTTAATTTTTAAATTTAAACTTTAATATTTAATTATTTAATTAATGCCATTGTATGTGGAACTCAAATGGCTAAGGTACGTTATAAAATTCTGCTACTGTGTAATATGGTCTTTCTAGAAGAAAAGCTTTAGCCAGTCTTCGGAACTTATCGTATGTATTTATAGATTTTAATTGCATCGGAAGGTTATTATACAATTTTTTGGCATTGTAGGTAATGGAATGTTTTAATAGGTCAGAAGTGGGCATTGTTAAATAAACATCAGTCTCTAAATTTCTTGTAGGATATCTACGAGTCGGTCTTTCGGATAAATTTTGAATGTGCTTGCGAACTAAGCAGACGGATTCGAAAATAAATAGAGCAGGAAGGGTTAGAATTTTGACATTTTTGAAGTAATTTTCGCAATGTGTCCTACTACTTAAACCAAATACATAGAGAAATTATCTATAGAATAAAAATTATAGAGAATTATATTACAAACAACTTTTATTTGAACAATTTTTATAAAAAATTATTTTTTTTACATTTTGTCAAATTTCTCGAATACGGACCATTTTAGGAAAATTTTGTATATAAGAAAAATTATAGATAATTATATTAGAAGTAACTTTTATTTGAAGAATTTTCTTCTCCAAACGTAAATAACAGATATATTCCATAAAATATAAAAATGACTACCTATAAAGTACCCCCCCAGATGTTCCGACTCTGCCCAAAATCTAATCAGCTCATTGGACGCTGAAACAAAGCTTAAGTTTAAAATTTGGTGTTTTTCTGTGTATCGGTTCATGAGTTATGCGTTATACAGACACACAGACAGACATCATCGCGAAAATAGTCAAAACGGATTCAGGGGACCTCAAAATGTAAAAATCCGTCGAAAACTCGAGGTCGAAAAAAATCACGATTCCTATACTTTCCTTATATCTGTATACAGATAGGAAAGTAAAAAAGTAAATGACGTAGTAAATTGCAAAGTGAAGACTTTAGAGAATCATATCGAGAAGCTTGAAGAACAGATAAGTTATTTAGAAAGAGCCAATAAAAAGAATAACATTGCAATTTTTGGAATCAAGACAGAAAATAGTAATTTACTAGAAATAACAAATTAAACAAGGTTCTAGGCGAAAACTACATAGATAAGGACATAAATAATATCAAATAGGAAACTCAGGACCCATTATTATACAATTTATTTCTTTCTTGCAAAAACAAAAACTATTTAAAAGACTACATAAGCTTAAAGATACGGGAATATCCATTTCAAATGATCTAAGCCCAAAGAACCAGAGTAAACAAACGTTAATCGTATATTTTCTAAAGAAAGCGAAAGCTGAAAAACAAGGCTTACATCAAAAACTTTGTTTTATATGTGAATGATATACCCCAGGACATAAAGGGTGTCCCAACAAGAACTTGAATTTTTGATGACAAAGAAAACATATTAATAAAAAAAAATTATACGAATATTTTATTGGATTTTCAAGAGAAATTGTTGACATTAAACATAAAACAAAATATCTATCAAATGGCTCCGTTGGCAGGTGTATATTCGTTTGACAAAATTTTGGAAGAAGTTTTCGAGTAAAATCGGCTGGAATATTACGTTCGATTTCTTCCTTCAGTTGTCGAATCATCTCGAAATAGTTTCCATGTACTCTACTTTTTAAATACTCCCAGAGGAAATAGTTTAAGGCATAGTTTAAGGGCGTCAAATCGCAACATCTCGGTGGCTAGTTTTGGTCTTTAAATCGAGAAATGACACGACCTGGGAATTTTGTTTGCGGTAACGCCATTGTTTCGCGTGCGGTGTGACAGGTCGCGCCGTCCTGTTAAAACCACAAGTTATTTATGTCCATTCCATTCATTCCAGCCAAAGAAAGTCTCTCAGCATGCTACGGTAGCGATCACCATTTACAGTCACAAAACACCTTCATTATTAAAAAAAAAAAAAAAAAAAAAATCCCTCCTATCCAAATGGTGCACCAAACTGTCACTTTTTGAGGATGCATTGGAAGCTCGTGCACGGCATTTGGATGCTCTTCCCCCTAATCAAACAGTTTCGTTTATTCACAAAGCCGTTCAAATGGAAGTGAGCCTCATCACTAAAGATAATTTTGTTGTGGAATCTATCGTCAACTCCGTGTTGTTCCAATATCTAGTTCGCAAAATTTCTGCGCTGTCTATGATCAGCTGGCTTCAGCTCTTGCGTCAACTGTATTTTGTAAGGAAGAAGATGCAAATCCTTTGTCAAAATTCATTTTAATGTACCGCGACTGATTTAATTCCTGGCCGCGATGTCGGATGGAAATGTTTGAATGTTCGTTAACACTGGCTCTCACGGCGGCGATGTCTTAAGCAGACCTTCCAAGACAACGACGTCTAACACGGCGGACCGATTAGCGGGACGTTGTATAGTCTAAAAATTAGGTAAAAGTAATGGTGAAAATTTTAAAAATATAACCAGTTACTACAGGGATGAGTGCATTAGCTACCACAAAAAAATCGTGAGTAGATATTGTGTTTTAGATGAATTATTTCAGTTTTCCCTATTTATTGGTATAATAAGGTCTTTAATTGCTTACAAATCATTAATTTATCATGAATTGCAACTAAAAAACCTGATCTAGAAAAAGTCTAACAGTAATTAGTACTTTATCATTTGTATAAAATTATAGTCCAGTCAAATCTGGTAATATATTTAAGCCGATATGGCACCAGATGTGGATGTATATTGCAAAATTTGTTCTGATAATTTCATTGTTTGTACTAAATCAATTAAATGCGCTCTATGTCACTTTAAATTTCATACTGTATGTGCCTCAGTTAAAGATACCTGGTCAAGAGTTGTAACTGAGAGCGAAAATATTTTCTGGTTTTGCGATGAATGTAAAAATCAATGGGGAAAAACCAAAGACAATGATACATTGCTTTTAAACAAGGAAATTGATTGCCTTAAACGTGAAAAGGAGCTAACAAACAAACTACTATCTGACATGGAATATACAATGAATCTACAGAAATCTGTCATTGAAAAATATAATAATGAAAATAATAATAATAATGAAAATAATAATACTGTAAATGAACAAGTCCCCTCTTTTACCAAATACAGCGACATCGTCAAAGAATCACCCTCCTCTGTTCTTATAATTAAATCAGATGACAATAATGCAACTCAAAATGATGTGTTGGCCGATATAGCCAAATCAGTAAATCCATTGTATTTAGATCAACTAGTAAAACAATACCAATGCAAATTATCTTGGAGGACAATGGACAGTATCAATAGATGGCAGCAAGCTCCGTGGTGTCCAAGTCATGTCTTTGATAATTTTGTCGTCTTCGAAACGAACGTAATTTCTCTATTTACTAATAGATGGACCCATAATCGATTCAGAATATTTGTTTTAAAAATGGAATATACGAGTTTAATTATGCTTGTTGAACATTTATTTACGATTTATTATCATTTTAGAGAATATAAACAATAGTAATTTACATTTAGAACTCTACCCATATGAATTTAAAAATTAAGAAAATTTTATGTATATAGAATTCTGTACTCAATGATCGAGGAAGTGCTAGCGTTCGGGCTATTTTGATGAATTTCTAACAGATGTCGCGACAAAATTGCCTCCAATGAAACGTCCATAAGGTTGTTCTACTATCTTCTCTAAATACAATGGTAAATCCAACGCGTATAAAAGCATGCATAAATAGAACAAAAAAAATTCGTGGCGGTATAGAAATACACTGTCAAGATAAAGAATCACTCCAAGCTCTCAAAACTGGTATAAACGATAAAATTGGGAACAAATACAAAGCTAGTGAACTTATAAAATATAACCCACGCCTGCTAATAAAGAATGCTCGTGTAGATGGATTAAATACTTCTGCTGAAAGTATAAATAATATAATGTCACTTAATGATATTACTGAAGTCAATCAATCAGATATTAAAATAATTACAATGCTAAAACATTTCAATAGTACAAATGTCGTAATTGAAGTCTCCCCATTCTTAAGACGTATTCTCTTAGAGAGAAAATATATATTTCTAGGCTGGAAAAAATCTGAAGTATCTGATTACTTGAGAGTAATAAAATGCTACAAATGCTGTAATTATGGTCACCTTCATAGGAATTGCACAGAAAAGGATTTATGCTGCCCCAAGTGTTCAAACAAACATAGTCTTAAGGAATGTATTTCCAGTGATATAAACTGTATTAACTGTACTAAATTTAATAAGAATGCTAGGAACAAAGTGCCTACTAATCATACATCAAATGATTCAAATTGCCCAATTTTGCAAAATTATGTTTCTAATTTAAAATCAAGAATTAATTATGGATAATAGAGTTTTTAAAAGGAATTTACTTAAATTCGGAAATTGTAATCTTCGTTCTATTTTACCATCACTTTTAGATTTCTCAACATTTATTGTCCAAGAATCATTTGATGTAATGGCTGTCACTGAAACATGGCTATCGCCTGAAATAACATCTGACATTTTACATATATCGTCTTATAAATTTTTACATGCCGATCGTAATAGACATGGCGGTGGTATTGGCGTATTCGTTAAAGACCACTTTTAAACTGAAGTCTTGGATTTAAATGTCAATTCTGATAATAAAATTTTAGAAATGCTTTGGGTTAAAATTAGTCTTGGAAATATGGCAATTGTTTTAGGCGTCGTTTATCGTATTCCTAACACCAGTGTTGAAAGAGCAATCGACTGTCTTGATAATATACTATCATTAATAGTTCCTGATTACGATAACATTATGATAGTTGGCGATATTAATGTAGATTTACTACAGATTAGCAATAAAATTAGTAGATGTTTACAGTCTTATGCTTTTGAACAGGTAATTCAGGAACCAACGAGAGTAACCTCGCACTCTGCAACTCTCCTTGATCCTATCTTTCTTAATTTTGCAGCCCAATGTCATAAAGCTGGTGTTTACAATACAGATCTTTTTAGTGATCACAGCCTTTCTTATTGCGAAATTTCTTCTATGGTGCCAAAATTACCTCCAAAAATGATTACTTTTAGGGATTTTAGACATTTTGATTTAGATCTTTTTGATAACGACCTTCGTAATGTTCGCTGGTCTGACATTTTGTATATACGTAATATAGAAGAAAAAGTTCAATTTCTTAGAGAAAACATTTTAAATTTATTCGATATTCATGCACCGATAAAAACGGTTAAAGTTAGTAAAACTAAAGCTCCCTGGTTAACTGACAATTTAAAACTTATCCTGAAGTTACGCAATAAAGCCTTTTCAAAATATAAAAGACTAAAAACAGTTGAGAATTGGGAACATTATAGAGAATTAAGAAACTATGCAAAAGCTTCGCTACGCAAAGAAAAAGCTGCATATTTGCATTCTCTGTCAAAGCAAAAAAATACATCTACCTTTTATAAAGCTTTAAAAAATTTCAAAATACAATATACTAAACCTTCCAACATTCCAACACATTTGTCTGATCCCGATGATATAAATAGTCATTTTATATCAGTTTTTCAAAATGACGAAACTGCATGCTCAAGCAATATTGATTATTATCAACATAACAAACATAATTCAGGAAACACTTTTTCTTTTAGAATGACAGATACATCAACCATTTTAAAAATAATTCAAAAAATCAAAAGCAATGCTAAAGGAGCAGATGGTATTACTTTACAAATGCTTAAACTATGTTTTCCAGTTATAGGTGACTACATCACTCATACTATTAACTGTTGTCTTGAGATAGGATTCTTTCCTAATTCTTGGAAAGAAGCTTTAGTGTCGCCACTTTCTAAAGTATCCAATCCTGAATCATGCAATGATCTACGTCCTATCAGCTTATTATGTATACTTTCAAAAATATTAGAAAAAGTTGTCTATCTTCAGTTAAATGATTACGTAAACAGTTCCAAATTCATAGTTGGTGATCAATCCGGATTCAGAAGTGGTCATAGTACAGTAACAGCCCTAACAAGAGTTTGTGATGACATTATCGGTTCATTTGATAAAAATATGTCAACTGTATTAGTTCTTTTAGATTTTAGTAAAGCTTTTGATACGATTAATCACAAACTTCTTATATCTAAATGCAAATATCTTGGATTTGATAATATGGCTCTAAATTTCTTCAAATGCTACCTTACAGACCGAAAACAGAGAGTCGTTATTGGTGGTAAATGTTCCAAATTAAAATCTATTTGCTCTGACGTCCCACAGGGCTCTGTGCTAGGACCCCTTCTCTTCCTATTATACACGTTTGATATGACTAAATATTTACAATTTTGCAAAAAACAGTTATTTGCAGACGACACTCAATTATATTTTCATTTTAATCCTTCCGAATATGAAATAGCTAATGTCCGCATAAATCAAGATTTGCATAAAATAAGCGAATATGTGAAAGGGCATGGTTTGAAATTAAATGCTAAAAAATAAAAATCTTTGTTGTTTTCTCCAAAAATATATAAGAATATGCTTAAATCGGACATGCAGATTAGGGTAAATGGTGAACAAATAAAATTTTCTCCTTGTGAAAAGAATTTGGGTTTGTATTTAGATGAAAATTTAAAATTTGTTGAACATGTTTCTCAAGTGTCAAAAAATTGTTATTTTCGTCTAAGACTCTTATATGCAAGTAAACAATATTTAACATTTAATATGAAAAAAACCCTATATGAAAGCTTGGTAATCTCTAAAATAACATACTGCATCTCTGTATACTATCCTTGTCTCGACAGGGCTACTGCAAACCGTTTACAAAAAAATACAAAATTCGTGTTGTCGGCTTGTTTGTAACAAAAGAAAATATGACCACATATCACCTTACATTATTTCATTAAAATGGTTGAAAATGGATTCTTTGTTCAAATTTCTTTTCTTATTATTTTTAAGCAATTTATTAAAAGCTAATTCACCATTATATTTAAGAGAACGGATTACGTATAGGATTGACGCACATGCCTTAAATTTGCGAAATCGCCATACTATCGCCATGCCACGACATAGAACTGCCATGTTTCAACGGTCATTTAGCTATAATGTCGCTAAAGTATACAATTCACTTAAAATCATTGTAGGAAATAGTTATTTTATTGTTAATTTGTTAATAGTTTATATATCCCGAAACAGAATCACTCTGTAGAGTGTAAAAATGTCAGACTGATTAATTAATTTTTATAAAAAAGTCAACGAAATATACTATTGAAATATCGATTTATCTTTAATTACGTTCCCATCTTTACCCCTCATCAACATTTTGGCGACCGTGACAGGACCTTAAAGATGGAGAACTTAAAGCTACAAAGAAAAATGTTAAGAGAATTGTTCACAGAAAATGCGAAGCAGATAGAGGAGTACCTCAAACAAGAAATCGTGAGCAAGAAAAATATATGTTCACTGTTACGACAATTAGAAGACATCAGTGAAAGACTTTTTACGGCCGATGAGAAGATAAATGAATTACTTCTTTCCTCAACGGTCACTATCGATTCCATAAGAAAATAATTTGAAGAAATTCAACAATATAGAAATCAATTGATCGATTACAAAACCACCTGTGAATTTAGAATAACCAATGATGATTGCCAACAAGAAGAAGTATCAAAAGACACACAAAGTTCCACCAGTAGAAGAAGTAAGAGAAACTTTAACTTACCAAAACTAGAATTAAAGAAGTTTAATGGAGATATTAAGCAATGGCTAGGTTTCTGGGGACAATTTAGAAAAATTCACGAAGATCCCGAAATCGACGTAGAAGATAAGTTTTTGTATTTGATACAAGCTACTGAAGAAAAATCTCCTCCAAGGGCATTGGTAGAAAGTTTCCCACCTCACGAAGCCAGTTACGTTAAGGTTATTGAACAGCTAAAGGCCAGATTTGCTAGGGATGATATGCTTATTGAGGTATACGTCAGGGAATTTCTAAATGTAGTTCTAACACAAGCTACGTCAAACAAATCAGGTACGAATCTAGCTACTCTCTACGATAAATTGTTAACTCAACTGAATGCTTTAGAATCACTTGGGGTCACATGTGACAAATACGCAGCTATGTTGTTACCGCTAGTAGAATCAGCACTACCAGAAGACTTGTTAATTATTTGGGAGCGACAACGCAAGTTCAATACACTACAAAATGTCACATCTTTACAAGGCGACATGGATATGAATTCTTACAATAATAATAATTTATCTATGTTATTAGATTTTCTAAAGGGAGAAGTTGAAGCCGAACAAAGAATTAACAGGGCACAAATTCAATTCCAACATGAAGACTATTCTTCGATGGGGAATAAAGTCAAGGAAAATCAGCAAAGGAAATTGAAACTTCAACAAGGTAATCCAGAAATCTACACTGCTGCCGCACTTTATTCTACTGACTCAAAGGATATGAAATTTGGTAAGAAAATTCCAATCTGTATATTTTGTGGTAATACTCACAATAGTCAGGATTGCTTAAAAGCTCAAAAACTTTCTTTGGAAGAGCGAAAATTAAAAATTTCTTCGAAAAGAGGCTGTTTTTCATGCTTAAAACTAAATCACAACAGCCGAATGTGTAAATCTTTTATAAAATGTTTAATATGTTCACGAAAACATTATCCAATCATGTGTCCTGACTTAGTTCAAAGAAAAGATTTAACTAGTACTGATAATTCTAAAAGTCAAGATAATAATTCAGTAGAAAACGTATTAACAAGTAATATTTCTTCACAAGTACTATTGCAAACCATTATTGTTCAAGTTGTAAATAATAATAAAGTTAAGTTCGTTAGGGCTTTGTGTGATTCAGGTTCACAGAGATCATATATTGTAAAGCATTGTGCCAACGAATTAAATTTACAAAAATCTAGAGAAGAAATTATAATACAGGGTGTTTTTGGAGGACAGCAATCATCTCCCACCATCCATGCAGTCTATGATTTTACTATACAAAGTCTAAATAATAATTTTAAAGGTACAATTTCTGCTTTAGAACAAACAAAAATATGTAACTATATCCCAAGAATCAAGGATATGGATTGCATAGAATATTTAAAACAGAAAAATATTATAATAAATGACGCTGCCGTTAACAATCCACCTGATGAAATAGAATTGCTGTTAGGGGCAGATATTTTCGGAACGCTTCTTACTGGCAAAACAGAAATACTCAGTAATGGTTTAGTTGCCATAGAGACAAGACTAGGTTGGACGATTACAGGTAAATATTTTGAAAATAATTCCAACCTACACCTTTTTTCTGGGTTTTCTGACTTTAATTTAGTGGACTTATGGAATTTAGATGTCTTAGGAATTAAGGATCCAATAGAAGTTAAGACAAAAGAAGCTCACGAAGAACAAACAATAAAGCATTTTAACGAAACGGTGATCTGCAATGACGAAGGTAGATATGAAGTACATCTTCCTTGGATAGAGGGTCATCCGAATTTATTCAGTAATATGCATTTAGCGCAAAAGAGGTTAGTATCTACTACTCAAAATCTTTTGAAGAAAGAAATGATAAAAGATTATGATGAACTGTTACTTTTGTGGGAAAATTTGGGAATAATTGAAACAGTAACAGATGAAGAAGTAAATTCTACTGATGTACATTATTTACCACATCACGCAGTATTCAAAGAATCGAGTACTACAACCAGAGTACGGCCTGTATTCGACGCATCAGCAAAAGACTCTAATGGTAATTCTTTAAATGCCTGTCTTGAAAAAGGTCCAAATTTGTTAGAGCTCATACCTCCTTTAATACTAAAATTTAGATTATCACGTATTGGAGTAACAGCTGACATTGAAAAGGCTTTCCTTCAAATAAGTGTAACACCAAAAGACAGGGAGTTTTTACGATTTTTTTGGTGGAAAGACTATCAGCAAGGTATCATGAAAGAAGCGAGGCATTGCAGAGTAGTTTTTGGTGTCAAATCCAGTCCATTTCTTTTGGCAGCCACTATTGCTTACCATTTGAATAAGGCACCAGAGAATTTAAGAACAACGGCGGAAAAACTTAAAGAATCCTTTTATGTCGATAACTGTGTCACAAGTGTTGAAAATGAACACGAATTGGAAAAGTTTATTAACGATTCTAAGTTACTCATGTCATTAGCCAAATTTAATTTAAGAGAATGGGTTCATACACCAACTATTAGTTCGGGAGAAGTAAGTAAACCAAATATTTCTCCTATTTTAGGAATGTTGTGGGATGTAAACTTGGATGTACTCTTCTGTGACCTCAATATTCTAAATAATCCACAAAGCATCCAGAGAACTAAGCGTGGTTTATTGTCTACGGCTCAGAAGATTTTTGATCCCATAGGGTACACTTGCCCAGTCAGTCTCATACCAAAGTTGTTGTTACAGGAAACTTGGACGCTTCAGCTAAATTGGGATCAAGAACTGCCTGTGCAAATCAAAACTAAATTTGAGAAATGGATAAATGAAGTTCATTTATTAAGCTTATGCAAAATTCCTAGAACGATTTGTACATTTTTAAATTTATCAGAGGCGGATAATCTGTCATTACATGTATTTTGCGATGCTAGCAAATTAGCTGTAGGTACGTGCATATTCCTTAGAGCTAAGAGACAAGAAGAGGTATCTATTCAGTTAGTTCAGGCAAAATCTAGAGTAGCTCCTAAGAAATTAACTCTGCCTAGACTTGAATTGCTATCTACAGTAATTGGAATACGTTTATGTCAATCTATAAAAAAGATACCATTGTTTGAACAAATAAAGACTTATTATTGGAGTGATTCAATGGTAGCCTTGACGTGGATTAAAACAAAAGCAAACTGGAATACTTTTGTTGGAAACAGAGTTAAGGAAATCCGACTATGTAGTCAGATTGAAGAATGGAATCATGTTCCAGGTTCCATCAATCCAGCAGATGTCACCTCTAGAGGATGTAGCGTCAAAACATTACTGGAAAGCAAATGGTGGGAAGGTCCTACATGGTTGAAAGAGAATATTGAACAATGGCCACGCAACGAAATAATTTATTCTGAAAAAGAAGTAAATGCAGAAATGAAGAAATCTGTAAGCGTTATTATGGTATCTGAAATTCAAATTATTGATAAATTTTTATATTTTTCCAAATACAATCAAATTTTGAGGATGATAGCTTGGATGTTTCGTTTTTGTAATAACACGAAGAAAAATAATACAAAAATATTTGGTGTTCTTACGTTCGAGGAAGTCAATAAAGCCGAAATTATGCTATTGAAAATGGTTCAGACAGAGAGTTTTAGTACAGAAATTAAAATAATGAAAAACTTAGAAACCTTCAGAGATGAAAATGGTATTATTAGAATAAAAACTAGATTAGTTCTTGCTGAAGATAATGACGATTTTAAATTTCCAATTCTATTACCATTTAAAAACGAAATTGTCCATAGGCTAATAGAATATCAACATAATGTTCATAGTCATGCTGGAGTACAAATATTATTATCTATATTAAGAGAACGGTTCTGGATTTTACGAGCAAGGAAAACTGTTAAAATGGTGATATCCAAATGTATAATTTGTAGAAGATATAACATTAAAAGTGCAGATACTCAGTTTGCACCCCTGCCAAAGGAAAGAATTACATGTGCAGCTGTTTTTCAAGTCACAGGTATAGATTTGGCTGGACCCTTATATCTAAAAGAAGGAGGCAAAGCTTGGATTGTTTTATTCACCTGTGCAGTATACAGAGCGGTACATTTGGAATTGGTAAAATCTCTTTCAACTGATAGTTTTATAATGGCTTTAAGACGATTTTTAGCAAGAAGATCCAGAGTCTCAACTATATATACGGACAACGGTTCCAATTTTGTAGGTGCCAGTAATCTTTTTAATCAAATAGACTGGACTAAAATCATCGAATATACGAATATAAAGCAAATCAAATGGATTTTCAATCCACCTACTGCCTGTTGGTGGGGAGGATGGTGGGAGATTATGGTCAGACTAGTTAAGGATATACTTCGAAGAAATTTAGGAAGAAGTTCATTTAATTATGAAGAGAAAATAACAATTTTGTGTGACACAGAAGCCGTTGTCAATGCCCGACCTCTTACATACCTTTCCGAAGAAGACAACTTTATTCCCCTAAGTCCCTCTACCTTCCTAAATGACATAGGGAGTAGCTGTGAAGTGTCTGATTTGGACGCTATTGATCGAACCTATTTAGTTAAACGTGTGAGACATATACAAAAAGTTCGAGACAACATTAGACAACGATTCAGAAGAGAATACTTAGCTAAACTAATCAACGTTGGTCATAGAAAACAAAGTTCCCTAAAGGTTGGTGATGTAGTTTATATCGGAAATGACAGTAAAAAACGTGGAGATTGGCCTTTAGGAAAAATAATTGAGGTATATCCAGGAAAAGATAAAGTGCCCAGAGTAGCTAAAGTTAAAACTATGAATGGGAACCTCATTCGACCATTTCAGAGGTTATTTCCACTCGAAATATGTGAAACGGATTCTCAAGGGTTAAAAACACGTTATCTAGAAAAACATCCAAATTTAGAAGAAAGAACGGCAGAAAATTCACAACACGAAGAAGAAAGAAGAGAGAAAGGAGAGGCGGAAATCAGACAAGATAAGAAATACAAGAAAGAAAAATCTACAGAAACATATACCAGATCCGGAAGACTTTCAAAATTGCCAGTTCGTTATGGAATTGATACTTGAATATTCACCATTTTTCAATCTATTTTCCAATCTTGGAAAAGGGGGGAGAATGTAGGAAATAATTATTTTATTGTTAATTTGTTAATAGTTTATATATCCCGAAACAGAATCACTCTGTAGAGTGTAAAAATGTCAGACTGATTAATTAATTTTTATAAAAAAGTCAACGAAATATACTATTGAAATATCGATTTATCTTTAATTACGTTCCCATCTTTACCCCTCATCAACAATCATATTTGAGTACTAGTTCATTTAAAATAATGTTAAAATCATATTTTCTTGGTAGCCAAGCAAATGAAAATATTTAATTCATATTCTATTTTATTTATTTTATTTGTTTTATTTAATTCTTGTTCTTAATTTAAATTTGAATTCATCCGTAGACATTCAGCGTAATGTAGAGTAGGTTAGGTTTAAGTTAGTTTTAGGATTTGTGATATGGTTAAGTTGAATGGCCATTTGGCTAGACTACGCCATTTATACTTTGTAAATGTTGTTTTGCTGGTATAATAAAGACGTTTATTATTATTATTATTATTACTTGTCTCGTCTTTAAATACAAATGTCCGCTCAAATTTGCTGATCAAATTTTCAATAGTGAGCCGCGACGGACGATTATGTACATCAAAATGTTCACGTAACCTGCGCATTGTCACTGAAAAATTTTCTCCATTACTGTAATGGGTCTTCACAATTAATAAACGTTCTTCAAGAGTGTAACGCGGCATTTTCGTTAATGTCAATGTTTTGGCAGAACACATGCCTAATATGGCCTACTTGATGTTTGACAGATGAAAATGGCACGCTATTCAAAATTCAAGTTCTTATTGGGACACCCTTTACAAGATTTGGAGAAAAAAATACGCTGCAGAACAAAGCAGAGAAATTAATATTGCACTTTCCCCCAACACAAATAGCGCACTACCCTCTACACCAATAATTGATGCAAATACTTCATCAATCGAAAGTGAAAATT
>OV651817.1:12846572-13236572 GCA_927349885.1 Psylliodes chrysocephalus
AAAGTTCACTATTAGATAAATAAGGACATCTACTATTAGAAAAAAATTAATTTTAGTCATCATCTAATATTTTTTATTCAACATTGGTGGCGAAAGGACCTCCTTAATGATATCATAACTGTGGACGTTTTCAGTATCATGTACAAATATACACTTTTTGCACTAGTTGCACAAATAACTATTTCATGGTGGGTGAGGTTTTCCAGGTTTTCCTCACCTGTAAGTCAAATGGCATCATCAATCATCTTTAAGTTGCCCCGGAGCGCCACGGCAAATAATAATAATAACCGTCCCTTTCCCCGCACAAGCTCAGATTTTGGGGTTTAAATTCAATCGTAAGGGTGTGAATTAGGGAGAGTATAATCATTATTATAATTTAAATGGTCATTCGAACGCGTTCAGGTCTATAATATACTTTTACGAAAATTCCAAAAATGAAGTCGGTTCTGAAAGTTCCGTTGACCTTGAATTTAATAAATTCGTGATGCACATTGCTACTGCACTGAAAATTGCGTGCGAGCAAATTTTTTCATGCATTTATCGTCTGCCTTTACCCTATAATCATGTCTATTAACTTTAGACATTCTGATCGCAATAACAAAAAAATATTTATATACGTGTTTATAATGATCGGCGGTCCTGCTTAATAATAATTGTCATAATTACTTCGATATTTATTCCAATTGGAAGAAAAAGGAATGATGGTAATGATACTAGAATAAATAATAATGCTGCTGAAGAAAGTAGGTAACGGTTGAAAATATACTTAATTTAAATTTAAGAAAATAGAGCTAATAAATAATAGATCAAATATTTTTGCTCATATTGTAACAGAACAGTAACATTTGATTTCAAAAATTTATGGAAAAAAGATCACTTCATCATAAACTTTTGATTCAGTTCTTGTTCATTGCAACACTTGATTATTAGGATTCATTAAATTTTCATCTATTTGTTAAATTACTTAAATGTTTTTGCTTCTTCAAATTTTCTTTGTTCCTGTTTTGATATTTCGTACTGTAAAAGATCTTTACAAAAACATACCACATATTCATTGGACCAAAATTAGCCGATATAAGTAAACTTACTACCTCAGTACAAAGTTGCTCAGTTTGCTCGTTGGAGGGCACTGAAGTTACAATTTTTAAATCGTTTCTCCTTTATAATTTAAAAACGGCTCATGCCAATCTGCTTAAATTTAGTACGCTGACAGAGTTTTATGTGACAAAAAAAATATATCAAAATTATTCACTAATATTAATCCATAGGCGTAGAACTTGATTTTTTTATTACTCGCACATTTTAAATTACTACGCCAATGGAAGAAAAAGGAGTTTAGTATGAAATTTGGATTGCTTAACAAAAAAGGTACTTTAGATAAGACTCGATTACTTTCATGTTTTTCGCGAAATTTGTATTAATTTAAGAAAACATGAATACAAATAAGAAAAATGTCTGGCAACCAAACTGGGCAACTTTGTACTAAGGTAAGTTTACTTAAATCGGCTTATTTTGATCCAAGGAATATGTGGTATGTTTTTGTAACGACTTTTTACAGATAGATACAAAACCAATTTTAGTGTGTGATATAACTGAACTAACCAAAAAGTGTCATATTGTTAGAGTCAGCGAATTAGAAAACCGGTACCGTTGACGGTACTGCAGCTTTCTCGTCGCAGCAGCCGAGAAGGAACACCTCAATTTTGATCGGGCGAACGCAAGCAAGTAGGCTTTGATGACATTTTTATTTTGTCTAATTAATTAGATTTTTAACATGGTTTAGTTTTTCGAGATATTTCATAAAACGTTATAAAACAATGTTAACACGTGTTTTGTGAAGTGGTGTAATACTATACAGGGTGCTAAATCGTTTAAAAACAATTATTCCTTTAACTATATAACAATATAATAAGTATTTAAATATCAAAAGTAATTCCCCAAACAGTGTTGAAATTTTAAAATCGAAAAGATTCAATAAAAAAATTATATCCTCCAGTGACGTAAAAAATAAGGAATATAAATTAAATTGGTCACCAAATTTGAAAAGATTATTTAAAGTTTTGATTTTGACATCATGCCAAGACCCTGTATGTCAATTACCCTGTATATCAGTTATAAAAAAATCCTCTGATAGTAATAGTAATAAACGATCGCAATAAAATGATTCGAAAAAAAGACGAAAAGAATGAAAGAAAAGAAATAATAAAAATAATTGACGTCCATTGTACATGGGTGCCGGAAATAATTTATTTTTAGTGGGTTATTAAAAAAGAGAATAAGATCGAAATTAGCATTTTTAAATTGCGAACGTCGATTGTTTCGAACGCTTCTCGTCCTTATTTCTTCGTGGCCTGCCCAGATATATATAAAAAACGTATTTCATGCCTTTAAAACAAAATGGCGAACGGGGCTATCCGAATGCGCGATATCTTAAAGCAGTCTGATTTTTTTTAAAGCTATTAAAAAGAAATGAATGGTTATTTGAATTATATATTAAAAATAAGCATATGTATCTATACTATCAAAATAAGCTTTAGTATGTAAAATTATTGTACTATATTACATGCAATGTGAGCTGCAGAGGTTCCTACTTTTTCAGAACATCCTAATTCTACACTACCCACAGGTTATATATTAATTTACCGGACTCCAAAAATCAAGACAGATATCATTTATAAACACTAGAAACAATAATTGGCCAAGGACCGATCCTTGGAGAGCTCCCAAAGTTGTTAAAACTTAATTTGCATATACAAATAGACAATTTTGCAAATTTTTTCATGTAAAATTAATGTCATGCAACAATGGCGCTGTAGTTATAAATTTAAAATAAAATAAAAATTTTGTTCATAAACATAAATGGCTAAATGGGGATTTACTCGAGCGTCGTGAGGACCTTTTGGATTGTGAAGATTAGATGCTAGAAAGAAAAAAGTTTATATGATGTATGCCCTTTCACTAGTGGGGGGAGTGTGTACAGATTTTCAAAAAAGTAAAAAAATAGTCACAAAGAAATACTTAGGCGCTTCAAATATTAATAGTTGTTTCGGATAATTGAGGAATATTAATCTGCCGGTTTTGATGGTGGGGGTGGCCGTACAAAGGGGTTGAAAATAGGAAAAAACATTATTCGAGATATTCAGAAGGAATGTTAAGAAAACCCTAAAGGAGCTCCTATTCGAAAGACTGATGAGTTGGACGCGACCAAAACTCATGGCCGATTTTTGAAAATGTAAAAAAAAATCGTGACATTCCAGTCTATTAAAAAGTTACAAAAACAATCCAAAAAATACTAAAAACCATGTACAAACGCATAAACAACACAGGAATTTATAAATATCTGGTCCGGCAATGACGTAATACAGAGAAACGTACATATTATATGGGATTGGCCAATCCTAATGGGGAAGTTAAGTATCCTTGAGTATGGGGACGGTGCGAGAGAGTGAGACATAAAGAGTGAGAAGGGAAGGGAAGAGAGACGCGGAGTTCGAAAGACATAGTTCTCAGCAACTGCACGCACCTCACTTTATTGATGATTTTAACTACTTCTGCATGTGGAAATCGGCAGATTATATTATTCCTGTGCTGCTTGAATGATTTCCTTCATAAAAAAAATCAACCGCGCTGAAGAATGTCGTTTTTTCCTGCAACTTTGTGACTCTACTATTTGACGCGCTCAAGTTTTTCTAACGATCGAATTTTATTTACTAATCTGATCGGCTGCCTTAAACGCACGATCCTATATAAAGGGTTCATGTATGGTGGGGGTAGTTAACAGGTAAATCCCAAAATCCACGCTTGGGCTCCCCTACTATTTTAAAACTGTCTAAATATATACATAACACTCTCTTAAAAAACAAAACTTAAATTTAAAAAGTTACTTTTCAGTACTCCCTGTATAAAATGTCTTTGTCAATAACACGCGAAATGCCTTCATCTGCACAGATATCAATTAGGCACGTCGAAGTGGAAATACATTTACATATCGATGTTGAAGAAACTATTGAAAAGAAACACAATATCTTTCATTGATTTCAACAATGAAAAGCCATATTTAATTGAATTTCAAAACAAAAGATCACGTTTCATAATACACACACACATATATCAACAAAAAATGGCCTCCAATCCAATCGTCCGCTTACACACAAAATAAAAGAAGAAAACAACATAAACATAATATCATTTTCAAAGCAGAGTTGTACATGAAAATTACCAGAAAGGGTTGTATTTTTTTTTATTAAATTTTTTCTAAATGAATTATAAATATTGTAGAAATATATACCAATTTTAACATTTTAAAAAAGCTAAGAAAAAAAGGGGGGCCTCCTATGGGAAGGATCTAGCCCTAGGGAACAGTAACATTATAGCTAGAATTACCTACCCCAGAACACAATTCACAAACAGTTTATAACGTTAATTATTACTATACATGAACAAAAGGAAAAGGCCGTATCTTGTAAATACACATAATAGTCTGCATCTGAAGATAATTTAAATTTTTCTCAGTATTAAAAAACTGAAAATTCTGTATTAAATGATTTTACAAGGTTCTATTTTTTTTAAGGTGGATGGATGCAAACATAGTGTCGCCTTCTTGTTGTGGCTACAGCATCGAAGTGAAGAACCTTCCATCACATCACATTGTGTTATTAGAAAGGATCACTGTTGTCAAAAGTTGGAAGTCCTACTAACTTGAGGGTGTCGATTCTTCTTCGAATTAAAAACACTAAAAACAATTCATGTGTGCTTTTTATAAATAAAAATTATAAATTTTTGGTGCTGCGCCAGATAGCATTTCTGATTCTCATGTCATTGAAGTGAAATGTCTATATAAAGAGAAAAGTTTGAATAGCTATATATCGAGTGCAAAGTGACAAGGTGTTCATATTTAACTGCAAATGTTGCTTCCTAAAAACAAAGGGATTTTTTGTATAAAATCTTCAAATTTTGATGTAAATAAGGTAGTTCAAGTATTAGAACTTTATTTCTGATGAACAAGAACTAAATGTTATGAAGCAGGCAAATATTTTTTGGATAAGTGTTACATATTGTTTATAATGAATTCATATAAAACAAGTTTTGTTAAGTTTTCTTTAATATTCTGTAATAGCTATTTATGAAACCAGTTACGAAATGTCTTATTTTATGTAACGACTGAATTTTGCGGGACGAGCAGAGCGAGAATATCTTTATTTACATCAAAATAAATATAAAAAGCACGATTGTAGTTTGTGCATTAGCCCGCCATCGTTTTTGAATGTCTAGATTTTGAGGAACTTTTATAAACATTTTCTCAGTTTGGCTGTTTTGTTTTACTTCAAGTAGGGACCAAGTACTTGAAAAAAATACAACCAGGCATTTTAATGTAACCTAAAACTAAACAAGTGTTTATCACAGTTTAAAAACAATTTCCCACAATTGAAGTTGAGGTTAGAAAACATCAAAATAAACACATATACCAACCTAATTTTAATCCAATTTTAAAAAGAGATAAGTAATCATAAATGTCACTATGAGAAAAAGATAACGATCCGAGTGCTCTATTATTAGAACTGTATGTGTTATGGTATCACAGATTCTTTAGCTACCAATAGAAATAGGCGCTTCATTGTGACTCGACAAAGTAGTGTTTAAAGTTATTGATTTAAAAGTGAACTTTTTAAAGTACTATAACTTTATTTAAAGTATTTATTGCATGAAAAAAAAAGTTGTTTTGTGCTTAGAACAGTGTTAACAGCATTAGATTCTATAAATTCGTTTACACTAAACAAGACCATTATTCTGTACCCTACTCATAATTGTATTACTATTATACAGAGAGAAAAAAAATACTAAATTTGATTAAATGTTTTGTTTTGTCTTGTCTTTTTATAATAGATTGTGTTCTAAAAAACGAATCACTAATAACTGAAATCTTATCAAATATTTATATATTGTCGGCAACCTTAATTACCCGAATACTTTCGTTAATACATATTATTAAATAGCAGCGAACCTAGATCTGAACCATGTGGTCCTCCAAAAGTTACAAAGTATCCAACATACTTCTGACCAAAACAAAATGACACGAAGCTAATACTATAAACTTTGTAAAATTTAACACCAATGTATCGCACCTTTCAAGAGTATCATTATTGATAGAGTAATCGAATAAATATAAGGATAATTTTGACAAGAAAAGAACACAACTTTACATTTGGAAATATTTAATTGAGAAAATATGTAAACATTCCAAAAATAAATGAAAGATCATTAATAAATATAAGAAATAATAGTGGTCCTAAGTTTGATCCTTGTGGATTTTCAAAATTTAGCCCTGTTAACTTATTTAATAATAAATATTAAAAAGTTACCTCTAGAAACTAGGTACCTAAGAAATGTATCTGTTCGGACCCTGCAAACCCTACGCGGTTCCACCAGTGTCAAGTACAACATTCGAACAGTTCCGAAACAACAAAACAACATCACGTACGGCCATATCGAACAATCACGGGCGCAATATTTATTATTATTATTTATTGTTATTATTTCTACGGACGAGGAGTATAACAACCTGCTCTCGAGTGAGAGGTAGGTACGAAATATAACAAGCCAGTCAAAATAATGGATGAAAATTGTTTGTTTTATTGTTTAGAATGGGAACTACACGATGACATTGTATGTATAATGTATTAGAATCGTTTTAAGTGTACGAGAATGTGCGAGTAATGTAGGGGAGACAGGGGTCAATACAATAATAATCTAATAAAAATATTTATTTCCTAGAAAAAGTTATAGGTACTTTTTTTAAAACATAAGTTTTTTAGCTCTTTACTTTTTAAGTATATACTTTTAATACTTTTTTTAATTATGATACCTACGTCTTATTATTTATGTTTTGAGGCATATCAGTTGAATCGAGAAGCTATGAAATTATATGATCATTGTCCTATTTGCTTTTGGACTCTATTTGATAATACTTTGTTTTTTCTATATTGTGTATTGTATTTACGGATAATTTTTTAAAATAACTTGTTTTTTATGATGAAAAGTAACTATTTTATAAAGAAATAACTAGTGAAAGAATGGGTTTTACAGTTCCGAAAGCTGATCGGTTAAATACCCGAAAAATAGGATGATAAATTCCTAGGAAATCCACAAACAAATCCCAATATTACCCCCTACGCAATAATAAAAATAATTTTTGAACCTCTAAGGTGAAAAAAAATTTAATGAAAAAAAATCTGCTGGTGGAGGATTCGAACCCACCAATTTCTGTCCTACGCACAGCGCTCTTACCATAGGTGTCTTTAGTGTAAATGAAATTAAAGAATCTAATGCTATAAACTGTTTAAATTCAAAAAGTAATCCGACAAAAATTAAGGGAGATGGAAAAATAATAACTTTTTTGCAGCCAATCTAATGACATTTCCAATTCCGAGTTTTTGTCGCTTCAGAAAATGTCATGAAAATATTAATTAATCTTAATAGGTCTTTTTCTTTGCATTTATACAAATTTTATGGATGGAACGATATTTTCAGAAGTGACGTAGCTCAGTGCTACACTTTCGATGCAAAGGAAATGAGCTAACACAGTGAAATGTGTCAAATATTTGTGGTCAAGTCAATCTCTGGTCAAGTCAAAACTGAACGACATTTTAATAAAATAAAGATCGATTTTTTTGGTCATAGCAAAATCCAGTTCGTTAATGTATCGAATGCCAAGCAAGAGAAATGAGTAATGTAGAGAATAGGAAACGTAAATAACAAAGCATTTGGGTCATTACTCACACACATTCGATACTTAGCCGATCACTGGCCAATCACCAGTTCACTGTGACTTTATTAAATGACTTTTAAGTGTAAATCTCAGATTACAATGCCCGTTTACGACTTTTTAGCTACACTTCGCTTGCTTGGCGTTTGAACTAAGGACTCGCATTGCAGAAATAATACAATCAGAGGAAACGTTGATATACGAGGCACAATTCATAATTCTTTGTTAATGGAAAATGTAGGTATATCCATATCAATAACTAACTAAATACAATACAAATAAAGTATCGGTTAGTGGGATGTTAGTAATTTTTTGTATTTTTTTTTTCAAAGTACTTAAAACATACGTTTATTCGAAAAAGTGCTCAAGGAAAAGTAAGGAAAACGAAGTAAGACCTAAGTTTCGTAAGTTCTCCTGGGAGTAACTTAAAATAAAGTACAATGGTATTTTAATTCTTCCCTGGTAAAAATTATCTGACTGAAAATTCCAGTTGAAAATCTGCTCTTCTTACGTTGTCAACAGAAATAGTAAAAGACGCAGAAAAAACTGAAATTTCTTCTTAGATTTTCTTAAAGTCGCTAAATTGGTTTTCGAATCCTTCTGCAATTTAACATAAGTTAAATATGAAACTTCCTTAAAATCCTTTTCTTCAAAGTGTTCTTTGAAACTTGAAAAAAATCTATGGAGGAAAAATGAACATATACAAGAAATGTTAGAAGAGTAGATGAATTTAAAATAAATGTTTTAACGACATGATGCAGCTTGCATATGAACGATGTGTATCTATCAATAAGCGTTCAATAAACGTTCGCAGCTCCCAGTAAATCATCCTTCTTGACGGCCGTATCTTTCTATAACCTCACCCATGCTATAAGGCCATAAACAACATGGGCAATAAAATACTGTTATTACAATTTTTTTTTCGAATTTTGTGCTATTCAATTTTAATTACAGCACCCTTAGGAGAAAAAGCAAATTATTCTATTTATATGAGCTTTAATAGTATACATTATGTCACTAGGTGTAAAAAACTTCCCACGCTCTTATATTGTTCTGTTTTGTTAAATAAGAATTTTCACAATATTTGACACAAATTTTGATACTTAAAACAACCATATACATCTTATGACTATGTACATTTTTAGGTCATCTATAAACATTATAAAAGTAACGGGCCCACTGTGAGTACCCTGAGGAACTCCGGAACTCTTACCATTATCAGATCGTTAAACTATACTCGTATTCTGTTTCCTTATCAAATTTTTCACAATTCCTTAACTCTCGAGTAATTTTAAATAACGTTTGCTCTCAAGCAATCCGTATCTGAAAGAAGGAAATAAAAAAAATAAATTACCGTTCTTCGAGTGAGTTTTAAGGATTTTTAGATTTTCGTGCAATTTGTGTGTTGACTCTCGAGCCGTTTTTAACAATGTGCTTACTCGCCAGTAAATTTCATCAATTTCTTAATTCTTGAGCAATATTAAAAATTTTGCGATTCCTTAACTATCAAGCAATTTTTAACAATAGCTGACTCTCGAGTAAATTTCTTAACTCTCGAACTTTTTTTTTTAAATGGTTCGAGATTTAAAAATTACTCGTAGCCAAAGTAAGAAAAACAGTAATATTTCAATTAAAATTGGAAGTAATTGTAAAAATATACTCGAGAGTTAAATAATTGATGAAATTTACTCGACACTCAACGCATTGTAGAAAATTTATCAATAATCAACACTAATTTTATTGCTAGAGAGTTAAGAAATTGTAAAAAAATATTCGAAAGTTAAGAAATCGATGAAAAGAAATTGATAAAATTTACTCGAGATTCAATAAATTATTAAAAATTGCTCGAGGCTTAAGATATTGCAAAAAAAAAAATAATCGAAAGTTAACGAGTTGTAAAAAAAACATATTGTTGAAAATTTATCGAGAGTAAACACTAATTTAAATTACCACAGAGTTAAGAAATTGTAAAAAATGAGAGTATTAAGGAATCGATGAAAAGAAATTCAAAAAATTTACTCGAGAGTAAATATTTCTCGAGATTTAAGATAATGCAAAAAATAATCGAGAGTAACGAATTGTAAAACATACATCGAGAGTTAAAAAATTAATGAAATTTACTCGAGAGTCAACACATTGTTTAAAATGTATCGAGAGTCAACACTAAATAAGAGTTAAGTAAATTAAGAAATTGATAAAGAGAAATAAAATCTAGTCGAGAGTGAATACATTATTAAAAATTGCTCGAGATTTATGATATTGCAAAAAATTGCCCTTTACCAAAGTAGGAAGAACAGTAATTTAAAATGTTTTTTTCATTTAATTTAAAATTGGAAAGAATTGTCACAAAAATGTTTGAGAGTTAGAAATTGATGAAATTTACTCGAGGGTTATTGAATTGTTAAATATGATCAATATTTAAGAAATTCATTTAAGCACCCCGCACTAATTTTATGAAAAATGGCTTTCCACGAGATTCTTTTGAAATTCAGATGTGTTGAAAATATCGACCTTCTTATCAAAAGTTACCATTGCCGCAACTCATATTGTGTCCAGACCTGTTTTTTTGTAAATTATCAATATTCAATAACATTCCCTTGAATATGTGATATGTATTATTACAAAATTGTTTTTTACTTGTATAATTTGTCTAACTTAAGAAAAATCACATTTTAATTTCAAATATATTTTCACAAAACCTGTGAGAACACTTATCAAGGTCCTAGTAGTTTTTTAGTACAAGGAGTCATCTTGGAGAAAAATATTTTGTCACGTATGTATTGAATTACAAACTAGGTACTTGTTAGTTTTTCACAACAGTTACGTTTTCAATTTGAAGGTAAAACTCCGAAACAGTCTCAAAAATATAAATTTTTAAAAGGAAGAAAAACAAGTCATGCTTATTAGAGATCTGATTGAAATAACTATTAAAGAATGAGGTCTAATGCAACCTACATTAGTATAGATATTTACTGAATATATCACTCGTATTCATATTAAAGTTTTAACGTAAGATTCACAACGTAAATCCCTGAAATCACATTTTGAAACCCACTGTACATCATATCGATACGTTCATGTATTAGATCAAACTTTTTGGTATAGAAAACAAACAATTAAAAAATGGAAAATATTGAGTTGTAAATATTTTGGTAAAATATTATACACCCTGTATATTATTGTAATAATAGGCAATTATATATGAAATATGGTCATAAGATTTACAGCTTCTATTATTGAAAAATGAAACAAATGCTATTATATTTTAAATGCGGAACACCCTGTATATTGGCAATGAAAATTTATTTTGGATGTAAGCGAATTGAAAACGAAACGAGTTGTGAAAAAGTAACTAAAGTAGTTTGCAAGTGAATACATAGGTATGTGACAATATATTTTTCTCAAGAAATTACAAGGACCTTTGCAAGTTTTCCCATAGAACATGAATAAGGATGTCTTTGTGTAGAACATAATATATGAAAAATTGAAAAAATCCCAACGATAGATTTTGTGAAAATACATTTTAAATATTTTTTTTAAGTTAGACAAATTATAATTTAGCACCCCGTATACAAGTAAAATATAGTTTTGTAACAATAAGAGAATGTTGATAATTGCAAAAAACTGGTTTTCTTCAATTGGACACAATGCGAGAGAGGTACAATAGAGTCCAATATCAAAAAGTTCATATTCAACATCCTGTATTATTCAATTCATTATTCAATTCAATTTATTAACATTTTTTTAATATACATTTATTTACTGTTACTTTACAATTATTATCCAAACGGTTGGGGATTAGGAGTTGCGGTAATGGTAACTTTTGATTAGGATGTCGATATTTACAGCATATCAATTTCAAAATAATCTCATGGAAAGTCATTTTTCATAATTTTCAATTTTGAGCATATTGAATAATTTAAAAATTCTCGAGTAAATTTCATCAATTTCTTACCTCTCAAACATTTTTATTACAATTCTTTCCAATTTTAAATGAAATGAAAAAACATCTTAAATTACTGTTCTGTCTGCTTTGGTAAAGAGTAATTTTTTGCAATTTCTTAAATCTAGAGCAATTTTTAATAATGTATACTGACTCTCAAGTAAATTTCATCAATTTCTCAACTCTTGAAACTTTTTAACAATTCAATAACTCTCGAGTATTTTTTTGCAACATCCCAAATTTGAGTAATTTTTAACAATGCGTTAACTCTTGAGTAAATTTTATCAAGTTCTTAATTCTTGAGCATTTTTACCAATTCAATAATTCTCAATTTTTTTTTGCAATTCTTGATAAATGTTTAACAACTCTCGATCAAATTTCATAAATTTTTTTAACTCTCGAGCATTTTTTTAAATATCTTTATCCCTCGTATATATGACAATTAAACCGCGATATTATATATTATGTCGTAATAATTATTATGAAAAATCCAACATTCGAGTTGAGCAATAAATTCAAAATATTCACATAATTTGTTCAAACTAAGGAAATTAATGCTAATGTACATGACGATATTATTTATTATTGTTCATTAACGATATTGCGCATATTCATAATAGTTTTATCGTCTAGAAACTTCCATAAATTAATGCAAATAACCAATTAATACAAATATTCAAATTATATTTTATTTCGTATCGCCGTATTAGAATTGTCTTTGTACGTGATATTTAAAATTTAGGGGGGGAACGGCTGTGGTCGGTCGTATTCTTATCTGCATTTCTAAATATATTTGACGATTAATATAATATATTTTTTTACATTTTTTATGACTAAGGAGAATAATAAATTTTTTATTTAAATATTTAATGGACAGTTGCACAAATTTTTCCATGTTGACCCTATTAGATTTAAACTTATGTATTTGATATACTACTTAAAACCATCAAAACGCAGAATAAGTATAAGTAATCCATCTAGAATTCCACATAAAATATATAATTTACTGAAGTTAATTTTGGGAACCGATGCAGTTTTTTTTTCGAGTGATTGCAACCTGCCACTTAAGCGGTTGGTAGAGAGCAGGAGAATTAAAAAAAAAAAGAAGGAAAAAGAAATAACCGAAGAGGTAGAAAAGGAATAATAAAACCGACGATCGAACTGTCTGGACCTCGCGAATTTTACCGACAACCATAAAAACTAGTACAGCAATTACGGCATTATGGGTGCGGACTTTTATGGGTAGGTATTTCGAAACCTTTGCGTGGCATTAGACTGTTACTTCTTCTTTGTGTGCCTTCAGTTAGCGAAATACTGTAATTGATTTTTTTTTATTGCTTTTATATCTATATATCGAATTAGTTTGCTTTGATTTTTGCACAAATTGTAAATTGTTCGAAAGCAATTGTTCGAAATCAATTATTCGAAATCAATTACTCGAAAGTCAATTATTGGAATAGCATTTATTTGAAAGTCAATGGTTCGAAATCAATTATTCGAATGGAAATTTTCAAAATAACCAAATGATTATGAGTGGGACATACGAGTTTTACATCAACCAGTAACAATGCGATCGACTTAAGTATCTTTCCGATTCTTTTCCAATTTTGAAAATTAGATTTCCATTTTCATTTTTTTTTTGTTTAAATTTTTTTTCTAACAAATCACAAATTTTTTTGTCCAGTTTCCAATTATGATTTCCCAATTTTATTAATTTTTTTAATGTCAGAAACAGACATTACCGCAAAACGGCTGTTGTGTATTTTATTCATAGTAATTTGAACATACTTTTTCTACTCCTATACTATGAGTTGTTAATTAAATGCTAATTTTCAGTTTTATAATGATACTCATTATAACACTGGTTTTCATTATGAAACTAAAAAATTGATCAATAGAAATCTAGATTTTTAAATAACCAAGTAGGCATATACAATATTTTCTGTAGAATGTTTGACAGTTTCTAAGAGATTCGTGTTTTATGACAGTTTTAATCTTTTGCGTTAGTCAAAAATGTAGATGGGTACCTCTCACTTATTTATAAAAAATGTCGAGCCACGAAGAGTTTTCATGCACACCACTGAAAAGGCGAAAAATGTATCATCCTAGTTATTATATTAGTTATTGTGTAGGAATAAAAATTCGAGAAAAGTCGAACTTATTCTTTCATATTTTATTTCTTATTCTTTGTATAAAAAAGTATTGAAAAATAAAACAATGTTGTTGAATTAAAATAGTTTCTTGGTCGTAGAAAAAATAGTGTATGCAACTCTCATGGCTATTAATACATGATCGTTGCATAATATACTATTATTAGTACCTGCTTTCATAATACTCTCAATATGGCATTAATATTGACCTAATTACTGAATAGAAATAAATATAATAAAATAGTTATATTTTGTGAAATTGAAAATTAGATTTGCTTCAAATAATAACTTTTCAACAATTATTATTATTATTATTATTATTATTATTATTAATTATTATTATTATTATTATTATTATTATTATCTTTCGAATAAATACTTTTCGAACAATTGATTTGAATAAATGATTTCGAATAATTGATTTCGAATAATTGATTTCGAACAATTGACTTTCGAATAAATGCTTTTCGAACAATTGATTTTCGAATAATTAATTTTTCCTACGACCACTTAGGAAAGTGACACATATCACACTATATAGACCTATGGAAAGTGTCCTATATCACACGCGTATGAATAAGAATTTACTTTCCACCCAAGTGAGAATATGCTACTTTCCGCAGTAGCTGTCAGAAAATGTCAAACGCATAATTTCTATTTTGATCTATGTAATGTCCATATTAATACTAAAATCGATATGATTGTTAAATTATTGTAAATTAGATCCTAGATATTTATCTTTAACAATTATTTTTAAAATAATTTTAAAATAACTAAGATATATTTGCTTTTTATTCTGGTTAAACACATAAGCGATTAGATCAATCAATTACCGTAAGGCCTGTTAGCTCAGTTGGTTAGAGCATCAACTTTGCAATTTGAGACCGTCCAACGACCGCGATCGAATCCTGGCTGTGCCAGAATTTTTTTTTTTATTTTTTTTTTATTTGTTTAGAAATTATGAAAATTTAATAAATACGATTATTGTTGATTATTTTTTTAAATACATTTTAATTATTATAATAATCTGGTTTTACATTTTTTGATGAAATTATTTTGTGGTCGTAGGAAAAATATTGTACATCACTTGTGTGAAAAGTGATTTTCCACACTCGTGTGATAGTCGCACTCGGCTTACGCCTCGTGCGACAATATTTCCCACTCGTGTGAAAAATGTCACTTTCCACACTCGTAATGTAATATACTATTTCGAATAATTGATTTTCGAAAAATTGATTTCGAACAATTTACCTAGATCCGCGAACTATTTGCTCTCTTAAAGTATAGAACATAATATAATCCCCACATAAGATTTTTATCAGGCTCAGGAAAAATAGTTTCCACATATTTTTTCTTTGAAACTGGCAAAAAAAAATGAACATGTTGCTCTTACATTTTATTTGTAACTATTTTTCGGCTTTACGGTGTATACAGTATGTCGCTAATGTATGGAATAAATTCATTATAATGGAAGTAGCTGGTTTTTCGAAAAAATGCTCGGACAGGTCAATTTTGTTTACTTAAAGCGCAATTTTTTAAATAAAATTCAATTTTCCCCCACTTCCCATTTTTGGGCAGTGACGTCATTGACAATTTTTTTAAATAGCAACCCCAATTTTTTTTTCTTGATTTTGATAGATCTTGCAATTTCCTACTTGGAAACGTAATATTTGAAATATCTAACATAACAATTTTTTTTGAAAAAAAGTCATTTCAAGATCAGATACATAAATTTTATGTTATTTTGAAACACAATAAATTAATAAAAGATAATTATTTGTAATTAAATGCTTAATCTAACAAAATAATAATAATAATAATAATAAAACGAATTTAATGACAATTTCACAAATTCTTTTTATTATTTTTTTTATTATTATTTTGTTAGATTAAGCATTTAATTACAAATAATTATCTGTTATTAATTTATTGTGTTTCAAAATAACATAAAATTTATGTATCTGATCTTGAAATGACTTTTTTTTCAAAAAAAATTGTTATGTCAGATATTTCAAATATCATGTTTCCGAGTAGGAAATTGCAAGATCTATCAAAATCAAGAAAAAAAAAATGGGGTTGCTATTTAAAAAAATTGTCAATGACGTCACTGCCCAAAAATGGGAAGTGGGGGAAAATTGAATTTTATTTAAAAAATGGCGCTTTAAGTAAACAAAATTGACCTGTCCGAGCATTTTTTCAAAAAACCAGCCACTTCCATTATAATGAATTTATTCCATACATTAGCGACATACTGTACATCAAATTTCTCGATATGCCAAATACTTATTTCACGGAAGGTGCCGGTCTCTATACGTGTGACTTTTTTCCATCGGTTTGTTGGAATCGCTGTTTCACCGATGCGACCTACAACGCCTTGTGTTGGATTCGGCTTATTTATGGTTAACCGTTGACATTTTGGATTAAAATTTGTGATCATAATTTTGTTTGAATGCACCTATATACCTTAATTTGAAAGCATGTATTTTTAAAAGCCCATTTTTTCGGTTTTCCCACAATAGAATAATTAAATAATTAAGTAACTCCTTAATTCTGCTTAATTCCTGCAATCCAGCTGTTAGTTATCACATCTAATAGGAAAAAAACATGAAATTGATGGATTGATGTTACATCGATTGCAGCAACATTGTATAAAAAGACAGCGCTGTCAGTACATCATCGATAGATTGATGAAAAAAGAGACAAGTAGATACCGCATCGATTCCAACGTTGCTGCAATAGTTGGATAAAAAGACACACGTTATTGGATAAAGATAGAATTAGTGCAATTACATAAAGCTTTGAGTGTAAATTTCGAGTATTGTTAGGGATTACAAACTGGTTTTGAACTGAGGTAGTAAAATAGACAAAGACATAAAATCTTACTTTTCATCGGTTGCCGGAATTTTACCAAAAAAAAAACAACATTAATTTTGTAAATCGTGGTAGCGAGATAATGGTTTTATAAAATTGAAAAAAGTAGACTGTAAATTTAGAAGCTGGCTAATAATTTATTTTATAAAACAGATTGACAGCTTCAATCAAAGCTAAAATAAAGAAAGGAACAATATGTGCTGGGCAAATCATGAAAGTCCTAAGATCAACAGTGGAAAAGCTAAAGTCAGAATATATAAGACTCACTAGAATGAAGATATATATTGCTTGGTATTCTATATTAATTATACTCTTCACAGTTTAACAGACCCCTTTAACCCCTAATTTCAATCAGATTTTTTTCAGTCAATAGGCTTCATCCCCTTATAAATGTTGATTTTCCTGAAGATTTCAATTTGATATCGTTTTTTTTTGTTCCTGAGTTAGGATTTTTTCAATATTTCAACCCCCTTATCTCCCCATTTTTATTTATTTATTTTTTGCCAAAAATTTCAAGTTGATATTACTGTTCGGTTTTGAGTTACGATTTTTTTAAATATTTCAACCCCTCTTAACTCCCCATTTTTATTCAATTTTTTTGTTACAGAATCAATAGGCTTCATCTCTTTATAGAGCTTGCTTTTTACTAAATTTCATGTTGATATCACTTTTCGATCTTGATTAATGTTTTTTTTTTTTAATTTCAACCTCCCTTAAACCCCCATTTTTCAAGCTAGTGACGATGTACGTTTTTATACATTTGATGGGTTTGTATGGAAAAATCGGTTAAAATCTCAATTTTTCCTTACAACATTGCCCCCTTAGTTCAACCCTTTAGCCACTTGCCACATTAAATCCTTTCATTTTCCGGCCTAGTTCTAATAGTGAACACTGCTTGTGTGAAAATATAGGCAGCAAATACTTATAATTTTTTTAAAGAAAATCGAATTTTCCATATATTATCCCCAGGAGCCACTTGTAAATTTCCATTCATTCTACTCAAAATCGATATACTTTTCAACCCTCTTCGAGACTTGCAAACGAAAATAGGACTCCTAAACTTGTCACTATCTGACGATCTAAAAGTAAACATATAATACTCTTCACAGACAAGTATAATATTTTAAAAGCCGGACAATAAATGATATAGAAAACAAATTGAGGATATCAGAAAGAAATTAGTTTAGAATATTTGGAGGTAAAAAATATGATACGATTTGTCATAGAAGAGAAAATAAATAAATATGTGATAAACTGTCAAATATTTTAATTTGACGGACCACTGTAAATAGGTTCCTCGTATATTCATCGAAAGTTATTTATAAGCATTAAAACTTTCATTCACACCAATTTTCAAAAAAAAAAATAATATTTAACATCCCAAAAGGAATAAATAATCCAACGAAGTACGAAAGAATTTTTTATATCGCAGGATAGAGAAACATCCCGCTGCCCGCCCCCCCTCTGCGATAAAACGCCGCACCTCGTTTTATAAATTCAATTATTCAAAAAAGGAGCACAGCCCGTGCATCATCCTGTAAGAAAACAAACATTCAGACACGGCGCTATAAATACTTGGTGACAATATTAGAATGGAACCGTATATTAATATATTTGTAATGTTGCGCGGCCCCCCTCCGAGAGAAATGATAAATCAATTCCCTACAACGCCGTACTAATAGTGTCCTCGGTGCCCCGTCGAGACCCCCCTTTCATTTATTTATGACGATTTTATAAAACCACTATGTGGACCGGCCCACGCCCTGCAATGATCTGAATCGAATATCCTATTGGAAAAAAGGTAGTTCTTCTTACATATACTTACATAAAATCTGCCTATATAATCAAAAAATTTAATAATATGAACAAAAAATTCGCAATTCAAGGTCTATTTCCGATATAACCGGAAGTGCCAACAGATGAACAATTTAGCTTATTAGACTAAAGACATCTAACAAGTTTTCAATTTTTCAAATATTTCCTACATCCAGTTTTTGAGATATCGATCAATGCAGTTACTGGTGGTTCACCCTGTATACATAAAAATTATCACTTTGACAAAAAAAAAATACATTGGCAAAACATGAAAAAATAATCTTATTTAGTCTATCACGTGCGAGTAGAAAATGCTGTTCCTTCGCGGTCTTGACGGGTAGGTATACTTTTTAGTTGTACTGGTAATATTTTTCTCCTGGTGTTGTACATGTTAGTTTAAATGTATGTTCATCATTCACAAAAATTGTTTCAATGCAGTCTTTAGCTCCTTATATGAATTCCAGTTTTTTTATTCTCATACAAACTTTCAGTCCCCGTTTCCCCCCTTTAAAATGTGATTTGTATCCGTTCTTAGTGGGTGTCTACATACTATACCAAATTTTAAGTAAATCAGGCTTTTTAGTTGATGAGTTAATCAGTCTCGCTTATATAGATATTGGTAATTTTATGCAGGTTTTCAACAAATTATGAAGCAATGGAAAACTTAGAACTGGGAAGGGCAGTGACGGATTTAGGCTTGCTGCCACCCTAGGCCCTGTTCGATACACCGCCCTTTTTGATAAAATGAATTTCATTAATTTTTATCCAATATTTTTATTTTAAAGTAACTTAATTTATTGAAATACAATTTTTTAAATACTACTTTTTTATAGAAACTAATCTGAACCAATTTTTAAAATTGATTGTTTGTGCCTCTAAAATTTTGGCATTTCATAAATTTTGCCGCCCTTCAAATCATGCCGCCCTAGGCCCGGGCCTCACGGGCCTAGGCGTAAATCCATCACTGGGGAAGGGTTGAAGTTTATAAAATTAAAAACAACACTCAACACTAAAATATATTGAAATCATTTTATAAATTATGATTTTGTTATGAATTCCGATGGAAAATACGAATTTAAAGCTGGAAGCAATTCCTATTTTATTCAATTCTCAACTTGGTCCGTTTTAGAGTTAGTTATACAAGTAAATTATTTAATACCTAATACAAATTATTCATACATTTCAAACTTGTGATTAGATTAAAAAAATTATGCTATCGTACCCTCCTTGACATAGTAAAATAAATCTTAGTGCTCCCTGGAAAGAAAATATTTTATGAAATTATAAACTACTCCAAAGAGTATGTTGTATCGTCTGAAAATTAGCAATGAGGATGGCTAACGCTAAAAATAATTTTATACAAATTAAAAAACAGAATGTTTTATAAATATTGAAAAAGGCTTAAGTAGATTATATTGTAAATATTTTACAATTCTTTTTAGGGAAAATGTACTTTCTACTGAATGTAATGAAAGACAGAGACTAGAACAGATTTAATAACTTTACCATACTGGATCAGAATATTCAAGTTGTTCCACAGACGTTGCTCCTGAAGCTATAAAATAAGTTATTCAATTAATAAAGAAGAAATCTATAAAAGTGCCTAAATTCAGAGAAAAAAAGTTAAGCTAAAAGTAATGAGTAAATTTAAAAATGCCTGTTTTTAGAAAATATTTATGACACATATTATTTTGGATCTAATAAAAAAAGAAAAATAAAGAATGGAAAACATCAATTTGAGGTTTTTATTTATTACAATCACAATCACAGATTTTTATTTACCGTTTTTTACTCGTGTATCGTATGTGGATATTGAACATTCTGGTTCATAACCTTTAAGTTTGGCAATCTAAGACATTTCGATGACAGTGTGAGAGCTTAAGTTTAATTGTGCTTTTTGTGGTTTTTTGACATTTTCGACATTAATTTGAACATTGAACTGATTAATAAGGACATTTAGGATGGGGAGGAAATTTATAGTGCGTAATTGTAATAAGAATGTTAAGGACCATTTCATAGGTAAGGTTTTGTTAACATAGACGGATGCATATACAGGGTGTCCCAAAATTCCGTGTAAATAGAGCTACTGTATGTTGGTGAAGGCTTGGGATGTTCTGATCATTTTCGGATGACAGACATTTATTAAAATGTAACCTATAAAATAAGTAAAATAGTATGGATATAGTTAAGTTAACAACACTTTAAGTTTCCAAAAAAAAGCAAACTTTATTTATTTAAAAAATATACAAAAATGGATCTTTAATTAACAATGTTTATCGTAAGTGATTAAAATAAAAAGAACGTTGATTCCCACGTTGACATGGTATTTATAATCTCGGGTTCATTGTCGCCAAGGTGCAAAGCGCTGACTTTGCTGACGAGGCACTCCGGGCATTGAACGGTGGGTTTCTATCACATTTCTCCTCCCTCCTTTGGTCCTGGCTTCGTCCTCGAAGTCTCTACGAGTAGCTCCTGAAGAACCTGGATTTGTGCTGGTTGTAGTTTGGGCCCAAAAAGAATTTTTGATATTCTTTTCTTTTTCTTTACTGCGATAGTAAAAAGGATGGCTGAAACAGAAATTATAAGGACAAGGGCGACACTGCTGAGTCCTGTTGAAATTTGTGGCATAAGTGCTATTGGCTCTATTGGTTGGAGTTGTCCGTGGCTTTCTGGAATATTCAATTTTTCAATTTTTAATTTATGTTCTGGAATTATTCTAATTGGGATGACTTCTGGAATGGCGATTTCTTGAATAGTTTTCTTATCATAGTGAATTCCTTCTATGTCGATAGGTTCATCTGACAACAGGATGCTGCTTTTTCGGATTTCTTGTTGATTTATTATTATTGGGTGGACTATTCCCAATAAAATTACTTTTCGGGTTTCCTGTGAAAAGTTCTCTGTGATCAATGTTTTGGTGCAATTTTGAACATTAGGGATGAGGCATCTGGACTTCACGGGCTTGGCACATATAGTGTAATCTGCTTGGCCGGTACATGTTTCATACCATTTGCTATTGGCATAATAGTGTGCAGGAGGCAAAACCATTATGTGATCATTATTAGGGATAGGATAAATTCTAAAGGTGGGGTAAGCGTTAACGTGGAGGATTGGGATTTTGAGAATTATGAGCATTGTATTGGGTGTGACGCAAACTAGAGATTTAGATGATTCGATAAGTTCATATGGGTGTTCGTCATCGACGAGTAGGGCATTTCTTGAGTAAATTTTTATAAGGTTTTCTTTTAAGTCCTCGAGTTCTTTAAGAGTAAATAATTCTATATTTGACAAATTTAAATGTGAAAGGGTAATTGTCCGAATAAGTTTCATAAGAAATTCGTTAATGTTTTGAAGATTTATTATTTCATTATGTAGGGTAATGTATCCATCAAAATCAGCTGATAATTTATTAATCGCTAGTAAAAGGGCTCTATTATTTTTAGTTACTTGTTCTAAAAGTTTATTGAATCTCGTATCAATAGATTGGCCAAATGAGATTTGATTATTAAATTTTTTTATTATTTCATTTTGTTTAACTTCTATTGCGGTAATGTGAGTCTTTAGTAAATTTAAGTCAGAGTCGTCAGGATTTCCGGTTATGTATTTTATAGTCGTGCCAAGAAAATTAAATAGTCCTTTTTTCTGTTTTCGTGTTATTTTATGTAGGTTGTCTTTTGCTTCACCATGTATGTGATTGTATTTAATAGAGAAAGTGGTCCAGTTTTTAATGAATTTTTAAAATAGTCGTTAAGGCTGATATCTAAAGTTTCTTCTAGTTTTTGTAGGTCAATGTGTAAAATGTGTCTATGATAATGTGAAATTTCTCGGGATTTGCCAATTTCTTCAGCGTAATATCCATTATTCGGAATCACTTGAATTTTGACAAGCTGTCCCTGACGTCCCAGGGAGAGGATTGTCCTGTAAAGAAGTATCGTCTTGAAAATTTTTATTTTTTATTTTTCGTATTCTTTTAGCAAATTTTAAATGAGTACTAGTGTCGTTTTGTTTCTTAGTTTTACCAATAATTTTTGTGTTAATTTGTTTTTTAGGGTGTATAATAGAATAAGGGGCATTTAATTTAGGCCTATGTTTTTTCTTAGTTACATAAAGGGTTTGTGTAAGATCTATTTCAGGTACGGTTTCGGCACTTTCGTTTTGTTTTTCTAATATTTTCTGTCTTTTTTCTTTTTGTTTGTTGTATAAGTCAGTTATGAAAGGACGAAGTTCATCCTTATGTCTTTGATTGTATGTTTCATACAGGGGAAGATCAAAGTCAAAATGTATTTCTTCGGCATATGGTCCGTATAATATTGAAAAAGGAGAGTAATTTGTGGCACTATGAATTGATTGGTTATAGATTAATACTGCATGTGTAAATGTGTCGTCTAAGGGGTCTTGTGGGTTTTGATTTCGTAATGTTCTAAGTTTCTCAAGTAGGGTAGAGTGGAATCGTTCTACGGGGGAGTTTGATGATGAATTATTTACTGTGGTATAATGAATTTCAATTTTATGTAATTTCATAAATTCGATGACTAAGGCAGAATTAAATTCTTTACCGTTGTCACATACGACTTTTTTGGGGTAATTGTGGTGAGAGAAATAATGTCTTAATTTACTTAATATCGAGATTGAAGTTTTATCAGGAATTTTATAACACTGAGCGTATTTTGAGAAAGAATCTACTATTGTCAGATAGAGATTTTTATTGCACTGAAATATGTCTATGTGTATTATGTCAAAAGGTTTCTGTCCTAGTAAAGGGCCTAATTGTGGAAGTTTGTAAGGGTGTCTTTCATATTTATTTGTTAAACAAATTTCACATTTATTAATGAGGTTAGAGATTGTTGTTTGCATAGAGGGCCAGTAAAATTGATGCCTTAAATGTTTATAAGTCTCTACTATGCCGTTATGATTTTCATTATGATACTTTTGTACACATTCTATTTGTTTTTGTTCGTTTTCGATGTCTTGTAATAATGTGTTGCAAAATATAGCTTTAACAGTTGTGTCTATGTATTCACGAAAATATTTACAAACAAAAGGTCTAAATTCGTGAGGTATTTTTATAGCAAATTTTTGATTTGGTCTTAGTAAACTTTTGAATGCGTCAGTAATTTCCATTATCCAGTCATCGGTAATTGTTACAGTGTGTCTGTGTTTGTTAAATAATTTTTTATAAGTTATGTCATACTCTTTAGATTGAGGGACAAAGATAATTTGATTTGTTGAAAGGTTAATGGGTTCTTCCGAAATCGGAATTCCCGCAATTGGGTTTTCTGCTGCCGTGTGTTGCGTGTTATCAGTACTAGGGGGTTGTCTGTCGTTTAATTGTTCAAAAAATTCGTCGAGGTCAAAGTCATTCAAGTCATTAAGATTTGGGGGTTCGGCACACATAGAATTGCCGGTGAGTGCATTTATCTGTACTTGAGAAAGGGCGTCGGCTACTTGATTTTCTTTTCCTTTTTTGTATTTTACCTCGAAATTATAATCTTCGAGTTTTAATCTCCAGCGTGCTAATCTGGAAGTGGGATCTTTAATTTTATAAAGCCATACAAGGGGATTATGGTCAGATTCAACAGTGAAATTTTGAGCGTATAGATAAGGGCGAAAATGTTTACAAGAATCGATTATTGCTAATAGCTCCTTTTCGGTTGTTGAATAATTTTGTTCTGCGGAGTTCAAAGTTCGAGAATAATATGCGATTGGGTGATTATCTTGTGTTAATACCGAGCTAATGGCTATATTAGAAGCATCAGTAGTTAGAACAAAATGTTTAGAGAAATCTGGGTATTGAAGAACAGGGGCATTGGATAATAGTTGCTTACATTTTTCGAAGCATTCGAGATAAAGTGAGTTATTGGGGTCGATAACTGCTCCTTTTCGGGTGCAACGAGAAAATGGGGATGTAATTTTTGCAAAGTTTGGGATAAATCGTCGATAGTATCCTATAAGTCCTAAGAAGGATTTAATTTCTTTTAGTGTCTTTGGGAGTGGAAATTTCTGAATAGCCTCTAGTTTAGCGGGATTTGGTTTTATACCTTCGGGGGTTACTATATGTCCAAGAAAAGCTACTTCTTTCGTAAGAAATTCAGATTTGTCAAGCTGTACCTTTAAATTCGTTTTTTGAAATGTTTCAAAAATAGTTGCAATATGTACGAGGTGTTCCTGTAGGGATTTTGAAAATATAATTACATCGTCCATATAAACGAAACAAAATTTGTATAGAAAAGGCCTAAGGACGTTATCCATTAATTTTTCGAAAGTGGCAGGGGCATTTTTAAGCCCAAATGGCATCCTCACAAATTCAAAGTGTCCATGAGGAACTGTAAAAGCTGTTTTTTCAATAGAGTTGGGGTGAAGTTCGATTTGGTGAAATCCCTGCGCTAAATCAAGAGTTGTAAAATAAGTTGCTTTGCCTAAATTGTCTAAAATTTCATCAATTTTCGGCAGAGGATATTTGTCGTCAATTGTATTGTCATTTAATTTACGATAGTCTATTACCATACGGAATTTTTTCTGGCCGGAAGCGTCGGCTTTTTTTGGTACTATCCAAACAGGGGCTGAATAGGGTGAAATTGAGGGTCTAATTATTTTATTATCTAATAATTTATTAACTTGTCTGGTAATTTCTTCTTGCATTACCTTCGGATGTCGAAATCCTCTAACATAAATAGGATTTTCATCCCGTGTCCTAATTGAATGCTTTATAGCTGAAGTAAAAGTTAAATCTGATTTTTCGTCATAAAAAATGTCTTTATATTTCTTGCATAATTTTAAAATTTTTTCTTTTTCCTCTAAATTTAAATGTTGAGTACGAATTATTGAAGGGTCAAAATTTATCGGACCTTCTAAAATTTTATAGTTATCTAAATTTTCTACTTGTATTGGTTCTAATTGTTCGGGGTTGGGGAGATATATGTCGTCTATGTAACCGTTTGTAACAGTGTGGATTGATTCGGGAATTTGTATGTTATTTATTTTAATTTCGGGGAAAAGTATTTCGCCACTACTTATATTAACTGGAATTTTGTTATATAAGGTGTCGAAAGGGATGATAATATCAAAAGCTCTTAATGTCAGTGTTTTAGTTTGGTAGTCTATTAATGCGCGTAAACGTTCTAAATCATAATTTCCAAGTAAAATATCAAAATGTTTACTCCAATCAGCAATTCTAGCATCGATAGTTTCGAATATGTTAAATTCTTTAAATAAAGGCGTTTTAATATTTGACAAAAATGTTTGAGTAATTTTCATTGACGTTAATGTAAATGGTTTTTTATATTTGTGAGTTGGATCAAAATATGTCGCGGCTTTTGGTGAAATGATAGTGTCTGAACCTCCTGAATCAATAAGAACTTTTAATCTTGTTTTAGGCATAATAAAATAGGGTAACTGGGGATAATTATGAATATTATTTAGATCTATTGAGGCGGCGGTTGTCCTTCTAAAAAACCGACCTGAAAATTTTCCTGATGAAAATTTTCTGTCCCGTCATCATAATTTTCTGTATCATTAAATTCAAAATTTCGGGGCAATGATTCGGAATTTTCATCCCTGGAAGTATCTATATTAAAATTATGCGTCCTTCTAGTGGATAAACTCATAGGTTGATTTTTTGTAGTAATTGTTTGTACGCCACTCATGGGAGTGGGAGAACTTTGATGATTTTGGGAATTTTTAAATGATCTATTAAAATTTTGGGGGTTATTTCGGAAAGACGAATTATTGGGAAATGAAGATGAATTATTAAAATTTTGAGTGTTGTTTCTGAAATTAGAATTGTTGCCGAATTGTGGCGAATTATTAAAATTTTGATTATTTCTATAATTAAAAGCATGTGGAGGTTTATTTTGTGAAAAGTTTGTGAAATTTGGTTGAAAATTACCCTGTGAGTGTGAAAAATTAGGTTTATTGTATACAGGCTTGTACGAGGTTTGTTTAATGGGATTAATTCTTTGTTTTGGATTTTGTTGACCTTTCAGGAAATTCATGTATTGTTGTTGACTCTTATGATTATCGTA
Organism: Psylliodes chrysocephalus; assembly: GCA_927349885.1. Taxonomy (NCBI): domain Eukaryota; kingdom Metazoa; phylum Arthropoda; class Insecta; order Coleoptera; family Chrysomelidae; genus Psylliodes; species Psylliodes chrysocephalus. The sequence goes on from OV651817.1 coordinate 12,873,135, forward strand.
AGTAATGCATTTTTGAAGGCCCTCTTCAAGACTTTCAATTCTAAAATGCGACAAATATTCACAATATGGTTCATTTATACCTGTACAAAAAGTTTTAAGAGCAATGCCTTTAAAATAAGGGGTTTTGAAATTTAATGTTTCGGGGTTGTCATTTAGTGATATGTGTTGCAATAAATCATTTAAATTGTCGCACACTCTTTGGTGATAATCGTCATATGTCTCGTTTGTTTTTTGTACCGTTGTAGATAACTGTGTCACTAAAATGTCTTCAGAACGTCTGTCGCCGTATTTTGCCAAAAGGGCAGGTCGAATTTCATTCCAAACTGTTTTATTAGTAAAATTTAAATAGTCTCTAGGTTCACCCTTGATACGAGAAGCAATATTAGCATTTAAAATAAATTCTTGTGGTTGAGTTAAATTTTGATTAGATAAGAATACAATTAAATTATCGACTGATTTAATAAATGTGGAGAGGTTATCTCCTGTAGAAAATTCAGGTAAAGTAGCACAAAGGCTAGAAATATCACTATTAGTCATAGGCATTTCGGGGCGAAGAACGTTTCGAAAATTTTCAGAAGGATTCTGAGAAAGTTGAGAACTATTCGCTTGATCAGAAATGTCGGTAGTCTCTAATTTGAGACCGGCTAATATAACGTGTAAGTTTTCTTCGGAAATATTATCTAAAGTGCTCATAAAGGATAAAGGAAAATTGTACTCACAAAAGGATGATCACTGAAGATGTCCTCTGCATGCTACTTCTTCCTCTCGTCCTAGGTTCGGTGGATTTTTCGTTAAACAACTGAGTTGACCAGGAAAAGTGAGTTTTCTGTACGAAGAATCCTGTTCGCAGCGCCAGTTAAGTTAACAACACTTTAAGTTTCCAAAAAAAAGCAAACTTTATTTATTTAAAAAATATACAAAAATGGATCTTTAATTAACAATGTTTATCGTAAGTGATTAAAATAAAAAGAACGTTGATTCCCACGTTGACATGGTATTTATAATCTCGGGTTCATTGTCGCCAAGGTGCAAAGCGCTGACTTTGCTGACGAGGCACTCCGGGCATTGAACGGTGGGTTTCTATCACATTTCTATATTTTTTAATATGTAAGCTTTAAAATGATATAGAAATCATGACATATTTATAATGGAAATCTTTTTTTTTTTTTTTTTTTTTCAATTTAAGTTCATTTTTGATTTAGATAACATAATATTATGTAGTGCATTGAATTAATAATACGAGTAAAACGAACTTTTAAATGAAGGAGCCGATATATCGATACGGATATCGGTCAATCCCTAATTAAGATTTGATCAATAAATAATTTTAACAAAATATAACTAAACCCTCCCGAAACACTACGTTTATGTCAGACGTATGAGATCCCTTTCCCCGTTTGGTATTCTCTCCGTGCGCGACAGCAGCGCCAATTCACTTTTGTACTAATGGACTATTTTTTGCCTATACTGACAATACAATTTTTAATAGAATTCATAATTAAAAACTATATATGTTAGTTTTAATAAAAGTATGGGTTTGTAAAACAAGTAAAACATTAATTTATTATTATTATTATTATATATTTGTATCATTTAAACTAAAAAAAATTAAGGATATTCAATAAAAATCAATAATAAAATAACTGCAGGCAACAGTATTTACGGCAAAATGTATGAGAAGTTGCCTAAGTCTAATAAGTTGTCTTTGAAGAATTAACCTATTCTGTCAAAATAAAAAAATATCTTTAAATAATTAGCGTAAAGTTAAAATGTATAAATAGAAGGATTGTTATTTATATTTTTAATTTTGTTTGAAAGAAAACATAGAATGAATGATTAAAACTGGTTTTCTATCAGTAAGTTACAAAATTGCATTCCAGCTACATACAATAATCAAAGGCAGAAATCTAGTTCTTGCTGCATGAACATATAAGATTAAAGGGATGTTGAAGAACAATTATATTTATTGTTTATTTAAAACCTTTCTAGTTTCTGATGTCTACTATTTCCAGTATTACTGTTATTATTACAAAAATAAAGGTAATTTTTCTTCTTATTGTATACATATCCATTTATTTATTTGATTTAATTTCCACTTTGCTACTGAAAACTTTTATAATTTACACTCTTTTTTTTGCTAGTACTTTTACAATTTTCAACACAGCAACTCCGGTTGCTTATTGTATTGTTTTTACCTACTTTTTTGAAAAAAAAGTAATATGTATACATGTATCTGATATGCTAAAATTACAAAATATCGCCCTAAAATGCACGAATTATCCGCAACTAGCGCTAGTATCGCTTCTGCTTCCCCTACCATGACTTCGCATTGAGCGAATATGATAAGGACAAAAGGGGTATTGGTTAAACAGTGTGAAGCGCGAGCCTATCTTCGATAATATCATGTCTATGATTAACTCCTGTTTCAAGACAGTTAGTTTTAAGTTGTTAATAGAGAGTTTTAGAAAATTGTTATATTTGATAAATATATTTAATAGCACTGAATTTCTCAACATCTTTTTGTATTCGCTACACCTGTATGGAAGTAACATTCAATACTTTTGTTTTTTGTTGTGTTGAATACCATTTTTTATTTTTGTTTTTTTTTAATGTTTTCACAAATTTGACGCAAACGTTCACTTCAGTTTTAAAATATTATTCTGTGAAAGCACCAACCAAATACAATTAAATTTCATAATCAACTCCAATTATGTGTTTGTTATTACAGAATATTTGTTGTCTTTAATTATTGTGTATAAAAAATGTACGAATGACAATATTATTATTTATTAGGCATATAATAACAGCTTAGAAAGTACTGAAACTATCGGAAAGATTGATTAATAAAAAAACACCAAATTGCGTTACCCTTTTTCGAACAATCTAAATATTCACATACGATAATTTATCAGTTCATTCTATATCAATAAAATGAATGGAACAACCTCATAGTTTCCTATAATATAAACCTGTTAGTTGATATTTCCTATACAACCGATACACAGACACACACAGCAAGTATAATATAATACCTATACGGTCACAATGGTGTGGTTTTGTAAAAGGAGAGTGTGCCACAGCAATGCCAATAAGGCAGGCAGTTCAGGTAGACAAGACAAGATTTAGTATGCCTACACACCTTTTTGTGTTTATATTCTCTTTTCTGTTGTATGTCTCGTGTTGTTGGTCTCGTGTGTGCGAGGGAATCAAGTATGCTTAGGACTGATTGCCTGTTTATATGCTTACTCACCGCTTGTCACATTTAATTGTGTCAAAAATGTAGGTAGGCATTAAAGGATGTCGATGATAGGATGATAGTGAATTATTATTACGTAGGTATTAGAGGTGTTTGATCGAACATTTTTTTCTGTTCGTGTTTAGAGAGAGATATTTTTATCAGATCAGAAAAAGGCAAAACAACATTATTGAAACAAACAATGCTATTGATAAATGCTTTTATTGAGAAAATATAGAGATTATAAACATGGGTGTCGTTACACAATTGTATAGGGAGGGGCAAAATTTTTAAAAAAATTAGAATGTGTATTTGTTGGAAAACAAAGAAAATGAAAAGTAAAAGAGACTCTTCTTGTGATGGATTTGATTATTCTGTGACGTGATGGCTTACTTCCGGTTTTTCCAGAAATAACAAAAAATCGTAATTTATTTTTTATTTTTAAATGAAAACCCTTTGTCTTATTGAAAATTTGAATTTCGGGACATTTTTGTATAAGAAGCGTCTATTGAAAATTTTCTGTCAGTAACATTGAAAAAAAATATTTTCCAATATGATGGTAATTTTGACAGCTGACAGAAAATTTTCAACATTTAATTCTTATCCATAAATGTCCCTAAAATTAAAATTTTCAATAAAAACGGGAGTTTCTATTTAAAAATTTAAAATAAATTGAGATTTTCTGTTATTTCCGATAAAACAGAAATAAGCCATGAAGTCACACACCAATTGAATCGAGTATATGAGACTATTTGTCCTAAGCTTTTAATCAAATAAGTTTTCATTCCAATATTTCAATTAACAACGAAGATAAAAGCGGATGGAATTATTAAACGGTTTGTTAATAATAAAAACGCTTCGATACGCCACTGGTATACGGTAAATAGGTCTCAATGGGAATTTTGAAGCCTAAAAGGATTTTATAAAGTTCGTACATTCCTATATGTTTTTCCATAAACGAATTAATAGTAACATATTTAGAAAAATATTATCCAATATGGCGGCCATTTTGACAGCTGACAGAAAATTGTCAATACACGTTTATTATACAAAACTGTCCCAGAAATTTAAATTTACAATAAAAAAGAGGGTTTCCTTTTAAAATTAAAAAAAAAATCGATTTTCTGTTATTTCCGGAAAAAAACGGAAGAAAGCCATAACGTCACAGAACAATTTAATCCTTCATAAGAAAGTATTTGTTCTAGTCTTTCAAACAGAAAAAAATTATTCCGATATCTCACTGAATAGTAAAGATAAGGGGGAGTGGAACTGTAGTAGTAACCCTAACAATGTCACTGACCTATTTTAAAGAACTGATACTTAAGTTGTCATAACAAGTCTCTTATAAATAAAATAACAAAAACAAAAAAGACAAAAACTAAAATAAAGAAAAAACAAGAAACTTAAAACACATTTTTAAAAAACAAACAGAAGGGGTGTTATGAAAGAAAAATATAAACAAGTAGACACAGCCATACATAATATTATAAAAAATAAAAATTTATAAAAAAACAAAAACATAAAAAAACTCACTCAGACACGACGATGAACACAAAAAAACACTAGGAAAACGCAAATTTTAAATTTCTTTTTTCTCTACTAAAAACATAAATAACAGAAAACATAATTTATTTTTCAGTCAGTCTATTTTCATTCTTATTAGCTCCGTGCGTGACAGCAGCGTCAACTATTTTATGAACTAACAGACGATATTTGCGTATACTGACAATACAATTTTTAATAGAGTTCGTAATTAAAAAATATATATGTTAATTTTAATAAAAGTATATGGATTTGTAAAGCAAGTGAAAAAATTATTATTATTATTATTATTATTATTATTATATATTTTTATTACTTCAGCTAAAAAAGTAGTATAATCAATAAAAATCAATAATAAAACAGGCAGGTATTTACGAGAAAATGTATGAGATCTTGCATAAGCCTAATAAGTTGTCATTGAAGAATAGGTTAAATAATGTCAAAATAAAAACATTACCATTATATAATAACGTAGAATTAAAACGTATTAACAAAAATAATTTGTATATTTGTGATTGTAATTTATATTTTCTTCATTTTTAGTTCGAAAGAACTCATAGAAATTAATGATTAAAACTGGTTTCCTGTCAATAAGTCACAAGATTGCATTTCAGCCATATACAATAATCAAAGGCTGAAATCTAATCATTTGCTAAACATTTAAGGTTTAAGGGATGTTAAAGAATATCATAAAATAACAATTTATTGTTTATTTAAAACCTTTTCTGATGTCTATTATTTCCAGCATTACTGTTATTATTACAAAAATAAAGTTTTTATTTTCTTATTATACAGCTGTCCATTTATTTCTTTGATTTAATTTCGATTTTGCTACTGAAAATTTATATAGTTTACAGTTTTGCTAGTATAATTTGCAACATAACAATTCCGGTTGCTCATTTTATTGTTTTTAACTTATTTTTTTAGTAAAAAGTAAAATGTATACGTGTATTTGATAGGCCAAAATTACAAAATATCGCCCTAAATTACTCGTTTTATCCGCAGCTTGCGCTAGTATCGCTTTTGCTTCCCCTACCATGACTTCGCACTGATCGAATAGACCGCAGCCATCTTTTAACATGCCTTAGCGTGCTAAACGTTATTTTGATTAACTCTGTCGTTGGTGGAAGAGCCATAAATAATTTTTAGACCACTTTGTATGTCTGGATAAAATTCACAATGTTTGTATGTATCATTAATGGAGAGCTCATTGTGTGCATAAAGCTCTTTCGTGCTCTAGTTTGGTATTCAGCTTCAAAATTGTCTATTCCAAATTTTTCCACTACTTTCATTTTCTAATCGGTAGTGAAAAAAGTATTTTTTTATGTTTTTGGGATGTAAGCGACGTAAGAGAATCCAGATATGCAATAAAATATATTCAACCTATAATATTCTTCAACTACATTAGCCTGAATATTATTATTTCTATGAGATTGTTGTTCGTAATGCATATCTTACGCGTTGTTGATTAAGTCGTAAGAGCCAGGGGGGGGGACAACTGCCCCCCCCCCCTTACCCCCCCCTAAACGACGCCCATGATTATAAAGGAAATTAAAATTGTAATCATTTAATATTAAAATATAGGGTGGTGTAAAAATACTGATTTTCTATAACATTTATAGTTTTTGTAATCGGTTCAATGCCCTGTATGATATAGAGTGGCCGGTCGTACATTTGTCTTATGTAATATATAAATTGCAGGACGCATCGTTTATACAGGGTGGTTCGTTAAAGCTGTAAAACAATATATGTAACCACTTTTATATGTATAACAATCATGATGTATTTCCAAAAGTAATTTATGTTGCAATGAATTATGACTTATTTAGCCATTACATATAGAAATAATTATAATCTGTAACAATTTGACAACTCAATTTTTCCGTTTGAGAAAAATGATCATCCAAATTTGGACTCCTAGAATTATGTAAAAAAATAAGCAGCGGTGTTGAATTCTCGAGAGGTCATTTGTCAGATAAAATTGGAGTCACGAGTAGGAAGCGACATCCATGGGAAAGCAGCGGGTAGGAGACCCCCCGTCTAGGACGTTCTGTATCAATATCAGTCTTGTTTGATTCCGTAAATCGCCCTTTGGTATTTTCGCTGTTCGAAATGATATGGTACGAATTATTCGCGTTAATGATCATTATTTCTATAGCTTGGGACTTGGTAGGTAATCCAATTAGAGAATAGGAAGAATACTTAATATATGTATAATATATTAAAATATGTACAATTCATGAAAGACAAAGTAACGTAATAACTACTGTAAGTAACAAATTGGTGTGTTTTGCAAGGTTTTGCATCTTATTTTTTGTTAAACTAGGGATGGCCCAATCAAATCTTCAGTAGGTTATTTCGTTTTCGATGTACAGAGCGATTTCTGAATATGTTCGAATAATACAAGGATCTCTATCTTCTTTATTAAGTAAAATATTTAAAAACGTTAAAAGCTTTTTTGATATAAATAATACCGAGAGTGCTATATTTACATGAATCGCCCTGTATATTTATATTTTCGTTCGGAGACCGTACAATTTAGTTTAAAAGTTGACGTGTCCTAGCTTTTTTTATAATTTTCTAAAAAAAGGCTAAAAATAAATTTATTCTATATATTTTGTATATACCGAGGATTTGGATCTTTGGTTTTTGATGTACCAACATACCAATTTGGGACATCCTGTACATTACACTAAATTAAATATTGGTTGAAATTACGTACAGATGTACAATTTTTGCTCTATCTCATGAACTAAAGATGAAAAAAATAAAGAGAAAAGTAAAACTTTATTTTGTACTCCTGGACTAAGAAATATTTTGTGAATAATTTGAGGACTTTGCTAAAACACTCCGTATAGTATCATAAACAAGGCTATTAAAATTTAAATATTATTATGAAATTAAAACTAGATATAAACCAACTAGCAGTCTATAAGAAGAACGCAAGATTTTCTAAGTAGGTATCTAAACTGGAGATGACATCGTTTAATCCTGATATAATTTACGATCTCAATAAAACAAACGACATGTTTTGGCAAGCCAAACGGCCGTTTAATTTTAATAAAGGATATATAAATTTTGATTCGTATGCGGCTATAATTTTGTATACGGTGTGTGCCATAAAGTTGGGTCCATTAATATTAAAAACTCAAAACATCTGCTGACATCTGTCAAACTGCGGTACCTTCTTAACTAGTCCTTGAACATTTTAAAAATTAACCAATTTTTAATGATGTCCGTTAATATCAATTCGGTCATTAATTGATATTACACAAAATACAGACGAATCAATAATTCTATAATTTAATTTTAATAGCATTTTTATAATTTCCTTAATCATTATTATGATATTAAAGCAATGACTTGTTTTTATATCGAACAATTAAGTAATGTTGACGCGATTGGAATTTCCACGAAAAACTCGTTCGATAAGGATGTTGGATTTAATTTCGTTTTTCCTTTTCTCTTTGTTGTATTTACGACTTAATTTGTATTTTGGATTAATAAAAGAATTGGGTATTTCGTAAGGATTACTGCGACTAACCAGCTCACTAACCTGATGTAAAGCCAGCGGCGGTTTCTTCATTAGATCATTTGTGCAGTGAATACCCAGTTAAATGTCATAAAAACACATTTTTTTAAACTTATAAAATAACATAAATAGTAATATCTTTTTTTTGGTACGCAGCTGCGCTCTAGCTCGTCGCGTCTCTATCGATGCACATTGCTGATTGGGCACCACAGATTTCTGCATATGCCTGTAGTTAAAAAGAGAGGTTAACAGATCTGTGAAATAAACTGCTTAAAACCACGCTATTTTGTGCGTGACGTCACAAAGTAGGGCGAGGCATACGAACCTTTTCAATAATTAAGATAGAATAAAGAGGAGATGCTAGGAACGATACTAAAAGTTTCCGGACTTATGAATTAAACTTTTACTTCATATATCAAACTCAAGCTAATTGAGCTAGTCAGTTTTGGTGAGAATAAATCCCATTTTTTTAAAATAGCCAACATTTCGTCGTCAATATCACGAAGTGGCGTAACTCGATTTTCACAACTTTACAAGAGAGCGTTATAAAGTGTTTTTATAAAGCTACGTCTCTTCGTAAAATTATCAGATACACACGGTTAGATACGTGCCATTTTAATAAATGTAATGACTTGAGATACGCAATTTCGTAAAATTGTACTTTTTTACTTAATATGTGACTTATCTCAATTTTCAATTTTTCGAGTTACGTCACTTCGTGAAATTGACGACGATTTAATTGATATAAAAACATTTTCATTCCTCCGTCGATCTTCAAATATAAAATTATTAACCTCAAATTAATCAAAATACGTCCAATTTTCAAATTGCAAAATATTGTTTATGTCGTCTCTACTTCATTATATCTTGATATTTTCAATCAAACTCTAAATCATTATAAATTCCCATGAGACAATTTTAAATGTGTTTACATTGTGTTTAAATAAAACTGCTACTTTAATATATCGGAAGTATATGTGTCAATTCAACGATTGATTATTTTCAGCATAAAAGTATTTTTGAAGTTATGTTATATTTGCAATTTTAAACAATAATTTAGTTTTATAATTTATATTTGTTTTTTTTTTTCAGTGTCTAAGACTACAATGTAAATCATATGTGTATCTCCTAACCCTAATCTATGTGTATGTATGTCTATATGTCGCCATTTTTAAAGAGTCAGGGTCACGTGTTCTGGACAACCTAATTGTAGTAATGGCGTAATGGCATAAACCAAAATGTAATAGATCTATTACAATTGTAATGAAAAAACAACCCTGTTCCGCTTGGTCGGGTCCCTCTGACTTTGATCCAACGTTGCTACATTTAGCAAATTTTAGCTTTTTTGCCTAGTAATAGTTGAATTGGTTTTTGGTAGGTTTTAGTAGTTTTATATAAATTAATAAAAAAATTCAAATTACTCAAATAAATAGTTATTCAGTTAAATAATTGTATTGCCAAAACTGATTGGTAAAAACGGTAGGTTATAACTAGGGTTGGGCCATTATCAAAATAAATAATCGATCATCGAATATTTATTTCGATTAATCGATTACTTAAAAATAATCGATTCTTTTCGATTATTTCGGAATAATCAATTATTTTTTATTTATCATTTATATATCAATAAAATACAGCAAGTTAGTTAATACTTGTAGTGTTTGAAAACAGTATGATATTGGCAATTGTACAAAGTTTTGAACAGAACTTACAAATTTTAAAATTATTGAAAACACCCATTTTAAATTACAACGAGCCGCCACTGTGTAAAGCCGTTCCTTTTTTATTTGATTCATAATTAATATTTGATTATTGAAGAAATTATCTATTTACTATGTAACTTTTTTATGCTAAAGTGTGACATTATTTTAAGACAAAACTTTATGAAAAAGGGTTAAACAGATATGGTCCTAAAAGCAAAAGGTCTAGTAAAAGTATAAAATATTGGTATTTATTAATACCATCAATAGGACACAATGAATGACTCAAGATTTATCAGTATCTGGCCAAAAACAGCGATCTGAGCCATTGGCATTGTCATATCCGAACTGAGAATCGATTAGTTCGTATGAATGATGATGGTTTTGTTCATTGCCGAGATGGGTATCGGAGTCATGGCGTGCCGCGATCCGATTCCGATTCACTTTTAAGATTATGAATGAGAATTGAAATCGACTCTATATAAATGGTGGATGGAAAGAGTCCATGGGCGTACATTTTCTAATTTTTAAAATAGATAAATTAACTTATTTTAACGTTTATTAGATTGAAGTGTATGAAAAGGTCTTTCAAACGAAATATCTCACGATCCCCCATTTTGTTTAAATTTTTTGAGGGGGTGGCGTATTAAAAAAAAACAGTTGTTTTTTTACTATAGTTGCCTATTTTTGAAGAATTTTCGATTATTTAAAAAGTATTTAATCAATTTAAGGGCAGATGTTTTCACCTCTGAGTAAAGTTACATGTAAGTTTAATTGACAGATTAATAAACAATAGTCATATAATTTAATCAAATCAGCTTTACTCAGAGGTAAAAAGACCGGCCCAAAAACTTCTAATCAATAATTAAATTATTTTTTTTTAAGGTGAAGGGGGGAGAAAAAGTCCTTTATATCTCACTCAATGTTTTGTTGAATAATTAAACATTGGACTTTCCTTGTGAGATATAAAGGACTTTTTCTCCCCCCTTCACCTTAAAATTACTTCAACTCACACATGGCTACCCCCCTTGTCAATAAATTATTTTTGTTAGTATTTATCGACTAATAATCATTTTTCTGGTCTTTGGGAACACATGCTTCATATTTTTTATTTTTATTTTGGTTAATTTGGTGAATTTTTTTGTAATATCTTTTAACAAATATTTTCAATTCTTTAAAGAATAATGTGACGTTTATTTAATTTATTTATAGTTTATTTATTTAAAACACACTATTTACAATTTATTTATAACGTACTAATTAATTTAAATAAAACTTAGACACTAACTCACAATTCTAATTTATTTATTACAATTTATCTTTTCAGTCCAATACTTTATTCTAAACTAGTCGTCCATCAATAAGTCGCGCTATTTATACCAAGTCCAACTCTGTACGAGAAGCTTCTAGACGATGTAGAATGTCCTAGAATTCCATCTCTGTGACTCAACGGCACGTACCCCTTGTTCTGGTAGTTACTCGAGCGTTTGTCTCTCTCTCTATACGTCAGCGGTGTTTCGACCATGAGTCGAGTGGCAGGTTGAAGGTCGGACGGTTTAGGCATTCCCATAACAATAATAATATATTTTAGTTATTCCCTTTTCTTCGCTGTAGTAAATTTTTTGTATATTTTTTAAGGAATTTTGGTTATTCTGGTTTCAGTGGTGTTTTCCAAGGTAATAATATGTGCCCACTTCTATTAAACGATTCGATAAGAACACCAGAACCAGATAATAGCTTCGTTCGCGGAGCCGATCCCTAACACTGGGTTCCATTACCAACAATTTTTTATCAAATTTTGAAATATGCCACTACCTATTTTATATTTATATCATACAATTGTTAAAATTCATAAGAAACAGTCAGTTTTGATGAAGCTGTCCGATATTCATAATTACAAGACACGTAATTTACATTGTATTAAAATTAATCGTTTTAGGTTATGTCTATCTAAAATTAATTCTCTAAATTATAATTTTTTCCGCAAAACAATTTTCGATTTATAAGGCGTCTCACCGTTACTCTGCCTGATGATAATTTTAATTATGATTAGTACAAGTACCTAATATATGTTTTATTTCATTTTGTCAACTTGTTTTGTTATATTTTGTAATTATAACAACTTTCTATACACCTACTAATGTAAAGTAGTTTATACAATTATTATATTCTAAGTACTACTATTTATTCTATTTTCACCAAGACACTATCATTCATAGATTTTACAAAGAATAAAATTACATTAATTTCAAAAATAAATTCATTTTTTTTTTAATATAACTCAGCATAATGTGGTTCGTATATTTTATATTGTAACGCCACTGGTCTGAGCCGAGATCTACTTGACATTTGATTGATTTCTCTCTCAAGCATTATTAAAAGATAAAGACATAATAAAAGATGTTGGGCATCGATCAAGTGACATATTGAATTGATCAATCTCCAGTGAATTATTTGGGCATACTATGTTGTCTAGATTGGTACCACTCAACAGGTACTTTTTTTTCATTATGGTTACGTATCAGCTCGCAGCTATTAAAAAAAAATAACAATATTAATAATATTTCAGTGAAATTGATTTATTTCGAAAACGTATTTGATAAATTTTGTATAGGGTGCTTACTTACATATTTTGAATGAGTATGATTTTGTTTTATCTGATTGGTACGTCTCAAAATACCTCTGAAAGCGAATCTTGGCTACAAGGTATTTATACAGGATATCCGTAAAAGGTCTGTACAGAACGCTAGCACAAATTAATGACGCTAAAATATGAGAATCTAGCCCAATTTATGTCCAAGTACTGCTAGTGGTACATCCGTGAAGTTATCACTACCATAGTTTAATAAATGCAACAATATATATTCATTAGACTATGTCACTACCACTTTGGAATTTTTGATTTTTGAATACCTATTGGAGAATTTGAACTAATTGAACTTAATTGAAGTTAGCCATATTAAAGACGTTTCAAAATACTCCGTATAAAATATAAAATGAACTAGGTTCTATTACCATTATTCGTTAGCTTTTGGTATCATATAAGTCTGTATTTTAAACTATTTTGTATTTTGAAATTATAATAATTTTATTTGGAGTCAGCATCATTCACTAATTTCACAAAAAAAAAATTGCTTGGCAAATCTGTAATATTTTTTGCCATTTTCAAATCCATAAAAGTTTTATTTTATACCTTTTTTGCGTGTCTATAACACAAGTTGAAATAGTGAGCAATTACATACTAATGGGACACCCTGTATATAAAACTATTTTTTCTTTATAATGTTTAAGACAGTAGAAATTTAGGAACAGTTTAAAACAGGAACATTAAAGTTAAGTTAGCCTCATAAATTTGTGATAGCAATCCGTGCAGACCTTTTAGGGACATCCTGTATATTAAAATATTATTCTTTAATTTTTTTTATAAAGATCTAGCAGTGGCATTCCGGTAAGATAAGCTTGGCTTTATTTTTAATTTCTTTCATTTCTTACATTTATTGTAAGTTTATAGAAAGCTTAAAAATATCTTGCAAAGGTTTTAACACAATTCTTTTAGAACCAGTAAATAGACCCACTGACTAAAGACTAAACAAAACACAGTAGTTGAGAGTGGAGAACAGGAACATTAGATCAATTTTATTAACATGGCTCTGACAAGGGTCTTAAGCTATCTAAAATTACTTCAGTTATTGCTTGAAGGTCTAGGCAAGTGGATTCAGTTTGATAACCTTAATTTGACAGAATGATAGGGGTTCTGTTAAGCAGCCGTTATAACACGAATATTTCGAAAACTCCATATTCGTCAACTCATTAATATGACATTGTTAAATTTAATGTTTGTATAATTAACTAACTAGTATTGCTGTCAAAATGTGTTTATTTTGAGGTCTACCAATAATTAAAAGCACAAATTTAGTAAAAAAAGTTGGGTTACAATTATTGTACCCCACCTCACCTGGTAATTTAATGTTTACTATGACTTCTAGTTTTTGAAAGTTAGGACTGGTCGCTAAAGCAATTATTGCACTTGTAAATAAATTCTCACAGCACTCTGCTAGTGCTTGCCAGTGTGACGCCAGCTTTAGAATCGCATCCGAAAATAGCCACCCGATTCCAATAAAACTTTTTTCTCGAATAAAATGATCTGTATCTAATGAAGATATGCTATGCCTTCGCAGCAAAGAATAACCATTGTGAGATTGTATATATAAGAAAGGAATTTAACCAATTTGGCCTGAGGCCAGATAATTAAATGTTCTTAAATAAATTGCCGCAAATGATATAAAAACGCAGACATGGCACTCGGCCAAGATATTCAGGTTTTTGTTCATGATCCGACCGTCATTTTCAAAGCACTTGCTCCATAAATTATGAATTATTTGATACTGAGTACATGAAAAAATAAAAGCTGGGTTATTAATGATCCGTAATACGGTGAATGATTGGATTAGAAAATTCTATATGTATAACCGTGTAAATTAATTTTTAGTAATTAAAAAAACATTTGACCAACTATATTAAAAATAATAATAATTATTATTATAATAAACTGATTGCCCAACATAATTTTTTTAAGATGTAAAAACTTTACAAAAAACAAATCGCATTTAATACAGTAAGTATTGACATTATTACATAATAAAAATACCTAAATCCCTTTTTAAAAGCTGTATAAATTTAATTTTAACAATAATTTGTTTCCTAGTGATAACATCCCTACAATATCTTTCAATAAATTTCAATGATTTAATTAAATCTACGTAGCTGTCCTTGGAACATAATTTATCCTAATTGAATCTATTAATTTCGAGAGAATGTCATTTTTCTCAGACCATTGTTATTTGTAATAAAACTACCCCCATCGAACCGTTAATAAGAATATCAGATTTTGCCGAATTTATCCCTTAACCTTCATTAGTGTTTTGATTTACAGATTCACAGATTTCACAATTATTGTCAATTAATTTCAGTTTGGAGTTAAGATTTTTATATAGGAAAACCAATTTTGTTATAAAATGTCATTTACTAACCTAATCATTTATTTTCATTACATATAAGAAGAAAAAAATGTCATATCGAACCAAGAAAGTCTGAATTTTTTATTTTTATATTTTCATTTGACGTTAAAACAAATGCCGATTATATCTTTAAATTATAAAGGATCTTAGACGTAATACAGAGTGAAAAGTTTAACTGGAACAAATTCTGTAACTCGAAAGGATTGTCGCAAAATTACTGAAACACGTCAATTTTTATTTTCAATGGGGTATATTGCAAAGAGATTTGTTTATATTTTTGATTATCTGGGGGGTTGCAGACACCCTCCAACTTTTTTTTTTAAATGAAAGGGTAGGTTGATTAATTTTTTATTTGAAAGCTTTTTCAATTACAAATACAATTAATTTTTTTTTTGTTACTTTTTATAAGCAATGTGTCGGAAAAAAATGAAATAAGGAAATATTTACTGAAAATACTTTAATGCAATAAATGTTCAAAGTGCTCTTTACCTTGTTGCTGACAATATCCTAATCGATTATGAATAGCATTCCGAACATTTTGTAACACTTCCGGGGTTACTTGCCTAATTTCGTCCCTGATTGATATTCCGAATTCGTACATACTAAGTTTAGATCTTTTAAAATCTGCAAAAATATACAGGGTGTCCCCTTTAAATTAAAAAAGGGTATTTCCGGTTAAACCGGAAATACAGTAGTAACAAAAAATATGGCATCAGATGCGTTATGCGTCATTGTACTTGCCTGCAAAGTTTCATAAATATCATCCTTTTCGTTTTAAAGATATTTACTTGGTTCCATACTTTATCCCAACCCTGTATATCCTATATCGCGTGTGCTTGTGCCATTATTGTCAGGTAAAAATTTTAATTATTTAAGAAGTAACATTTCTAAACGTTCAGAATTAATTTAATTACGTATTTGTTTTTTGCGGGTTTCAAAATTGGTTTGGAAAATATTTAAAAAATTTGTTTTGAAATGAATTGTCGGACGGAGATTTTTGAAATTTGAGAGGAACATCAATTGGATTTTGGGGAAAAGGAAAAGGTTTGGTTTGAAATAGATATGGCACATATTGTTAACTATAGCTTAAATATTTAGAGATTTTATGTATTGGAGAAGCAAATAAAAATATTTTAAAGGAAAGTAAGGTAAATTTATTGAACATAGTAAAGGAAAACGTACCAGATAAAACAGCAAGAACGGAAGCAGAATTAAACATGATGGTAATGAAATTGCAAGTCTATATTATGACAGACAAGTAGCCCTTAATGAACCGAGAAGGTTAGAAAAATATTGGACTGCCAACAGTCTCTGGCGCAGACCATAACAAGATCGCTCTTGAATGGGTGCCGGGAGTGTTGGAAAACGAAAAAGCAGACCTTTTATCCAGAAAGGAAGCTGAGAAAACTGTAACTGGACCAGAACCCACATGTGGTATTTTATATTAACATGTTAAAGGGATACTAATTGAACAGATAACTAGAGAACACCATAAGCTGTAGTTGGAACTTACAGTCCAAAAGATTCATAGAGGGGCCCATCAAAGAGCAGACAAATCAACTACTAAACATTACTAGGAACGAACTAAAGACCGTAATAGGACTCCTTACAAGAAACTACGGCCTTAGAAGTCACCAAAATCTCTTATAGGATATCTGACTACCTCATTACAACAAAATGTACTTGGGTGATGACCCTGTAGAATCGTCTGCAACCAAACATTAATAAACCCATCGATATAAATATCGATGGTGCGGCAGTGCCGGGAGGGCGGTCATAAAAGCCTGGTAATGAGCGGTCACAGTCTGATTGCAGTCAGAGTCCGACTTTTAACTTCTAATTAAATTTGGCGGTTTAATTCCGGTCCGGCGCTCGTAAAAAACCTAAAGGGGGTCCGATTGGATAAAACGCGGACCCGGGGACACGCCCCCTCGCTGTCTCCCCCACCCTTCACCCCGTTTCGATCGGTTTTATTGCTTTTTCGGTACGATGAAAATTATGGAGGACGACCGGAGCCGTAAAATATATTTTATTGATCACCGCCGTAGACAATATACATATACCTCCATAAGAGGAATGAATGAATGCCTTGGAAGACGGACAACTCAAAATTATCGGGATAATCGCAGTAGTTGGTATTGCTTCGAAACGAGACTTACAGGGTGATCTAGAAAAACGTAATTTTTAAAGAAAGTAATTTATTTTATTTATTTAAAAATAGAACTGTTTACACATTATTCAAAAAAGTTACATAAATATAACCAAAGAAACATATGCATTTAAAATTATTAGTCGTATTAATAACAAAATGTAAAAAAAATATACATGAGAAAATTTAAAAAACCAATTTACCTAGTCTGAATGGTTGGAGCCATCATAAGTTGCTTCGCATAAAAAATATACATAAAATGGGAAAAATCTGCGAATTCTGAGTTCATGCGTACGTTAGGATCTATCAGTAATGACGATCTGAGTTCGCGAGATCGTCTGAGATGTTTCATCACTTGGTTTATACTTCAAAACTAATTAGTACCGTAAAATGGGGTGAACAGATACAGTGGGATAAATAGAAACAAAACTTTGATAATGTTTTGGCGACAATTAATAAATAAAAAAAAAACAAAGTTTAGGGTTATTGTGAAAATAGCTATTCGCTCAGTGCGAAGGCATGGTAGGGAAAGCAAAAGCGATACTAGCGCTAGGTGCGGATAATTTTAGAGCGATATTTTGTAATTCTGGCATATCAAATACATGTATACATTTTATTTTTTCTCAAAAAAGTAGGTAAAAACAATACAATACGCAACCGGAGTTGCTGTGTTAAAAATTGTAAAAATACTAGCAAAAAAACAAAAAATTATAAAAATTTTCAGTAGCAAAGTGGAAATTCAATCAAAGAAATAATAATACTCTTCAACCCCTTACGAGTTAATTTGAACCCCTGAAGTGGACTGAACGACTTGTGTAGGGGAAGGGACGGCTATTATTATTATTTGTCGTGGCACTCCGGGGCGACTTAAAGATGATTGATGGTCCCATTTGACTTACAAGTGAGGAAAACCCAGAAAGCCTCACCCACCATCAAATAAATGGATAGGTGTATAATAAGAAGAAAAATTACCTTTATTTTTGTATTAATAACAGTAATACTGGAATAAGTAGACATCAAAAACTCGAAAGGTTTTAAAAAACAATAACTTATCATTTTACGATGTTCTTCAACATTCCTTTATTCTTAAATGTTCACCAAGGACTAGATTTGAAGATTTCAGCCTTTGATTATTGTATGTGGCTGGAATGCAATTTTGTGACTTACTGATAGGAAACCAGTTTTAATCATTCATTCTGTTTTCTTTCGAACAAAAATGAAAATATAAATAACAATCCTTCTGTTTATACATTTTAACTTCACGCTATTATTTAATGGTATTTTTTTATTTTGACAGAATAGGTTAATTCTTCAAAGACGCCTTATTAGACTTAGGCCACTTCTCATACATTTTCCCGTAAATACTGCCTATATTTTGTTATTAATTTTTATTGATTATACTTAATTTTTTTAATTTAAGCGATAAAAATATATAATAATAATAATAAATTAATGTTCTACTTGTTTTACAAATCCATATAATTTTATTAAAACTAACATATATAGTTTTAATTATGAATTCTATTAAAAATTGTATTGTCAGTATACGCAGAAATAGTCCATTAGTACCTAAATAATTTGGCGCTGCTGTCGCGCACGGAGCGAATACCTGAAACTAATAAAAGAATTGTAATTTGTTATGTTGGCACAACTGTAAATGACTTGTGTTGACAGTTGGCTCTGGGGTTAAGATTTGTGACTTATTCTAAGATGTCACTATGATGTCGACTATGGACTTATTGTACCAAATCACTGAATGTAATATATTATTATCACTGGTACGTTTTAAATATTACACTTAGTGTTGTTGTAATAGGTTTATGTTTAATTTTTGATATTTAACAATAGTCTGTTAACAATGATTTTTTGTTTTTGGCGTATCGGCAGGTTTGTAACTATATAATCTATGTCCGAAACAGCTATTGTGCAGTAATTCATAGTTTGTTATATCTTTATAGTATAGGTAATAATTAAAATATTTGTTGTTTTTTCAGATTGTATCTAAAACATGTCCCGAAAATATAAACGAAGTATCGAAACTAGTGAGGTATTTTAGAGGATTTTTTGACCCCCTCCTCCCCTGGTGAGATTCTGCTTAACACCCTCCCCTAATCTCACGTGAGATTTTTTAAAATTTGTGTTTTGGGTGTAAATGCGTTGGATTATTAAAAAAAAAAAAAACAAAAACAATATGTTCAATATAAAATTTCTAGAAACATTCTTTACTTTAATTTAACTTTACTTTCACGCAATTTTACACCGTTTTCTACTAGAAAAAATAACGTCAGATTTACAAAGACCCTCCTCTCCCCTAAGTGAGATTTGGAAAGATTTAGCTTGATTCCCCCCCCCCCCCCTCCTGAACACCTCAGGTAATTAATGGACGTCCCCTAAACAGTATAAAAACACTCGGAAGAAAAATAAAAAGAACCATTTTAGACATATGGTCAGGTTTAAGTTTAAGAAAATCGTCAGAAAAGCTTGGCATTCATTTCAGCGTGCTCAATAGACATTTAAAACGGGGAAGACAATTGAAAAACAAGGTGGCCATATCTGAAGTGGAGGATTCAATTCTTGTAAACACTGGGTTGTGAAGACTGGGCTTATCCCAATCATGCTCTAACATTAAGACTATTAGTGAAAGAGTTTTTAGACCTTCGAAGAAAAACTATAGAAATATTTAAAGACAATTTACCTGGTAGTGACTTCGTATATTATTTTGTCAAAAGATATAAACAGGCTTTATATTTAAGGATGTGCCAAAATATAAAAAGAAGCAAGGCAGCTATTTCTCCGGAGGTGGTAAACGAATACTTTGACAACCTCGAGGTGGAATTGAAAAACGTACCAGCTTGTAACATCGTCAACTATAATGAGACAAACTTATCTGATGACCCAGGAAGGAAGAAAGTTATTACCAGAAGAGATTGCAAATATCCGGAGCGTGTAATGAACTCTACCAAAACGGACAAAAGTTGTTGATTGGCGATAATTTAGCATCACATTTGTCAACTCAACCCATCTGACCCAGCCATTAGACGTAGCTTTTTTTCGTCCAGTAAAGATGGCTTGGCGTCATAATTTAGAAACTTGGAAAAAATGTCCAGGCAGAAATGAGTCAACTGTTCCAAAAGACAAATTTACTGGTTTGTTAAATCAACTATGTTCAACATTTAAACAAAATAATGTTATTTCTGGTTTAAAAAAATGTGATATTGTGCCTATAAGTCGAGAGTATTGTACTGATCCCATCTACACAGCTAAATTATAGACACGTACAGTTGAACCAATTGAAGACACTTTCAAAGACTTAAAAAGTTTGAGGATAGGAAAGACCCCAAAACCCCGGAAATCACGGACAAAATGTGTTGTTCTACCAGGTCAAAGAATCAGCGTACAAGACTATCAAGCAGATTACCGACCCTGCAGCTGTGAACCAAAAGGTAATATCGGTAGATTCTACAAGCAAATATTCCTACATGTTCAAAGAAAACGACAAAAATAAATCTGGAAGATTCATCGTCAGAGAACCCTGAATATTCCCTTCATGACAATGATGCAGAATTGAATTTATCATTTTCTGAAGATCAAGAAAATTCATTTTCAAGTAGTCCTACTCGTAAAAGTAACGAGATTGTGTAGTTGCGAAATTCTACGGCAAGACCAATAGTCCGTCACTTTATATGTGTTGTCCAGTTAATGATGGGAATAGATCATGCTGATGTAATTCGACGGTTGTCTTCTCCCACTTCTTACTCCTCTGGTCGGTTCAAAGACATGCTTTTTTTTCGGATGATCGCAGTGATTTGACAATTCTTTAATTTATTTTCTGATTTGTTACGATATTTTTGAGACATGGTTAGATATGGCTTCCAAAATAATGTTGGCCTATCGGAAAATCACCTTAATAAATAATAGAAGGTATTTGCCTATGAGTAAATTCATCTTACAGTTGGTTTTGAAACCCAATACGAGGAGAATGTGTCTATACCTAGCTAATAGAAAATATAGGCTTGCATAACTTTAAAGATTATTTTTTATTTTTTGGAAATGAATTCTGTGTTCTTCTTGAGCCACTTTTTCAAAGTTCGTTTTAGATTTTTTCAGAAAAAAAAAACATTTTTTATAAAAAAAAATAAATTTCAATCAGATTAAAGTAAATTGTCTTCAAAGGAATATAGATTAGATCTTTACAAACATATATATTATATATTTAGCTAACAATAGAAAATAAGCATATAGTAACTAGAATGAAGATATATATTGCTTGGCATTCTTACGTAGACAGTTGATGAAATAAGAAAAAAGTCGAGCATGGTCTAAAACCTAAAATACAACCATCGGATATAAAATTTTATCAGTCATATATGAGGTTTGTCAAAAATAAAGATACTTTACTCTTCAGCAAAAATTATAGTTTTTGGCAAACCTCGTATACGGCTTAAAAAAATTGATATCTACTGGTTGCATTTTAACTTTTTATGAAGAATAAATTTTTTCACAAAACCAATGAAAAAGTTTTTCATATGGTTCCAACTTTATTATAATATATACAGGGTAAAGGGTCTTTACAAAAACATACACATATTCCTTAGACCAAAATAAGTCGATTTAAGTAAAATTACCTTAGTACAAAGTTGCTTCGTTTGGGCTCCAGAGGGCCTTGAAGTTACAATTTTTAAATCGTTCTTCCATATAAATTTAAAACGGCATATGCAAATTTGCTGAAATAGAGTTATATGTGGCAAAAAAATGGTATTAAAATTTTGTCCGATAATAATACATATGTGGTATGTTTCTGTAAAGACCTTTTACAGACACCCTGTATATCCCAAACATTTTTTCCTACGACCACTTAGGAAAGTGACACATATCACACTATATCCTATGGAAAGTGCCCTTTATCAGACGCGTATAAAATAAGAATTTACTTTCCACTCGTGTACGAATATGTTACTATCCGCAGTAGCTGGCACAAAATGTCAAACACCTAATTTCTATTTTGATCTATGTAATGTCCATATTAATACTAAAATCGATATGATTGTGAAATTATTGAAATTGTTGTAAATTAGATCCTAGATATTTTATCTTTAACAATTATTATTAAAATAATTTTAAAATAATGTTTGCTCTTTATTCTGGTTAAATACACAACCGATTAGATCATTGAATTGACACAAGGGCTATTAACTCAGGTGGTTAGAACATCGAACTTATGAACTTTGCCATTTGAGACCGCGTTCAAATCCTGGCGGGGCAGAAGTTTTTTTTGTTTATTTTTATTTTTGTTTAGTTTTCATTTGTTTAGAAAATATGAAAATTAAATAAATACGATTATTGTTGATTATTTTTTTAAATACATTTTATTATAGTAATAATAACCTTTGTTTTAAATTTTTTGATGACATTATTTTGTGGTCGTAGTAAAAATATTCTACATCACATGTGTGAAAAGTGATTTTCCACACTCGTAATGTAATATACTATTTTATCATGATTCCTACCACATTTTACCATCTCTAGCCCTATTATGTCCCTTCCTTCCTATGTTTGAGTATTTCAGTAATTACCCAGTGATGAGCGGACTTTCCTGTGACACTCTACATAGTGGCAATACGATGTCAATAAGCTTCGGCAGAAACACGCACCAACTCTGGTCACTGATCACTGTTAGCAGAGGATATTTCTTTCCGAGTAGTGCTGATTTTTGTTTTATTTAATATCTCCTTGTCAACTTTTCCATTGTTGTTAATTTTTGTTCCTAAATGATCTATTACTGTAACTTCATCTAGAGTTTTCCATTAATTTTGATTAACTTTATCTTTCGAGTACTTATTCCTTGCCCAAGTTGCTTAATTCCTTTCTTTTTGCTGAAATATTTTTATGTCTAATTTTCTACATATATCTGCAAATTCCTAAACGGCTCTCAGCGTACGTATTACAATAAGAAATTCCGAGAAAAATTGTGAGATCAGAGCAGTAGGTATATTATTCCACTATTCCAATGCATTGTTGAATAAGTAATAAAAGTCCGAGTGCGTAACAAATCCCGATCGTAAAATGTGACCTTCTAGGAGAAATCAGATGCCTTCTCATCAACATCAACATGTCTTCGACACATTTTCGATCTCGCCATTCAAGCCAGACAAGCTGCTATTACTTTCAACATATTTACATCGCAAAAAAGGTTCTCGGCACAATGATGATTAAAATAAATTATACCTAGGTACTTTTGTTTGACCAATTTAATACAAGTTTATTTGAGAAATGCGATAATTATTTACCTCTAGATACATACTTATTTAACTGTTTTTAAAACTTATTATTTTTTTTAGAAATATCCCTTCAAGTTCAAGGCATTAGGTCAATTCAACACTAATTTATTTTGAATGTTTTTTTATTGTAATTAAGGGTAAGAGTAGGGTAGAGAAGAGAAAGTCCTTTATGTCTCACCGTACTCTAATCCATATTTCTTTGTTTTTTATAAATCTACATACTCTTAAATATCCCTCAAACTTCAATGAGTTTTTGTGCGGAACTTTCTGTAACTACATACTGTATCATTTTTTTATTTATAATTTAAAAATCAGTGGTTCAGTGTCAGAGTTGCTAAACCAACAAAATTTCAAAACGACCTTTCTTGTGTACTATTATTTTAAAATTATTTTTGTGCGTTCCTTAAAATTATTCGTTTACGGTGCCATAACCTATACCAAAGATAACAGAGATATAAGTAGTCATTGATAAAATATAATATTCACGATGCCAACATTAATTCGACAATGGATACATTCTATTTCTAGACGCGAGGCGAGGCGACGGAAGGTGAGAAGTAAGAAAAGGCATAAAGAATAGAATTTTACGCAGAATTTCTCAGAAGAATGCAACTTACTTAACAATCCTAACTTGTTAACGCATTTTAAAGCATACGACTCTAAAGAAAAGGTGTTTAGCAATTTAAAATCTCCCAGCGAAAAATTCTCTTTTATATTTTCAAATTAAAAAAAATATATTTATATCTCTATTTGATAGTTTGTCAACTAAGCCTGGAATTTCCAACGCATACCTTTTTGAGATGAACAAAATAGAATTTGGTCATCCTTGCCAACAATTTGCGAAAATGTACACCGTTAAATTATTTATAAGACTCAGAATTTTTTATACTCTTAAATATGCAAACAGAGATTTGAAATCCTCGAAAAAGTAAGACAAAGCCAAAAGAAAAATTAAAATTTTGTCCCATCTCTATTTTCAGATGTACAACATCTACAAATTTATATCCCGTCATAATAAATTTTACAAATTCACAAGTTCGGCGATGTTTTGTAACCTAGGCGGTCGGACTAAACGTTCAACGGCTGCAAGCTCTGCTGAAACTGGAGCCAACGCAATCGTCCGTACTATTTCTTCCGCTGGATCTAGGAAGAAAGTGGTGGGAGCTCTAGGCTATTGCCGCCGCGTACATTCGTATCAGGATACCTATTCTCTAACTCATGGGAGCACTCCCACACTCCCATACTCCCATGTCAACGTTGCCAAGTCGACAGAATAACTTTGATCTACTATTTAAGGACCGATCCACCGTTGTGTTAAACGAAGTTTAAAATTACATTTTTACATTAACAATGTCATTTTAATCTCCGTTTAACTCAACGGTGGAATCAGCCCTTAGTAATTCAAATTTGCTTTGTGATAAATACGGACCTAATCTGGCAAGCCCGCAATTCTCCCTCCCATAGTATAAAATCTGACCTTACTACGCATGTACCTGGGCTAAAAGTGAGTAAGCACGATATACCCACCTAAGAGTAAGAGAGCAAAATATATGGGAGCACTCCCATGGGAGCGCTCCCATGACTTAGTGAATAGCTATCCTGGTGTAGGTTAATCTGGGACAACGCCCTGCTTGTGACGTATAATCCATCGCATGTGTTCATCTCTTGCTAAGCGATATTGTCGTTGTTCTTGTTTTTCGCATCATAATGAGAGAGAAAACAACAAAGGCACACATTTACTGTGCCCTGTGCCAATCTTCGGAACGTCGCTCAACGTCCGGTCGTCCAGTGTCGTGCCAACGCGGTTTGCGCTGAATATTAGATAAAATAATAATAATAATAGGCATTGAGGAAAATATAAAATATGTAAGTTATTTTTTGTTCATTTATTATACTAGGGCACGTGCCCAAATGCCCTTACGGGCAAACCGCCACTGCTAGTACACCCAAGTGCTTTGATCTTTACCAATGTTTAATCTATATAATTCTGGTGCAAAATTTTGAGAGCAAACAAGTTAGAATCCAAGAAAGGGAGAAGATGACTGGCAGTATGAAACATTTATTGCAAACTGAAACGATAGAGGAAGACGAAAATACAGTTTCTGAAGCGGCGGCACCATCATCTTCTGCACCATCTGAACCATCAAAAAAATAAACATTAACATCATCGAAAATATATCCTCTGTAGATTCGACCTACCCAACAAAGACTGCTACAGTTACAACATCAGATCTGGAAATTCTAAAAATGAAACATATCCCAAAAGTGAAAACAAACCAAAGAAAAATTGACATACGCTTTGATGTCCGAATTCGTAAACCTGAAGTAAATCAAATTCAGACTCTCATCGTTATGCACAAATTCTCATCCCATCTCAGCTTTCCAAATTCTTCTAAAAGCCCGTCCTTTGACATCGTGTAGAAAGACAGTAATTTATAATTACAATAGAACTAAATATCTAAGATCCTTCAGTCGTTTAACAGTGTGAAGTTTTCGAGTAAATTTTCAGAATTTCCAAATCTGTTTTTCGGATCTAATCATACCCCTCTCACTTCACTTTCTTTCATTTAATTACATAATTGATGAAGCTTATACTGAAACAGAGACTAAGAACACCAGTTTATTACTCAGAAGCATTACCTTTGATAGGAAATAATTTAATGCTAATAGACAATTCAAATTATTCAGATTCACTATAACTACTATTAGCAATCGAATCACTATCCTCGTCCGAACCTACTACATTTATAATTAATTTAATAAGCGTTGTCAAATATTACTCATTTTCCGCTTCAATTACATGATCTATTTGCTTTTCCCCAACTTGCTAGCGTAATTGTTTCCACTTCTTTAATTAAATTAGAATTGAAGAAAATTTCGGGTTTTGTATGGTTTCTTCTTACATTAGTTTTGAATTGTGCCAAATTAACTCAATTGCGTTCAATATACAAAAATAAAGCGGTAGTCTAAGAACCGAATATCCACTATTAGCCGCTAATTAATTTTTTTAATCCTTTATAGATACGACCTGTAATAAGTGATTTTTTGTGTAATTTTCTTCGAAGTAGGTACAAATTTTCTTCATAAAGAAATTTTTGTATTTTCAATTTTTTTCAGTTAGAATTTGGAATTTTCTAACCAATCTTGAGTGATAGGAGGCGTTGTCCATAACTATTAACCGGGGCGGACCACTCTCGAAATACTGGTACGTTTTCGCTCGAAATCACCGAAATCGCCAAAATCATCTTGGACGATGAAATCACCACCGAAATTCCGAAATCGTCACCGAAATCCCGAAATCGTCACCGAAATCCTTTCTTTTCGCGCGGAGAATCGTGAATGTTCGTACCGACTTCGTTGTTTGCCGGCGACATTATACTTTCTCACGTGGTGCGTTTTCGGATCTACGTTTACATGAACTTTTACTCTTATTTTAAGATATAGATTACGCTATTAAAATTTGACCGTCTAATTTCGGGACACCCTGTATAATACGGAAAATCGGGTAAAACTGTTTGAGTCTGCAATTTACAATTATTTCGCATACTGTTTTGCATTTTGTTAGATTTTAGGTGGTGTGCAAGGCAATTCATTATCATGATTGCTGCTAGATTTTTCTGTTAGGAATTAATCATTAATAAACGAGTAATTCATATTTCAAAGGATAAATTATGAAACGGTAGTAGTATTTTATAAGATCATTCCCATCAAAATACATAATATTACACAGATACAAACTAAAATGAAGATATACAGTGAGCATCATAAGTCTTACCCTCCCTAACTAACTCGTTACTGGAGTCTTGTTAGGAAAATCGCCGAGACAGGTCGATTTTTAATTTCTACAGTGTACATTTTTGTATGATTAGTTTACCCTTAATTTCATCCCTACTGGAGGGGAGCAACCCTTTCGAAAAATTTAAATGGCATGGGGTGGTGAGTGATAGCTCATTTGAAAGGGGGTTTTATTCTCTATTAAACCGTGCAAAAAATTTTGAAAAGGTCTCGATGAGCCGATTTAAAAAATATAACCTTTATAAAACTGCACTGTCTACATAGTTTACCTCCCAGATAGATATCGGTAAATATTTAATTTAGTCTTCATGATATAGGTACATACCTAACATAGACACAACTATTAAGTTTCTTGAATTAATTTAGGCCAGTGCAATATTTATATTTTATTTCCTCTTTAAAAAACTGACATGCAAGTTTATAAAATCCTCAGTGCTATATCAGTCAGTAACTTGGCATTTATAGATAGGGCATTTTTCTATAACTTCAAGGGACAACCTACAAAATAAACAATTATTCAATTATACAATTGTACTAGGGTCAAGAAATTTGAAAATAAACATAACCTCAACAAATAATAGTAATTTTTACCTGTGACGTTTTTCGGTAACAATCGTTGAATTGACACACATACTTCGATTTATTAAAGTCGTAGTTTTATTTAAACTTAATTTTTAATACAATTCACAATTAAAATTGTCTCATGTTGATTTTTAGAATTTAACAGCTTGATTGGAAAGTCGGTTGGAAACGTTGAGAAGTTAGAATATGTAGCAGGTAGATACGGAATAAGGGCTATTTTGTGATATGACAAGTGAAGGCACTTGGCGTCGTATTTTGATTAATTTTAAGTTAATAATTTTATATTTGTAGATTGACGGAATTAAAATGTTTTTATATCATTTAAATCACGCTATTTTAAAAAAAATGGCATTTATTATCACCAAAACTGACTAGCTCGAGTTTGACATGTCGTAAAAGAGTAATGCAAAAGTGCAGACAGGTTTAGTACCGCAATTGCTTCTCTATATCTATGATTTGAAAGATTGGTATGGTCCGCCCTATTTGTGACGTCACGGTGTGCTTAGCGCAAATTAGGCTGATTTAAGTTATTTTATAACTGTTTCACTACGTTTCAGGGATTTGTTATCGTGTGACATCTCTTTTTAGCTAAAGATTTTTAAAAACGCTTCTCACTCCTTCTGGCTCACTTATAAAAGCACACCACGAAAACGCGATTAGCCAGAGCGCAGTGGCGTACCCAAAAGTAGATATCAACACGTATGAAAACAATAAAATTATTAAAATTGAATTAATAGTATTAGGTTATTTATTTTAAAATAATGTGTTTTAATGAAATGTAACTGGGTGTTCACTGCACAAATGAACCAATGGAGAAACCGCCCCTGTCTGATGGCAAAGTTTTACTCCTATTTTAGGATGTAGATTACGCTGTTAAAATATGATCGCATAATTTCGGGACACCCTGTATATTCCAACAGGTAAGTTACGCCGTCTTTTTAATCTACTTAGTGTTATTTTATTATTTTGAAAGAATGATCAATATCACAAAAAGTCTGATTCAGTAACCACATTTGAACAACCAAATAGACGTAAATATATAAATTGAGTAGGTAACGTTCTAAGCGAATTATTAAACATTTTATTATAGTATCACAATAATAACGAACATTTGGTGGAAATTTTACCCGTCGCTATTAACTATGATTTGGCAATTTTGGGAGTTTTTTCCAACCATGACTCAAAAACAGTACTCTTCATATTATTGTGATAGCCTAACGATGAATATTTAGTATTTTTGCCGCTAGTAAGACATCAACGATCCGTCCGTTTTCCCCGCCGCAATGGTACTGTAGTTGAACGAAAGTGTCACGAAATAACGCGTATCAAGAGAGCGCCTGAACAAAATAGCGTGTATTAAAAGAGCTTCAGTCAAAATAGGTAACGAAAAAAATCATAAAATGATAGAAGAAGAAAACGAATTTACCTAACCTGTACGGTCAGGAGTCATCGCTGGCTGATTGGCAAAAAAATATAAACATAAAATGAAAAATATTAAAAAACCTTAACTTATTTATCTTAACTGTGCGTGAGCGATCGTTTAATTTTAAATGGCTCCGAGCGCACATGTTAGGTTAATTAGTTAGTTTTTTTATTTTAATAAATTTATGTAAAAACTATAGCGCTATTTTGAAATGCGCTATTTCGTTCGGCGGTATTTTGTGACATTTCGGTCTAATGTTGTTACAATACTCATTATATCTTTATTAAGGCGCTGTTTTGATACGCGCTATTTTAAGTGTATATTACACGCTATTTCGTTCAGCGCTATTTTGATCAAGCGCAAGTCACCGTCACAAAAATCCGTTAATTGGAATTTCCCAGTAATAAATTGTTATTTAGGCAACTCCGGCTCTGAACCACTAAAATATCCAATTTGTTTCTCCAAATTTGCTATTACTAATTAAGTGTTGTAATTGCGGTGTTTTATGGGCCCGGGGAATATTCCCCCATTGATTTTTCTTGTCTACAGGCTTAGTCTAAGCTTATATCAATACCGTTTCCTGTGGAATTTAGTAAAATATTATTAGGCAACAAAATTAAGAAATTGATCAATAAATTTGCTGTACCCTGTATACTAGTAAAGCAAAACATTGAAAGCAAAAGCTGTTGCGAGAAGGTGCAGATACATTAAGTGCTGTAGCAGTGCAATCTACTTTGGATGTAGACTCACTCCATCTACTGTTGCTTACATTTCATATCTGTTTTATTTTTCTATTGTCTATTCTTATTAGTCATTAAAAGATTTAGCTCATTTGTGTTAATGACTGACTTCCTTAATTTCTCGGCTAATGGCTGGTTCAGGTATTGTTCTTTGTGTTTTTTTCGATTAGAGATTTGAACTAGTCGCGTATTGTCTATAGAGGCGTGGAACTAAAAATAAAACCGTTCGAAATTATATTAGGCGTTAAATCTTAATGCAAACAAAAAGTTGTAAATTTTCTAATGTCTCGCAATTAGAGAACACTCCGTAGAACAACGGATTTATTGTTTTGTTGCTTTGGATAATGACTAATGGAATTATTTTAGAAAAACCGAGCTTTGCGATAGCAGTGGTGGTACATTGGGAGGGAAACAGAAACAAAAAACAATTTATAATACTCGTAGTTGTATAATATTAATAGATGGAAGTGAGTATGAGATACGCTAAAAGTGTTGGTCGTAGAGTAGCGAGTATACCGCAAGGGTCAGCTTTAAACATAACATCGTAATCAGCGGCGGTTCGTAGTAATTTAAAATGGGTGTTCTATCTTTTCCAAAAATTTTTAACAAGCGCTAATATCGCTGTTTTTTGATTTGGGTTTGTATTAAGTGTATATATAATTATCAATTTTATACTGTTTTAAAACACTTATAGGGTCTATTCTGTAACAATTTCTTTATATTTTAACGGCCGTTAAAATATTGGCGGCCTATATAAATATTTTCGTATGTCCTAACTTACTTATGTCATTATTTAAACGGATTCCTTTAAAATAGTCTAATAATATTCATTTTTAAAGGGATGTTAAAATTATGGCGTTTTATGATATAATTGGAGAAATTTTGATTGAAGAGTTACTGGAAAATGAAGAAAGGCATAATAAAGTACAAAACATTTTATAATGTAGGTACAGGCATCGCATCCTAATTTGTCAGTAGTGGGGTAAAGTTTGCGCCCTGCTGCCACACCTTCAAACGATCTTAATGGCTACTATTAAAGCTCAGTAGCGTATACTAATTTCGCTTAAAATAAATTTTCTAGGATGAATGACAAATTAAAAAAATTATCTAAAATTTTAATCCTTAATAACGGTCAAATAGAGTCTGCCCTCGTTTCTAAGAATGTTTTATCAACAGTGGCTATCATTTGTTGGTATTATAGGAAATACCAGAGTACATACACAATGGATCAAACGCAATTATGTAAATATGTTTTTAAGTACTACAGAATATGTTAAAATTTATTTGTTATATATGAGCTAAAATGTATTCTGTTACAAAAATTTATTGGGTGAAAAAAAATGGTGATTTTGCACTTGATATCTTTAATATTTTAACAAAATGTGAGGGAGAAGTAGAAGTGGTGAAAATCATCAGCATACCAATATATGTATTGATGTGGAAATTTCTGGATGACATCATAAAATTGAAGATAGCAATATCGGGGTGGGGTCTTAGCATATAAAGTAGTACGGAATAAGCGCCTGCCATATTTCCAATAGGAAACGTACGTGACTAAGTCGGCCATTTTGGTTAACGATTTATGACTCATTGATTGTTTATGTGTCATTTGAAAGTTGGTTTTTGTATTATATTTTGCAAGTTATTAGTTGTTGAACCATTTTTAGTCGATAACAGAATAGTTAATATATAAAATATTATTTTAGTTCGATAATACATAATCTTAGTGAAAGAAATATAGTGATAAATGCAATGGTTAATTGTAGTGTTTTTAGATGCTCAAATACTGCTATAAACGACTTTTTGAAAATTAGTTTTCATCGATAAGTACATTATCGTAATACCATTTATTTTAGTAATATGTATATACCTACTTTACGTTAAATTTTAATTAATGCATCATAGTTGTTTCTAACCTAAAATTACCATTTACATGGGCGTACGTACCGTTTTTATGTTAAGTTATGGTTATGATTTGGTTCACTGAACACAATATTTAATTTCAACTTTTTACTAACATTAAGAAAATTGATCAACTTCTTTTAGATTAGTACGTCCATTAAGCTGTTTTTAATTTTACACATTATATATAAAAACAACTTTTTTACAAGAAACTTAAATATTATGTTTATTGTTAATTTAGTTTCATGCACCATTTTTCTTAGCCAATTTATCATTTTTATAAATAATGTAAAGTGTAAAAGTCATAATGACTAATTTATGATTTACTGTACTGTACTATAATTAATATTAATAATAATAATAGTAATATTAAATTAATAACAATTAAAAAACTTCTGATTCTATCAAAAAATATTGATCATTAATGACACGTTTTGTTGCATTTTCAGTTTTCCACTTGATGAAAATAAAAGAGGAGAATAGACCAAGATTATAAACAAGGATGACTGGAATCCTGGAAAAACTGTTACAGAAAATTACTTTGATAGATCTTTCTCTATTGTTGTTATACCGCTGCCAAATACTGTACCTACGATTCAAGTGACTCTGATTATGATTAAATATGTAAGTATTTATTTACAATTATTCGTATTTTTATTGATAAAATTGGACAAAATCTATACAATACTTTTAAGCTGCCCATTGGTCTTGAAAAGTAATAAATATCTAAATCATATAAAAAAGAAAAAAATTTCGACACCTGTTTAATAATGGAAAATGTAAAATAGATTGTTTCGAATTTTTCAGGTAAGAACCTACAATCCTTTAATTAAACAGGTAACAACTGCCTTTGATGAAGCTTCTTTAACTCTTCCTGAACCTTCTGTTCGTCAACAAAGTTGTACCATTATTGCCTTCGTAAAAAGAAGCTCAATAGACGAATCCAAAACTTGGAAGCACAGAATGAAGTCGAGAATATTAAATTAAGGAAATAACAGCCAACCGTATGGAGACAACCAGTGGCGTAGCCAGCCATTTTTCGTGGGAGAGGTTTTTGAGAACTATGGGGGGGGGGGGGGTCCATCAAAAAAGTGAATAAAAACAAACAGTCAATAGCGATCAGTGCCAATGCTATAGCGGAAATGGTGACGCGAGGACCCTCCATGGATCACGGATCTGTTGACTTCTCTTTTGAACTACAGGCATTTGCGGAAACCTGTCGTGCTCAATCAGGATAGTGTACAAACAAAAACGCGACTAGCCATAGTGCGGTGGCTCACCAAAAATAGAGATTAACATGAAAATAAAAATATTAAAATCGAATTTATATTTTTATTTTAAATTTTTTATGAAATTTAACTGGACGTTCACTGCACAACTGAACCACACCTGATCGCAATGAGTTTTCTATAACTGTTGAAATCATGTATCTATACCTGCTTTTCCAGAAAAACGCGTTACATGTCTAATTAACTAATTTTCAAATCAAAATACTGGTGTAAAATACCGTTTGACGAGTTGTGTTTTCAATAATCAATGAATAAAATTGTTCTAAATACTTCAAATATTTATTTAATAATAATTACTCGTATTTATTTTCAAGCGTTACATCATTAAAAATACGTATTTCCCATAACTTATATTAATTTACCTATAAATTTATATTTAAAAATAAATAAATATTATAATTTATTGATAAAATGAGTATTTACATTACAAATTTAAAAACTTATACCCATAGGGTGGCCAGACGAAAACGCGCCATTCTCGAAATATTCGTTCATGGAACGAGCACACTCACAAACGACAATTCTCGAATGCTTTCGTTGGTCCTAGCGAGCTCAATCAACTTAAACCACAGCTTAGTGAATAGGCTGTGCAAGGAGTGCAACAATGTCGGACACACAAATCTGGTCAATGTATCAAAATTTTGGGTGATATAATAAATATAAGTATCTGTAAAATTTTATAAAAGAAGTTTTCCAATATTTCATTAAATAAGAGTTTTTTGAGAAAAATTCATGGTTATTTTAAAAAAAATTATTATGAAAGTAATAAAAATTTAATGAAATTTTATGCTTCATTTGAAAGCTAATTTTATTAGTAATTTAATTACTGATAATGGTTAGCAATTAATACATCATTGACGTCTACTAACAAAATAATATCGTCACGTGATGAAAGACCAATAGATTTATTAATTATTACATCAATAATTTCTTGAAATCATTATTTGGTACGCCTTGTATCTTTTTTTATGACAAATCGATAGAACGTACATTAACCTGGATATTTGCGTCAATGTAGACTCAGTGCTAATTGTTGATTTATTACACAAGAACATATTAATATTTCTTAATATTTGCAGTCTAATAGCGTAGGTATAAGGTAAATTTTCAAATTACCATAGAAAAATATTCATCTTGGAGAAAAATATGTAACGTCAGATTAACGTGACACAAAAGTTCGGTTGTCCCAGATGTCAACCTTGTGGCTCCGGTTCACTCTAGTAGAGATGAGAGTGGGTGATTACTTTGTAATCTGGGAAAAATACTACATTTTTGATGTTGGGTTGGACGTTAGGTATATAGACCTTTAATATTGCGCCTTTTTAAATCCAGAAAAGTCCTACTTTTAAATCTACCAAATAAATAGGAAATAAAAAAACCTTAACTTAGATCTTGTTTATTTAAATATTGAAAAACAATTCATCCTTCCCCTTAGCCCGAGTTAATGACCCTCACAATCCCTGTATTAATAATATAATTCGTATCAAAAATGAATAGACTGTCCTACTTACATTTTATGCATAGGCCTGTAATAACCCCAAAATTCTTAAACAATATGTAATGCCTTAGCAGTTACAGAAACTAAACAGGGTTGGTTCAATGAACCCCAGTAAAATTACCAGTTAATACCTCACGGTCATTAGCGGTCAGGCGCAATCAAAAGAAAAGTTAACCATACCTAGTCATAAAAATCCCTTAGTTTCTGTATAGACAGAGACCCAGAGACTTATAATCTAAAATCTTACTATTAATAAACATCAATTTTAATAAACATCAGCTTAAGGTAAAATACTCAATCCCCTTAATGTAGCACTGTAGTAACAGCAATTCCCAGTCGAAACACTGGTATCTAACAGTATCTTCAATACTTCAACATCAAACCGAAACGCTGGTTGCAAACACCGGATACAAATACTGGGTCCAAACACTGGGCCCAAAAACCCTAAAATATACAATCCCTATTCAGAATGGTGCAATTTAATTTGATCCCATCCAGTTATCTCTTAAATCAAGATAATAAAAAAGTGAAATCTTGAGCCACCCAGAGGGTTGAAGTTAGTGCCTGCCAAAGCCAGGACTATACAAGCAATACAACAAAAGTACCCAATTAAAATGTAATTAGCAAAATTCAATACAGCAAAAACTGTAACCCACATTCAACCCCCTAATTTACTATCTGAAAGAATGTATATTATTAACAAGGAATGAATAGCAATATTTACAGTACAAATTACACTATAAAAAAAAAGAATAAAACCTACCTCTTATCCCAGAGGGTGTAACTTCAATCTAAAACGCAGAGAAATCTGCTAAAACCTTCTTAAAATCAGTGTACCCTTCAATATACAGTCTGAACTACGATCGGCCTTCAATATGAGACTGCTAATACATCTACCAATGGGCTAAACTTCAAACTCGTGTTCGAGGAGAATTTCGAACACTCTTTACAATCACCAAAATAACGGGCTTAGATCCACGTTAACAAATTCAATTTTACCATTAGTGCTTCTTATAATAATAAGATACTTTTCTAACACTCCCCGGCATGGGGTGATTGTATAAAAGCACAAAAACTAGAAAAGCATCTCTTGACGAATTTTCAGTTCAAACTACCATTACGGCTTTTTCTCAAAAAAAACTACGTGTCGCTCCGTTTTTCTCCAACACAAAGACGAAACTTCGATCGCGCAGAATCGCTGTGAATAAAACCTCTTTCAGCTAATTATCACTCTCGGACAAGTACGATTCACGAGTGGCACCCCTGCGCCACCAATAAGCTTTAACGATTTCGAAAAATAAAACTAACTGTATCATGCTAGGTATCCCTGTATTACCCAATACAAATCCTAAACAAACGAAACGTCAAAATATATTCAATGGAACTACGAACGGCTTTACCATGGTGTAGTACATATCTATGATCTGACAGCTGTCCAGCAGTCACTCACAACTATAAATATAACCCCACTTATTTGACATTCGGTATCCAATGAATATAATCTAAAACTAATTCAACGAGTATAAATTGTTGTTTAGTGCTTGTGAAAAGTATTTAGAATATCCAAGACAATTAAATCATGTCTCAGTTAACGAAATGTGCTGTTTGTAAAGTTCATGGTTACCACAAGGATTGTTGTCTAGTGTACAGATTAATGTGAACAAATACCACAACAAGGATGGATATTAAAGGTACATTTTGCATAAATATTACAATTTGGAAGGTATCATAAGGTATCATAAAATGAGTTTATCTATGCCTATTTGTGTTGAACATATTTTAATTCTTGTAAAAATATTATATTAAGTATAAAATTCATATAATTTCAAACTGCTGAGAACTGGATAATATAAATTATAGCCTTAACGCTCGATTAAAACCGTTACAAATATAAATATTAGTAATGACTGTTGAAATAAAGTTATCGATTCGGGGCCCTTAATATGCAAAGTTTTGTTCAGCGATTTGTGTACTATAGGTAAATTACTTTAACTTATTTTAGATTTGGATGTTTTTAGATAATTAATTGATTTCCATATAAATGCCAATTTTAATTTTCGTCCCAAATTTATATATCTTACATTTATCAATATTCATTCCATAAATATAGATTGATTATGTATTCTTCTTATTCATCATTTTGTAGTTATTTTAAATATACATATGTTTCTGTTTTATTACTTATTATTATTCTTTCCTCCTCTTTCCAAAACCAGTTATGAAATATTCCGAGCATTTGTGACGCCTCGGCGTTTCTATCTCCTAAGGACTAGAATGAGTCTATAACTAGTTGCCAAAGCCGCTCGACTATGCTAATCAAGGACTATTTTGATTTGTTTACCACTGGTGAATGGATGTTCCATCTGGACTCCGGGGCCCTTTGGCTAGTGACAGTGCTGCCTTAATCGCTTATTCGTATATTGACAACAGTAGCTAAATACCTATCAATTGAACCAAATGAGTCTTTAGGCTAATGGGCTGTTACAGTGGTGACAAGCGGTGCGGTGGTCCTTAGGCAAGTTGGTTGTTACAGTATCTAAAATCTACGTAAACGAAGGTACGTGAACATTTGTCCACGATTTCTCATCGTTTGTCCATTATTGCCAATGAAATAAGTTTTCTGTCCACCCTCTGTTTTTCGCGGGCCAACTTCCAGTGTGAAGTAAACATTTTTATAATTTAATTCGACAAATAGTATTTCGTTTGCAAAAAAAGTTGCACCACTAGTCGTTAAGAAATAAGCGAAGCTTAAAATGACATTGTTAATGGAAAAATGTTAGTTTAAGCTCGACTTATTATTTAACGACTAGCGATGCAAATTAATCTATGGGATGTATTCTAACAATTATTTGTCCATTTTATTTTAAAATTCCTAGTCCATTGGGGGCAGTTAAAACTTTGATATTAGTGTGTTTATATGTCTTTATCATCAAAGCTTTAATATCAAATCGAAGCTCGTATCAAGCGAATTCGACACCCATACAACCAGGGGCTTCCGCTCGATTATTCTCCATACTCAGACCCAAGAAGCATCAAAGCTTTAACATCAAATCCGGCTCGAAGGACCATGAATAAATTTCAATGATAATTTAGCAAATCTCATGAATAACGCTCGAAGGCCCATGATTAGATTCAAAGATAGTTTTATAATAAATACTACCATGCGTCTCTTTATTTTTAATTTGTATCAAAATTTATAATATAGAATTAATATAAAATAACAATCAACATTATTTAATAATTTAAATATACATTATAAAAATTTTACTTCAATTTCGATCAGCATTTTTTATTACGTATGAACGAAACATTTTAATTAAATAAAAAAAATTATTTCATATATAGTAGAGTGGCTCAAAAACGCAGACTTTTTTGAGTCTCGTACGAAAATATGCTAATTCATCATGTTTTAAGACCCCCTCCAAAAGTGCAGCTGAAAAAAAATTATTTAGGGGTCGATCAAGATTTTTACAAATTTCAAAATTGGTCAAAATTCGATTTATTAAATTATGTCTTCATTGTTGTATTGGATTTTTTTTGTCTTAATAGTAAGATTTAAAGGTCGCTCGAAAATATCAAAAACAATAATGTATATAAAAAATTATGAGCGACCGTTAAAAATTCATATTTTGAGCTAATAATTTGAGACATTTTTTTTATTTTTTGGGGTACAAAATTCTACCGTCACGAGCAAAAAAATAAAAAAAAATTAAAAAAATCGAATTTAGACTAATTTTTACATTTTGAAAATCTAGAGCGACCCCCAACAAATTGTTTTTTAGCTGCCCTTTGGAGGGGGGGTCTTAAAAAACGATAAATTAACATATTTTGGTACGAGACTCAAAAAAAAATAGTCGGTTTTTTTGCACCACTCTAATATACAGGATGTTAATTTAATATGAATATAAAGAAACATTTTGAAATACATACTGGC
Organism: Psylliodes chrysocephalus; assembly: GCA_927349885.1. Lineage (NCBI taxonomy): Eukaryota > Metazoa > Arthropoda > Insecta > Coleoptera > Chrysomelidae > Psylliodes > Psylliodes chrysocephalus. Next base: position 12,911,752 of record OV651817.1, read on the forward strand.
GACTCTCATATATGTAGTCCATAATAGTCCAATTCACTTGATACGAATCAGTGTAATGTTCAAATCTGAACAGTTATAAAAAAGCTCAAACATCGAAATGAAGCCAAAATAATTGTAATAGATTCTAAGGAATGTTACTATGATTGTATATTTTTTAATAATGTCGAAACATACATAAATACCTATACTTTTTATTAAAAAATGGTGAAAATTTTCAAATTAAAAAACGAAAAAAAAAATATATGAGGTGTAATAGTGATTCCAATAAAAATAAATTTATGGTAAGTTACCGAATTAGTCTTCTCAACATTTTTGGTATATCGCTGTCACAGTTCAAAACTGTAACATCTCAAAAATTTTAGTGTTTGAGATAAGAATGTATTCTTAGCAAGAAGGGCAAGGTCTATTACAATAATTCAATACTATCTCAAAATATTTATTTTTCTATTTATTTTAATAATAAATTACAAATTAGTAAAGAAAAATCTTTGAAGTAATTTGTCTCAAAATGGCTGATTTGGAGATATTACACTTTTGAACTGGGACAGCGATATGTTAAATTTTTTCCCTGAAAAGGATTTAGACCAAACGACCAAACCAGGCATTATCATCGACAAGACATCGTCCAAAGTGAGCAAGCGCGTTGATCTTGTACCACCCAAATCGAAATCGACCGGCAAATCAGCTCCGGCCAGGCCTCGCACCGCCGTCTTGATATGCGCTCCCCAGACTTTGATATCACATTTATAATCGAAAGCGATCAAAGCGAGCCGAGTCGAGCAGCGTGGCACGGCAGCGCAGCACGGATGCCTCTGCCTCCATTGGGAGGCCGCCAGGCTCCGCCCCTTTGATATCTCCTCTTCTCTCCATTCGATCCGCGGCTCGGCAGGGGTCGCTTTTGATTTGACGTTTACCCAATGCACCGCCGACTCGATCAAATTCTTCTTTGCTTTGCTCCCTAATTGAATGATTTTTATCGCTTAACAACGATGTGCCGTGGTGGATGGGGTATGATCTCTCTCGTCGATGTCGCAGCGTATACCGGCCAACAGCGATCAAGCGGAACCAGTTAAATCGTTCATTATTAATTAAGCTGAATTTGCTGTAAGGGGGATAAATGAAACAAATTATTTTATACTAGATTACAGGTCATTTTTATAAAAGTAAAACAGATAACAATACTGTGAGTAGCTATATAATAGTTGAAGAAATGGCAACTCGTAGGTATATTCATACCAATCACGAAAATGAGCACAAATAATTAATTTGTTTTATATGGATAATTTGCCACTTTTCTTGTAAAAAAAAAAATGTTTCGCTCATTTTCAGTGACCGATTGTTTCCACGAATCAACCTCAATTCATCAAACAACTTAATTTTAATCTTTCAAACTGCGCCAAAATTTCTACTATCCTAAACATTATAAATATTTTTTTTCAATTCTACATATAAAAAACTTTTCATACTACAATATCAATGTTTATATTTAACAGATAATAACCTGCTGTCACTTTTAATATTTTTCCACTATTTTCCCTATTTCATAGGGACAGTCTTAATATTTCTTAAACGGCACTTTACAGATAAAAAATTGGTTAAATTAGAAAAAATTTGTACAGTTTTGTGCTCGTTAAAACTGTACCAAGGACAAGGACCTTTGTTATCTACAGGGAGATTTAAAATATCGGACAAAAAATAAAAATTGTCATTTCTTTTAATTCATTAACTTTTGTCTGATATTTTACATCTCCCTGTATATATCACATGTTTTTTGGCACAAAAGCGACAGATAATTCATCTAAAAAAATGATTTTTGTGATTGGTAGTGCTAACTTTCCATCAAAATTAGCATTAACTGGGTGTCAAAGAAGCCATCAACATATTTGAATTTAAAACATATAATTTAGTACGCCACTGGCACTTATAAAACATTCTTGAAAACGTTACGTTATTTTCGACATAAGCCACAAATTGGTAGTGGACGCTGTCACGTGAGCGATGCCTCGCCGAAGATTAGTTGATTCTTTGTATTTTTTTTACTTCTCACGTTAAAACCAGGCTGTGATGCATTCTCTTCAATTGATTATATTTTAATAAGCATACAAAAAAGTGTAATACGTGCAAAGATGTTAAAGTTTTTACACAATCTTCAAAATTAAACAAATTTGTTAAGTCCCATACATCACACATTATTTCAGAAATGTTTCAGAAATATTTCAAACGTTTCAAACATATAACATTTCAAGCACAAGATTCTGAAATATTTTAGTTAAATATTTCACTGAAAATATTTCTGAAACATGGTATACATGTTACACAAAAGGTTACTAAACGGGTTATGTTGTAAAAGGCCAACAATTAATGAAGAATTTCCGATTTGTAAGAAAAAGATGGGATATGTATTTTATCATGTCCCTGTCCAGCCATCAACTAGAAACAAGCCTATATTCTAAATAATTATAGATTTGAGTTGTTGGTTCTAATATAAAAGCAGCCGATTTCATAAATTTTCTTTGAACTTTTTCGATTAGGTCAATATATACATTTTGTCTGGGACTCCATATCTCTGATGCATATTCAAGTTTCGATCGAACCAAGCTGTTATATAAGATTTTTAGTGTGGACATATTTGAGAATTCTTTGCAGCTTCTTATGACAAACCCTAGTGTTTTATTGGCAGATGACACCATTGATTCAATGTGTTTAGTGAAGGTAAGTTCAGGATCAAAATATACCCCCAGATCTCTTACAAACTCAGGTCTATTGAGAATAATACCATGCAATCTATAATTAAAGGTGAAAGCAGTTAATCGCCTGGTAAAGGACATAACCGAACATTTTTCTGGATTCAATGGGAGTAAACTATCCTGACACCAATCCGCTATACCATCCAGACACTTTTGTAAAAGTTTGCAGTCATTCGGTGAACGAACTTCCACCAATAATTTTAGATCATCTGCATACATTAAGACCTTTATATCATTGATGTTTAGAACAATATCATGCATTCAAAAATATATTATTGAATAAAAGATGCCCCAAAATTGATCCCTGTGGTACTCCTGATAACTGCTGGAATTTTTCTGACTTATAACCACGGCATTGAACATACTGATGTCTGTCTTGTAAATAAGAAGTTAACAGCAGATGTAGCTCCGTGCTTAAACCTATGGAGGAAAGTTTTTTGAGTAAGATGGTATGGTTAATTTTGTCGAAAGCTTTAGAAAAGTCAGTGTATATTACATCTATTTGACTCTTTCTATCTAGGGCCTCTGATATAAACGGTGTGGAGCAAATAAGATTTGTTACCGTGGATCTGCCTTTCATGAATCCGTGTTGATCTGAGGATATAGATCGGGAGATATGATATGATAAATGATCATGAAGAACGAATTCTAATATCTTAGCAAAGTTACATATAATACTGATAGGTCTATAATTTTCAACATGATTTTTATTGCCTTTTCTATGAACCGGAGTTACACGACATATCTTCCACTCACTTGGAATAGTGCATGATTTTAGAATTTTATTAAAAATTGTATGTAGAGGAGTTGCGAAAATGTGTGCACAATCTCTAATAATAAAGGCAGGTAATGCTTGCTTAGGTGGATCTTCATGTTTTGTTTAGACATGAGTATTGTTTTATTATAGTTAATTTAAAACAATATTAATAAAACTATTGTTAATTAAATAATTTGTATAAATCCTTTTTAATTACCTATATTTTGTTTCAGATTAGTGCATTTAAAGAAATTGGTGGAAATGAAGCAATTTGCCAGCTTTGGGGCTGTGCCAGTAAAAATAACATCCAAGATATTCAACGTTTTCAGAATGAAATATTAAGGAACATCGTCGACGCATCATGATACTGCCGTAATACTGATCTTCATAGGAACCTTAAAGTGGAGACTGTTGAAAATATAAACAAAAATTTGCCAGTAGTCACCAACGACTGCTCCAACATGGAAATCTTGAGATTATCCAGCTCCTCTAATAAGATGACTCCAGATAACCAGGCCTTCTGAGTTAGTTCAGTGATGTTAGATTAAAACAGAGTATAGTGTTTATAAGTGTTATACGTTAACGGTAGTGTAACTAAATAATTAGACTGTAAAGTACACTACATAGGGTGTAGAATCTTAGTTTATGAAGTTTTTCATCCCTAGATAAGTTAGGTAAAAATAAAATTGCTAATTGATCTTGATGATTAGATTATAATAATTGTAAAAGTTTCTTTACTTGGAGCATTTATTAAAAAAAAACTAGTTGTTTCAAATTAGTGCATTTAAAGGAATTGGTGGAAATGAAGCAATTCACTTCTATATTTCGCTGTTCCGGTAAAACAATGACGCAACTGTAAAATTATAAATGTTTAAGAAGAGACGGAAAACGAATATTATTACTTCCAAATTGGGCACATAAATCACAAAGAACTTGTCCTAAATAGCAAATACGACATTTAACCATGTAGTAAGTAATGTCTCCCTTAAATTTGCAGACCCAACTAATTCATATGTCATTGTTTTTCAAAAGTGGAGGGGCAAACATTAATATTTGAAAACTGACGTAACTACCATCTAGCAGCCGCGAGTGGATATAAAATTTCGCCGTTGTTATACCGTATAGAGAGACTAATTTGGAAACTAATGACATGTTAAAATCAAAATGTCACGATTTTGCACTTGCGTCATTGTTTTAACGGAACGGCGATTTTATGAAATATTCTTTAAAACATATTTATTTGTTTGTTTGTTTAAGAATCAATGTTTGAGTTTTGTGTATTTTAAATAAACATGTATATTTTTAAATATCTTTTTTTAGTTCTATAATATATTAGAAAAAAAAAAACTAGAATACATTTCTGAAATATTACTATTTAATATTTTTAAAAGATTTCTAATTTTCATTTCAGAAATGTTACTGTGAAATATTATATTTAGAGGACATTTTTACGTTTCAGGCATATTTCAGAAATGTTTCTAGGATGTTCAGTAATATTTATACAACATTGCAAATATTCAAAAAACAAAATTTCCAAAGTGGTAAAGCTAACTTCACAGACGTTATAAATAACTGATTTCCAAGCACCCTAACAGTGGCGGCAAGTGACCAAAATATTTGGGTTCACAATGACAGAATATAGATCTCCAGTATACAGATGTATGTAAAAAACTTTCAGTGTTTTAGAAAGGTATATTAGGTATAACTGAGATCTAGATTCTATCATTGTGAACCACAATATTTTGGCCACAAGCCGCCAATGCATCTCAACCTAAATTATTATTATTGAAACATTTTAAATCGCTATAACATGCATTATCAACAGATTAAAAAATTATGTAGTTATTGACCCATTTATAGACGAGATGAGTGTTTATAGGTATTTCGCGTTAAATACCTACGTAAACAATGTATGCATACAATTAACTGTATCTGCCCACGTTGCTTGGGACCAAATTTTCAAACGATTTGACGGTAAAATTAAATCTTTATCACCAATAATGTCCTACCTACATTATTGAATTGATAAAGCAGGTATATAACTGCAGGTCGGGTTTCTGGAAAACTACAGAGGTAAGTAGGTAATATTGATTGGGTGGGTAAATAAAATGAAATTATGCAGGTAAAATATAATTTTAGGGTAGTTTAGCTAGGATGGATATTTTGAATATTTTAAATATTTAATACCTAGCTAGATTTTTTGACTAAGTAATATGAATATAATAGGTAGGTAACTAGATTTTTTTAATAATATGAATAATACGGATATGTAAACATTTCAGACAATGAAATTAAAAAAAAAAAAAAAATGTAGGTATATTCTAGGTACTGTATTTAGGCTTTATGTTTTGTTTTTATGTGCGGTATTAGTTATTTGCCAGTTCAAAGTTTTTTCTAACCCAACACTGGTTGTGAGTTCAAAATAAATATTTACATTTTATGTTTATGTATTTTATGTTGTTTCATTAGTGTAGCACCACTATATAAACCACAAAAAAGTGGGGACGAATTTTTTTTTAATGATAGATATTCAATTCCTGTAAATAACAAACATTTAAATTTTATAGAAATATCTAAGCATATAATAAGTTTTAATAGGTATAGATAGATATTATTTTAAAATTATCAATATACCTTACTTACCTGATAAAAATCAGTTCAAATTCAAATAAATAAGATTAAATATATCTTTATTTGCATATCAAGAGAAACGAAATACCTATTCGGATTTGTATTACTTTTTTTTTTGTTAATAGAAAAGAAAACAAATTAAATTTATATTTTTTGCATTTAATCGAAAGCAAGTTTTTCTGTTTTATTCCATATTCATTTAAATCATACTCGTATTAGGTATTTTAATAATGTTTGATTAAAGGCCAAATATAAATTTTATTTAATAATCAGTTATTAATATTTGGCATTATGTTTTATTAATTAGTAATTATTTGAACTTATAGGTACCATTATGTTTTTATTAATATTAAATTTGGTATAAATTTGCATTTGTATTTTTGCAAGTAGGTAGATATATCAAACATGATAGACTCTAAGTAGGTACAACAAATCCTTAACACAGTAGGTAGTTATACAGTTTTCAAAAAATGCAATAAAATACAGGGTGCTCCATTTAAAAAACCTAACATTGATATAGTATTGGCTAAACAAATGTTACCGGTGATAGGTATACCTAAAGACTTTAACATGAGTTTATCACCATAATTTTTTGGTAGGTACAAATAAAATAAAAAGAAGGATATGACTAAAAATGAGGGGTTAAATGGGCTTAAAATATTAAAAAAATCCTAACTCAAAAACGAAAAATTATACTAACTTCAAATTTTTAGCAAAAATCAATCTGTATAGAGGGGACAACAGAATTGAGTGTTAAGCGGGGTTAACATAATAAAAAAAACACCAAAAACGATATCAACATGAATTTTTTTTAGTAAAAAGGAAGCTCTATTGATTCTGAAAACAAATGAATAAAAATTGGGGGATAAGGGATGTTGAAATATTGAAAAAATCCTAAATCAGAGACAAAAAACAATATCAAGTTGAAATTTTCAGAAAAATCAAGCATTAGATTATAATGAGGGCAGAAACATGGCCTATTTTACCCAAAAGAGGAAAAAAGTGTGTATCTATGCTATACTATCGAAAAAAAGGGATAGCTACCTATAATAATTTTTTAATTACGTTACAATTATTATATAATACCTATTATATTTACAATTGGATATTTCTCAATATTAACCCTGATAATAATCTATATAATATAAATACAGAAACTTATGTTTTGAATACCTAAGCTGTTTTATGTGTAGGTCACACCTAAATATTTTACTTCAGGAATTTTCCAAAATTAATCCTACCTATAGGCAGTCCTGAGGTATACGATACGAATGGTGCCCATATTGTTTTTTTGTAATTTAATTTTAGTGACTTATTAAATTGAAGCCATTTAGATATTTTTGGAAAATCGTTATCTATACCTAACTATCTTATTTTAGCTTTTTCCGCGAGGATGACAGACACGCAGGCCCGGCGAAAGGGAGGGATAGGTTGGGCAAAAACCCCGGGACAAGGGCCCATGAGGGTTATAATATGTGGGGGGCCGGGTCCTTGCCAGTGTTTTGCTACGGAGCCCCACCATGGCTCTCGGTGGCCCTGCAAACACGAGATGGACGTGCCATCAGCAAAACTAATTAGGTATGTCACCATAACTATCCAGATTAACTTAATATACTGTTTGTATACAGTGTAAAAAGAACCGGCCCTAATATCGTCCCCTGGGGAACTCCAAAGGTAACAGGTTGAAAATCACTACCTACTAGGTATTATGTTCTTTTATTATTTGAACTTTTGTTCCCTTTGCTTTTATATACCTAGGTATATATTTTTTTTTTCAAAATATTAGTTGTGTTGTTAGGTAGGTACCTACCAATATCCATTTTATTTCCATTTTTATAAAGTGGTTTTATCACAAATGACTTAGAATTTTTCGAAAACACCCTGTATATATACACAAGTTTATAACAAAGGTTAATGGTTCAGCTATTTTATAAGGAATTTCCTTTAATGTATCTGCAAATATTTGATCTATTGCAGGGTATTTTTTTGCATTTAAATTTGTTTAGAATTTCTGTTTCCTCAGCATGAAACATAGAGGTACAGGGAGATCCTTAAGTAATTGTACATACAATTGCTAGATTCCTCATTTTAAAATATTACGATTTGGGTAAATGACTAGTTTGAGATGTTTTCGATTACGAAAAAACTAAGCATACCTACGTATCTGCTTTTAAGTACCTATTGCTATTTTAGGTAAACAAAAAAGTTCTAGGTAGGTACCTATATCTTGTTCAAATTTCTAATATTAAGCAGAAAAATAATTTTTTAAATGAAAATATGCAGTTTTTACAATTAATATTATCTAATTTACGGAAAAGGAGTGAATCTGGGTGCTAGGTGGGTAAAACAACGTCAATAGTTATATTATAAAATATTGTTAGGGCAAGGAAAAATATGAGAAATGAATTGCTGTACTTTTGGTAATAAATAATTGAATAGTAAACTTTTTGTGCAACTTGACAACAGTGTAAGACGTAAAAGTAACATTTCTGAGCTTTGATTTGAGGCAATTTGTGAAATAGTTTTATTTTAAAAAATTGTGTTGTTATTATTAATTTGCACAAGATATGGAACAAAAAATGTTGTTTACAATAATGGTAGGTACCTACAAACATCAGCGAAAAAGCTCAATCTAGACAAGACGCCAACTTTTTTAAATTCCTCTAATTCAATAAGCGATTAATTTGGATAATACGTTTTCATGTTCAACACAGTCAAATGCCTTACTAAAGTCACCAAAAATCGTAGCCGGGCATTGTCAATAATACTATTTTGTTAATCCTTTGGGACAGACAATACATAGAATGTACCTACCTATAGGATAAGTCAAACATTATCAAATAGGTACCTACAAAACACAACAGTGAATGATTTTATAAAGCTGACATCTAACTAAAAATATTCATTGGACACCAGACATTTGCAGTACCTAAGAATAAAATGATTGAAACGTTGAAACTAATAATGATACCTATGATATCCTTGTGCAGAATATTTCTTTAATATTATCTATCTACGATTTTTGTACTTTGAATATTATGTTTAAGGACTTTTCTTCTTTAATAGGTAGGTATCTTAAGGTAGGTACCTAATTGTATAATTTCATTCCCAGGTAGGTACCTAATTGTATAATTTCATTCCCATGTAGGTATCTAAAACTACCTACAAGTTACAAGTAGGTACATAATTAATTTTTCTTGTGGGGCATTCACGATTTAAAGAATTTAATTGGAAGGAGTCCATATAAGAGAATAATACAATAGCATCTCATAATCTTATTCAATAAAAGTAGATTTGCAGTTTTGCAGACTATCAAGTGAAAAGGTTATGATGGTGGGTGAGGTTTTCCTCACCTGTAAGCCAAATGGCACCATCAATCATCTTTAAGTCGCCCCGGAGCGCCACGGCAAATAATAATAATAGCCGTCCCTTTCCCGCACAAGCTCAGCTTTTGGGGTTAAAATTCACTCGTAAGGGGGTGAATTAGGGAGAGTATTATTATTATATAATTTTAATAAACAACTGGTTTGTTTACAACAATTGACAGAGCAAAATACCACATTTTGAACCGTTCCACAGCATTTTATATAAATTTCGATAGGTGCAAATAATAATAAAAAATAAATCTCCAGTATTTTCACTTACCACTGGACTTTCATCTCCGATCTCGCTCTCCCTTTCTTGCGGCTCCATTTCCATAGCGTACACAGGCACAGGTTCTCTGTTTTTGACGCGAATTTTGACTGTATTTCGTTTGCAGAATGCTTGAACGCACTCCACTCACAATCACTACAAATGCAAAACGAACAAAAAAAAGTTATTTTAATATTTATTCAGTTATCACACCCCGGTACCACAACACGGGCGAAAAACTGCTGGAATTCGCCGCCGAATTTTAGAGGTTAGGTCATGTGTATTGCAGATAAGAACGTGAACGTAACGACGTTGATCTAACCGGACTGTCAAGTGAAATGCGCTCAAAACGCGACGACGAGATCGTAGCGTGCTGAGGCCCCCGAATCGACGATCGGACGGGGCCAATCGGAGCGTTTCTCAGGAGGAGCTTGCCAGAGTGGAGGGACGGATCTCGCTGACCGCGCTTTCCGTAATCATACATTTTTATTGCGTTTATTATCCAATCGCTCCCGGTTGCATACGCTGAAGATTGGGCGGCGTTGCCATATCCATTGATATGCGCGATAATAAAGAGCTATATTATATTGGGGCGGGAATTAAAGTCTTTGTTTTGGCAGTAATAATAATTCTTTATTTTCCATAAAACAATTACAATATACCTAGGAGAGTGTGTGCCATAAAGTTGGATGTATATGGTGTTTTCTATAATATTACGATTGGAAAAACGTCGTAAAGCAATAAAAACTTTGTGGTGAACTTCTAAAAAAAGGCCTCAGCTACTAAAGCTACCGGGTCCCCCTTGTACCCTTGTGCCAGGGCCCCGGGGATTTTGCCCCTCTGCCTCCCCTGCCCCACCTCTCGTCGGGCCTGCACACATATTGAAAGAAGACGTTTATTGGACAACACGACAAAGAATGGTGAACAAAATCTACTAAAAACTTTAATAATTATGGAGACAAAATTTCCTTTGGATGTCAACAGTTGATTGTGAAAACTTAATAATTTGACACACTGAAAATGGATTCATAACATACAAAACCCAACCCAAAATTTTTCGTCGAAAATGTGGTAAACAAAACGAAATTTTCACCTCAAATATTTTTATTTGAATTCAAAATACAACGCACAAAACATAAGTGTATTGATGTGGACGCGCCTTATCGCAAAAATAATATAGATATTTGTTGTCAATAATAATATATAATATTAACAATGAGTATAACTACTATAATTCTTTCTTATCTACTATATGAAATATATTTTCGGGCGCCCTCGAACTGTTAAACTAAAGGTGTGGTTGTCTTAGAATTCGGTGGGAAAGCATAAAGATTATTTTAATATCCTACCTGAGTCAAGTACACCACCACATTATGCCGTTAAGAACGATTTCATTAAGATTGAAGTAAATCAGGCCCCCGTACCACAATGAATGACATTTTACAGGTGTTTCAACTCTTTTCAAAATATGGAACGAAACAATGCATAGTACTAAAAAATCCACCAGAGGTCGGTAGAAGGCGAGGTGCCGCAAATGAAAACAAATAGAGGTAATTTGGAATAGTGTTGGTAATTTGGAATACTTGCGTTTCCGCGATACCACTAGCTCCATCTGGCTAAAAGCAGACGTATTAATTGGATTTACCTCTATTTTAGCACGTGTTTATAAATCTTAGTTTAGCAGTAACAATCGACAATAAATACAGTGCTCTTGGAATGTTTTTTTAGTAAGTATAAAATCCATATTTATTTAAGTCATCTTTTAAAGAAAAAGGCTTTATTACTTTTGAACAGTTTTTAGGGGTCAATATACCCCGCACTCGTAAATATATTTTTTAGTTCGGTTATGTATAAAGCAAACATTTGGTCGGTTCTTTGGAATGCTGTAATGTTGGTAATTTGGAATACTGTTGGTGAAGCTAATTTGGAATATTGTATTTTATGCACCATGAATGATTATTTTTTTTGTCTTGAGTAATAGTTTTTACCATGCTTTTTTCAGATATGTCGTCACCACACTACGGAAAACGCAAGAAGTGGAATGCCACAGATATATCAAATGCAATTGTCGCAGTTCGTAAAAAAATGGGCTATTTGAAAGCATAGAAACATTTCAACGAACCTCGCTCGACATTGTTCAGATTGGTTGGTAAGAAAGATACACCTACAGAAAAACTAGTTTCTAAAAAGATTGGCCGCAAACCAGTGTTTGATGAAAATTTTGAGTGCATGTTAGTTGACTATGCCCTTGACATGGAAAGTAAATTTGACAAGATCTAAGGAAACTGGCTTATCAGCTGGCTGTAAAAAATAATATTCCAAATCCTTTTAGTAACAAAGCTGCAGGCAGATATTGGCATAAAGGTTTTTTACGTCGAAACAAAAATTATTTGACAGTGCGTAAGCCAACAGGCACATCATTTGTCAGAGCTCATGGCTTTACAAAACAGCGGATGAATGAGTTCTATGATCTTTTAGACAAGGTGTACGAAGAAAAAAAAATCACAGCCGATAGAATATTTAATGTGGATGAGACAGGACTGTCCATTGTTCAAAGTAAACATCCCAAGATCATAGCACGCCGAGGCAAAAAGCAAATTGCTGCAATGACATCAGCAAAGAGAGGTTCTTGATAACTGTCGTAGTATGCATGAGCCCGACGGGTATATTTGTACTTCCACTGATTATATTTCCACGAAAAAATATGACTGAGGCGCTTATGAGGGGGGCTCCATTAGGTTCCATAGGTCGATCTCATCGTTCCGGCTGGATTCAAACTTAATTGTTGACACAATGGTTTTAGCATTTTATCGATTATACAAAACCATCAGAAAAGTCACCAGTTTTGTTGATCTTGGACGGCCACTACAGTCATACGAAAAACATTGAACTGATTGAATTAGCAAGAAACAATCACGTTATACATTGCTATCTTTACCTCCCCATTGTACCCATAAGGTTCAACCTTTGAATCGAGCTTTTATGAGTCCATTGAAGACGTTTTACTCTGAAGAAGCTCGACTGTGGCTACATGAAAACAACAAACCATTGACACAATACGATATAATGGAGTTGTTTGGAAGAGCTTATAAGAAGTGTCAAACAGGAGAAATAGTGGCAAAGGGATTCAGTGTGGGGGGAATTTTTCCATTTAACAGGAATGCTTTCAGCGATGCAAAGAGTGAAGCAGATACCTCTGTTAACACACCTGTATCGGAAACAGGTCCATCAACTTCGTCTACGTCTTTAAAATATTCGCTCCAAGAGAAATCAGAAGAAAGTAACTTAAAAATTATAACATCTTCTGATTTTGAACCAAAAATTACAAAGAAACGAACAGTATCTAAGCCTGGGCGTAAAGCAACAAAATCTACAATTATAACAAGCTTTCTGTATAAACAAGAACTAGAAGAGGCAAAAAAAAAATAAGAAAAAAGAAAGTGGAAAAAGCAAAACTAAATTTAAACAAAGTAGGAAAAAATAAAACAAAAAAAGTAGACAACAGAAAAGAAAAGTTTAAGAGATCCAAGAAGGATGATTCAGATACTGACAAAAGTGCAAGCTATCGATCTGCCTCCTCAGATGAAGTGGAACTGTTTGAAGAACCGACGGGTGCTACTGAGCACTGAGCAGGATGCAGAGTGTTTCTTTTGTAACGGCAAGTTTAGCGAAGATGTTAGGGGAGAAAATTGGGTCAAGGGCATCATGTGTGATCAATGGGTGCATAGTGAGTGTGCGGGTTACGAAGCTGAAACGTAAATTTTTGAGTACTGCAAATAGACTTTCATTTTTTAGTTTTTAATTAGTTTTGGAAGATGCATTCCTAAGTTATAGCTTCTGTAAATTTCATGTAGCTAATTTGGAATACTCTATTCCAAATTACCTACAGGTTATATTTTAAGTCAAAATTTTTGTTTTTTAATTAGGTCCAAATATCTGTTGTTCTCTTTCCCAGAATTTTATAGCAATTTGGTGTTTAGAAATACATATTGTTCTTAAATAAGTTTGCATGTTTTTATCCCTTATCGATTTAGAATTTATTTTTTACATTTTTTTTATAAATTTTATTCCAAATTACCTTCCTTTCCTCTAATGATAACGAACTGTCAGAAAAATTCAGTTAATTTATCAAGTAACAAATACGACTGTATCCAATTTTTTTTTAAATAATTGTAATTTATTAATATCTACTAATCATACCCTAAATAACAAACGAAATGAAAAGTGAAAACAACGAAAAAAAAAAAATACTACCACATAGGTACCTATAATTATAACTGCCACATTTTAGATACCTAATTAATAAACATTCCTAATATACATACTTATTATGTTACTAGTCCTAAAAAATTTCACATGGAGTGATCTCCTAATTGCAATAAAATGTGGTTCTTATAACAAGACAGATATTCATGAAAAGGGTGGGTACAAAAATGTAAACCTTAATTATCTATATGAATACGTATTTCATTAATCTCTTTATTATATATACACAGAAAAAAAAAACTTGTATAGATTAGACAAAATACTTAAGCACTATAGGGACAGATAAAACCTTATCCACCTTATCCAAATGTTTTAACTATAATTGCTTTACCTAATATAAATAATCATATTATCTAATTTATAAAATATTAATTATTACGAATTGATAAACATGTTTGCCCTTAAAAAGAATTTGTTAGTTCTTTCAAATAAAATATTATATACTCTAGAAAAGAAAATTTTGTAGTTGAAAACATACAATTGTGTGTGACAAAAAAGGGTTCTATTAAAAAATTGTGAGACAATTCACTAAGCTGCATAGAAAAAGTACTAATTTAGCAAAATCGTATGTTGTACTAAATATTTTTATTTTGTTAAATAGAGAATAAATGAGCTGGCATATATAATAGCCTAGTGTGAGGGGAGTTATTTACTACCTAGATTAGACAAGTATTTTACTAAACCACGAAAAACGGAATTTGCTAGGGTAGATAAGTACACTTGCATGTTTAGACAAAGTTCTTATGTAGATGCAAAATTATTAATTATAAATGTCCCCTCTCTCTTCTTTAACTTGTTTATTTGATGTTTAATATACTTACATGTAAATGAAATACAATTATATGGGTATTCTATTGTCAAAAATAAGTAGAAAACTTCATATGAACATGAGTCGAGAAAAGATGCATTTCTGAGGTCAAATGTAAATTTGGTGCTTTTTTGCAAGTAGTTTATAAACGTTAACAGATATCGTTTTGAAATTAGGTTCAATTATTAAGTAACTGTAAAGAAATATCGTTTTGGTTCATGAAACTGACATTTTTGGGATCTATCTTAAATGAAAATTCAAAGGTAATATAATTGAAACAGTAGGTATTATGTAAAAAACATATATTTTTTTATTTCGAACAGGAACTAAGTAAGGTTAAAACAATTTGAGCTTATATTAGCACTATAGTTGTCGGAGGTGGAAATATTACATCTATTTTGACATGCCCCGTGTTTATTTTATTAAATGTTTTTTAAAAGAGTTAATAGTTTGAAAATCTCGTCCACATAGTCTTTTCTTACATCTATAAGTACTATCAGTTCTTAGCTTATGGACTATTTTAAAATGAAAAAACAAACCCATATATAAGTCAAAATCTTACAAACACAAATAACAAATTGGCATATCGTCGTTGCCGCGGTGAAACCTCCTATGTGATATTTTATCACATTTTTAGATTTTTGTACCAGTTTATAGAAACTAACATTCTGTACAGTTTAGCGAAACCTCCCATGTAATTTTCTTTTAAAATATTGTGAGTTTAGACCTCCCTTGTGCGTAATACGTATAAGGCATCAGAACAAAATTGTTACGTTTTTATATCTACTGAAAATTTTGATGAAATGTACATAGGAGGTTTCACCGCGACAACGACGATATTCAGTCTTATAAGTAATTAAAAATAAATAAAACATTAACTTAAAACTCAAAAATAAACAACTCTGAATTACTAGAAGCAAAATAATACTCCTAAATAAAAAAGAATTCTTAATTTCTAAAAAGATAGGTAAGTATACCTAACGTTTACAGTTTTAGGTCTGCCAATAATAAATTAATACCAGTGAAAGATTTTTCCCATTCGGTATGTAGTTTATATGTATAGGGTGTTTCCGAACTTGGCGTCCAAATTTGTAGGGGTGGTAGTTCGCATAATTTGAGACCAATTCGCAGATTTCATTTTTCCAAAATATTTAAAATAATTAAAAATTATAAACAGGTACGGTCCTGCACACGCTTGGAATCTATAAAATTGCAAATCGCATCTGTTTTTGAGGACTATTGCGCTACGCGCTCAGGGTAAGAGCTGCCCTTTGATTTTTTTATAATGACTCTATTTTGTTTATTATATTTTTTTTAGAAAAATGAAATTTGCCAATCGCTCTCAAATTATGCGAACTACCACCCCTACAAATTTGGACGCCAAGTTCGGAAACACCCTGTATATACCTTGTTGAATAAAAATCCGATTCTCTGGCGTATTCCGCATGCAGAGTATGAAAATTTTTAAAACATATGTCTAGGGCTTTTAGACAAGATGGCATAGGAAACATATGTTGATCTATCATAACATATACATTTTAAATTTCGGTATTTGAGGGCCCCACGACGATTACCAATGGTTGAACGCAAAGTCCAAGTTTCTGTAATTTTTCTACTTTATTATTAACAGCTTGAGTTAGTTCTGATATATTCTAAAAAAAAAAACATAATAAATCAAATGTAAGACAACTGCACCTCTTAGATATAAATTTATATTATTATATTAAAATCTATGGCTCGGCCTGGTCATATTTCAATATTCTAAATATGAAAAGGTCTAAAACAGTACTAAATTACCTACTTATAGTCGTAACCAGAATCCTTCAGCAACTTCTATAGGCGAGAAGGCCTCCACCGCTCTGCTGGTTTTCCCTTTCGGATACTTATTGTTGGCAAAATGTAGTGTAATAGCATAACAATGTTAGCCCTCATCTAAAACAATTAATAAAATTGGTCAATCTCGGATTTTCCCATGTAGGTAATATTATATTACCTGAAGAAATATCAGCTGTCAAATCATCTAGTAGTTCTTTAATTACGTTGTCTTTGGAAAATATGTCAAGAATTGAATAAATTAATTCCATGATCAGGGAAGAAGATGTTAAAATCAATGTCCACCTGAAAATAATTTACTATGTTATTATACAGGGTATCCGTTAATTCAATTTGAATAATTTCAGGGGTGATTTTATCTAAGAAAACATGAATATTTTTTATATTAACATAGGTGGACTATAATACTCTTATCGCTATAAACAACAGTGCCAAATTTTACCAAAATTGGCAGAAGTAAAACTCTGATATCTTGAAAACCACACCATTTTATTAAACATAAATAAAAATTTCCTTGGTTTATTCGGTCGTTTTAATTTTTTATCATTTAACACAGCACTACATATGTATCGGAAAACTTTTCCATCTTCGGGTGGAGTCAAATTTTAATAAAACATGGGGACGATTGCAAACAATTTATTTTTTTTTTAAGAATAACAGAAACCCCATCTTTCTGTTTCAGCGTGTGAAGGTGTATTTGAGCACCCCTCACAAGTGAAGTTAAATAAACGATTTTAATGAAAATTTAAATTTAACACTGCGCTCTCCCTTTTAAACCAATCAAAAAAATTTAATTTCATCATTTCTAATCATTACTAAAGTTACTAAAAATTTGGTTTGCAGTATATTTAAATTCGTGTAGGACGCCATTTTAATATTTGACCCCCACAAATTCACGCCTCGATATGTATTGCTATAAAACTGGAAAAAAGGCCGGCATTTCAAGTATCTCATCAAACAAACCATTTTTGTTTTAAAATAAAATTAAAAACACCGAAAAAAACCGCTTAAGATATCCTAATTTTACCAAAGTTAGAATTAATAAATTTTACATTCATCGAACATTTATACATCTATTGCATTGGTCGTAAAATTATAATAATCATCGGAATAAAACTGTAATTTACTTACCCCCAAAATCTTCCACGATTTCTTCGAGGCCCCACTCATAATCCTTTTGTTACTTCCATTATTAGCACATAAACATTACACAATTAAAACAAAAAACAACCAACTCTATTCACCCACCATCCAAACTAAACGACAAACAAACATAAACAACAGAATGTATGTTCGTTCCTATACTAGGTGTCGCCACGTGCCGCGTCTAAACAAGTTACTATATAGGGCAGCTAAAAACCATGTTTATTCCAAACAGCATCGTTTTAATACAACAAAATATTTTTTCGGACACATAAGTTATGTTTTTTAGATTGCTAATGTACTTAAAAAATTATTTAAGTTAAATAATTTCACAAATGCACGTCTAATAGTTTTTTGATCATTTTAAACAAAATAATTACCTATTCTATTTAAGAATGTGTGTCAATTAAAAAAGTTTTATGTTAAGTCTACCCAAAACTTCATATAGTACTAAACAATATTTGTTTTAAAAATAAATAGGTAATGTGTTTAAACTACACAATTAAAATTATTAAATACAAACAAACGTTTTGTGTTTTTAAATATTAGAAAGTTGTATAATCTAATTCAAATTAGGTTTAATTTGAATTAGAAAATATTGTGTTAGAAGAAAAAACATTTTCTTTTGCATAATGTGCCTTGTAAATTTGACTACTGCTTTATCTGAATCCAAAAAAATACACATATAATCCAATAAATTTTTCGTCAGATAATAACTTTTATCTCAATATACCAAGTTTTTTTTTCTGTGTAGGTATTATAGCAATTTTACATGTGTGTAGGTAAACATTTGCATGACACATCTTAAAAATTAAGCTAGGTATAGTTATTTTTCCATTGTCTAAGTTACTTCCTAATATATTTACAAAATTCTCTTTTTATTTGGTGTTACTTTTTAATGATGAATTTATTGACATTATTAATTTTAATGTAATTTAGTAATAATTCAGAACCTAACATGGATTAAAATGCAAATATTTCTTAAAAATTTATTATTTATATATTTTTGGAAAAACCCATCAAATTATAATCAGATACACTGGCGCATCTCACTCTCGCTTTAATCTCTATTCCTTCAGTCAGAGGATTAACACAGGTAGATTGGCGCAAATCACATACAGCCAACGGATTAGTAGTGAAAAATGTATGATCTTATTTTTTTTTGTGTCATCGGCATCAACTGCTACGGTTATTAGCCTCGTGTTCTGTGTAGGCTTCACTGTTTCCCAGCACCACTTTAGGAACAGCACTGTTAATTAGTACCCAACAGTGAATGGTCGAGTGGGGAATCTTACCAAGGCCTCAGAATTAATTTTAAATAATTAAAGTTAATGAAAAAATCCCGGCCAACGGTGGGATTCGAACCTGGGACCCTTGGATCCGCAGGCAGAGACTCTACCACTGAGTCACCCACCCCATGATCTCTTATTAATTGCATTCTTTTTTTATAAATAGGTATCGAAACAATTTTATCACTTAGTTATAATTAACTTTTTAGTGTGTTGTATACAATATTCGATTTGCTTGTTTGTATTGTTCTTACTAAATATTTGTGTTAAAATGTGGCGTTCTTGGTTCGACAAGTTCCAGAAAAGGGAACATTCCAATCAAAATTTGGATGCCGATCATGTGAAATACCAGAGAAGTGTTACGTATCTTCCGAATGATGTCAAAAATATCGTGAAAAATGTTTACAAAGGGCTATGTAGGATTGCCCATGGTTTGTCCACAAAAAAATAATTAAAATAATAAAAAAAAAAAACAAAAAAAATATTCACAAAAATTAAATACAATAACTGCATCCCATGTTTGCCCATTTTTTTAATTTTTCTAATTAGCCTAATTTTTAATAATAATAATAATAATAATAATAATACTTTAACATTTGATTGGCCTCTTACCGAAAATGGTTAAAAATAACTAATTTATTCCTGCGCTACTGTTTCCACTTACAATTAAATGCACACAAACTATACAGACAAACGTAAACGAACAAAATGTCTATAATGTGCGTCTGTGTACCCATTCGACCAGATATCGAAGGTATGACCAACAACAAAGGCATCGACATCCACGATACGACGAAGAAGATAAATATTAATCAAGTCACAAGTGCACGGCTGTAGCCTTTTTGTATTATTTCGTACGATATTGTATACGCATCAAAGAGGGCTTAGCCTCGAATTAGGTATACTTCTTAATTTATGATGTTCCATATATTAAGACCTCAATCAAGATTTTAAGTCAATAATTAACTGTGTTTGGATCATTTTGCACGTAATCAAAAGTGCACTGCATTGCTGGTAGTCCTATATGATTAGTTTGAATTGATTAAATTGATCACTGCACACCGGCTACATTATTTCGGCGGTTTCCGTGTGGATAAGTGACTGATTACCGAGGACTACTATGTGGAAGGTACTGCCACAGTATTGCTGGTAGTCCTGAACGATTAGATAAATTGTTTTATAGTGTAGTCACGGTGCGAACTTACGTGAGAAAATCAATGAATGCACCTTTTCGAATACGTAGAAGGTACCTACATTGTTTTGTGTAAAGATTTGCTGATTCTCGAATGTGTCTTGACTTACTAAAATATTGATTTAAACTGAATAAATAGGCAAATTCAACGTTTATTAAACAGCGGATGAAACAATCTACGTACTTTACATACTTAATCTTTTAAGTCTTTGTTGCTGTAGGTACGGTCATTTTGGACATTCAAAAGTACCTATTCTCGATTAGCTGGTTTATTTCATGAATATACAGTCATTTAGTATTGAAAATATCGTTTTTCGTGTCAGTAAATTAAAAATTAAAGGATATCTAACTGGAATTTTGTTATTAAAATATTATATAAATTAAAATATTAAATAAATATTAAGTAAATATAATATTTATATTTTTAGTAGTTATAGTTTAAGTTTTATTAAATTAAAGTCGGTATAAAAAAAAGTTTGCACCTCGTGTGCGAAATTCTTTGGTCATCTCGAACAATTTTTGTCTAGGCTGCACCTCGTCAAAAATCTTTTGTTCTCGTTCACCAAAGTAGTATTTTGCACCCTAGATACAAAACCAACTATTTTCAACATTTCGTACAAGGTCCTAACATTAAAGTTCTTAGGGTTCGTATATTAATACATAATTTACCCAGACTCAAAATGCACTTGCCCGTCTCTGATGTAGACCCGCTGGGTACCTGCCTCTCACAAAATATTCAGAAAATTATTATTCATACTTTTTATATGCCCAGGTCGGTCAAGGTAGATTTTAAAAAGTGACAGCTCTGACTAGGAAACAAACGTTGTCATTTGTTCGGGACCCTTGCGAGCGGACCGGAATCAACGCTCTGTACAACACCAGAGATAATTATCGTACAGAGTGGGACTCAGAATATTTGCATACTGGATCGCGGAGGGTCATTGTGCCTACAAAAATGTAGATAATAATATGTGTATGAATAAAAACATAAGTAGTTAGTTCAAAATTATTGAAGCAAATTAAATAGGTCTCTATTTTTTTTTTATTTTAGTATACTTACACCAATTTATAGCAAGCCAATTATTGAGTGTAGATTGACGTATAATAACGTAGCACTATGAGATAAAGAATGCAAAAATAGCAACAAAGAATGTTAAAGAAAATAAAACAAACTAACAGAACAACATGAAAAGGTACCGTAATATTTTGCGTATTATTCGTGAAAATACATTACAAAAATAAAATTTAAATTGAGGAAAAAACGTATATATTTTGATACTGGTTAGACTATCAATGAAAATATCCTATGCATTCTGCATTTGGAAGTAATTTTCACATTTACATTGGTCCTGGGAGTTTAAAAATAGAATAGCGTGGAAAATAGGAATGTGAAAATGTAGATTTAGTAACTTCGAACAATCAATTTTGTTAGTTGCGATTTTCTATGTATACAATCGACGAATGGCCAAATCATTAAGTTTAAATCAATAAAGTAGGATGTCTTAGGATATTTCACGAGGTAGATAAGCATTTACAATATCTTCTTTGAATATTTTCCAATTTATCAATATGAACTTGATAATAAGGATACCATACAGGCATGCATGAACTGGACACTCTAAAAATCATATTGCAATGGTTGTCTCAGGTACCTACAAATTTTTTTCACGAATTGCGCACTGCCGATGGGATTATCCCTTTCTAGTCTTTTTACCTAAATAATTTTCTAATATGTTCCAAAATCAAATTATTGTGGGTAATAATCTTAAATTTTATATCTTTTTGGGATTATCCCGAGGAGCAAATCACTCTTTTTAAAAATGTACATGTATTGCCGAATTCACATGATTTCCGCAATCATATAGCGATTTCTGGGTGACTGCGGTGATTTCCATGTGACTTCCTACAGAGTTCTAGTTACTGCGGTGATTTCCACATGACTTCAATAGATTTCTCGTGACTGCGCTCATTTATGTGTTGATTGCGGCGATTTCCGTATGGATTGCCAGTATTTTTTAAAATTGCAGGTATTTTCGAAGGATTTCTACACCAATGTATGGCTTTCCAATTGGTTTCCAGTAAATATTATTAGCTGGGTGTTACATCAGGAGAACTAAATTTTGTATAGAACATGTATTATGGATCATACAAGAAAAAGAAAAACTAAAGTTTGTATAAGACGTAAAAAAAACGTGAAAATTGTTTTATGAATTTTGTGAAGAATCGATAAATAAAAGGATTCAACAAGATATTCGAGTATATTTATAAATATAGCATAAATTTAAAAAATATTTTTTTGTTTTGTGTATTTAATTTAATAAATTAATAAAAGTCATCAGATATTTTTAAAATAGTCATTTTATCTTAATTATCTCTAAATAAATTTTTAAAATTTTGTAAATTTTCGTTAGTGGGTAGTAAAAAAATATACTGTACAACTTGAGTCGATTGTCGATTGTTGCACAAACTATTATTGTTGTAGATCACTTTTTATTTAAACATATTAAATTAAAACTCATACTAACACTGCATCTGCCAACTATTATTTTAAAACTATAGGGATGAATTAGGGTGTGTTTTTTATCCCTATAGTTTTTGTGTACTATTTTTTTTGCAAAAAAATTCTTTTCACTTTTTTACATAAAAATCTAATGTTTGCAAAACATGACTTTCCTGTCTTATTATTACAAGCTTTTTCCGGTTATTTTCTACAACCTACTGTATATTACACCTGTAAATGTTTAGAGATTTTCCACACACATCTTACTCCAAATATTTTTTACATGTATTTATTGCCAACGAAAATACAGAACAATTAAAATTTTACCCTTTTTGTCAAATTTTTCAATTACCGTCCATTTTAAAGATATATCAGGTATAGAACAAAAATTATAGAGAATTTTGCACTTTTTATCAAATTTCTCGAATATGTAGCATTTTGGGAAAAATATGAATAGGAAAAAAATTATAGAAAATGTAGAGTGTAAATAACATATTGATATGGAAACACCCTGTATGTGAATTCCAACAAAAATATAAAATCTCCAATGGGGTGGGTTCAAAATCTAAAAAAATAAATTACAATAAGAATTTTGATAATAAAAAAATTAAATTAAAAAATATTCTTCTGTTTTCTGCCCTGGCTACTCTCCTATTCAGTCTGCGGAAAAAATATGCAGTTTAGAGTGATCCACATTTTAACAAAAAAAAATGTTTTTCATAAGTAAATAAGGCTTCCAAAATAAAATCCCGGCAGTCTCATGAAATTTACCCCCTCCCCCTAAATTTTTTTGTTTTCCATATTTGCAAAATAAAATATCACTAATTAAAAAATTTTGTGTTTAGTCATCAGAAAATATAAAAATAGGGATAAATCCTAACCTAACCTATACGGCCTGGAGACATTGGGGTTACCTCACAAAAAAATTAACAAAATGAGAAAAAACCTAATTTAACTAATCTGTGATACCAGGTGCCATCGCAGGTTATTTCTTTAAAAAATTATACATAAAATGAGAAAAATTTAAAAATTTAACTAATTTACCTAACCTGTAGGTTTTAGAGCCATCGCAGGTTATTTAGCAAAAATTATTTCTTTAACCTTAACATTAACTTTCTTAGGCTAACATTAAAGATATCTGTTTAGACTTTTCCTCAAATATTTCGAATATGGTATAAATCATGTATAGGACAAAAATTAAAGAGAATGACAAGCAACTTTTATTTGAAAAATTTTCTTAAATATTCGAAATTTGCACTTTTTGTAAACTTTCTTAAATATCAACCATTTGGGAACATTACGTAGGTACCTTTAGGATAAAAATTATAGAGCAACACTAGCAACTTTTATTTAAAGAATCTTCTTCTCCAAACATATATTCCATGGAGTAGAAAAACGACCACCTATAAAGTACTCCTCCCCCTAGATGTTTCGACTATGCCTAAAATGTAATCAATTCATTAGAGGATAGATCAAACCTTAAGTTTAGTGTTTTTCATTTTATCCGTTCATGATTTATTGAGTATACAGACACACATACACATACATCATCACGAAAATAGTCAAAACGACTTCAGGGAACCCCAAACTGTAAAAATCCGTCGAAAACTCGAAAAAATCATGATTCCTATACTTTCGTTATCTGTATATAGACAGGAAAGTAAAAAAAGTATTGTCATTAAATTAATTCCTTTTTAAATAAAATAAATTTTAATTAAAACGTGTATGGTCCCCTATAAAATATAAATAATTTTATTATGCATTAAAAAAAACAGGTGAAATGGAGACAATTCTGGACCACCTTGGACATATTTTCTATACAAGTAGATCAGAAATTTGATGATCTGTTCTAAAAATGGCATTTTAAAATTAATATTAATTGATGACAAACTTTCGATAAACTTAAATTAATTTTACACAAGATGGCTAAGATGGCCAAGTCAATGTACCTACAATGGCGAATTAGGCATTCCAAACTGAATGGCTACCAGTGGGTTCTGACGGGTTATGATATGGCAAAATTATGGCAACCCTGTAGGCCTGGTGATTTGACAAGGTCAATGAAATAGATAGTTACATAGATTGATCATCCATATTTTTCAAAATAAACATAAGCTTATGCCTTGAAGTAAAAATGTAAGCAATTATATTTTTTTTAAATATCTAAAGGCTAAAAATTGGTTTTAAAACACATTTTTGCTAAACCGATTCAAATTAATAAATATTTGCCAGGCAATATGGCCGCTCGTAAACGACCAGCTTTGAGCAATCTATATAACTATATATGTATCATTGACCCTGTTAATGACAACATAACAACAGGGTTGCCATATCTAAATTGTCATTACCCACTGGTAGCCATTTGGACAGGTCGTTGGAATGCCTAATAGGTGAATTGTCAACTGCGCGCGATTTTTAACGATTGCTAGGATTGCGGGAGATTTCGGGCAGACTGCGAGGGAATTCTGAACGACTGCGGCGATTTCTTAGCGATTGCCACTGATTTTGATGGGACTGCGGCGATTTTCAATGGGATTGCGGACATTTTGTACATGTATTGCGGGAGTGATTTGCCCCTCGGGCTTAGCATATCTCGAGTAATTATCAAGTTGGCTCGAACCTATTTATGGAGACTCGGCGTCCGGCCTATAAATGCTCTGTCAATATTTTACTTTGCTTTTCCTGGGAATTACTCCAACAACTCAAATTATCAATATTAACTTTGTCTTCTTCGTGTATCGTATATAGTTCCATCGGACTCTATGTGTGTCTCTCCGTTTAATACGGCGCTTTATTCTCGAGGATATAAAAACAAACTGATTTTTATTTGAAATCCAACAAGGGTGTGGTGGCTTCGGTAATGTTCTACAAACAGAAGAATTTCGATTTGACCAAACAATTTTGTACCATCCAGTTTATGAGGGAAATAAGGGATGGTGTGATTTATTTATGCTTTACGAATATTATTATATAAGAAATCAAATGACAGAATGTACACTTTCATTCAGATATAATGGATCTTATGTCATAATTCCCAACAAATATTTTGGTCTGGGGAAATAATTGGCCAGTTACAATGATGGCCTTTTAACTTTCACCTGAAAAAAGGTTAGCATATATAGATCACTACCACCAATAGTCGGGCCATGGTTATTTTGCCATCAATAACAGTTACAGGGCTTTTAACAACCCAGAGTCACTTTGTCATACATTTGAAACGCCTTTAAGAGCGCTTTACTATTTTAACAATTAAAACTTCGACGGCTGACTGCATACTAGGGACGGTTTGTCCATTGGTTCATTTGTGCAATGAACACCCAGTTAAATTTCAAAAAACGCATTATTTTAAAATCACATAAATAACAAAAATTTAAATTTCATTTTAATATTTTTATTTTCATACATGTTACTCTATTTGTTGGTACGCCACTGCGCTCTGGCTCGTCGCGTCCTTGTCGGTGCACTATGGTGATTGAGCACCAGAGCTTTCCCCAAATGCTTGTAGTTAAAAACAGAGGTCAACAGATACGTGCAACAAACAATGTGACTACTTAAAAACCACGATATTTTGTGCATCACACATAAACAAGGAGTGACGTCACAAAGTAAGGCATGGGGTGGCATACGAACATTTCCAATCATTGTGATAAAATAAATAGAAGATGCTATGACGATACTAAAAGTGTCCGCACTTTTGCATTACACTTTTACGTCATATGTCAAACTCGAGCGTCAGACTGATGTAGCGGTGAGGATTTTACTCAAATGATCACTTTCATCTACAAAAATATGGAAGCTAAACTTATATGACGATATAAATAGTAGTTTGTGCAACAAGAGTGGATATGATGGTCATATCGCTAGGACGTCGTGCTCAATCGTCTGAGTGCGATATGGACAATCCACTCGAGTTGTATAGTGAATTTTTTCTACGACCTACAAACGAAAATCTACAAATTTAAAAAAACATATTTTAGGTTATTAAGTAGAAATAAATAATTTTAAAATAATTTATGAAATTTACAAATTTATAAAATAAAATAAACATGAAAAAATAATTAGTCACTAGCCTGGATTCGCACCCGGGCTATTAGTGTGAAAATTAGATGCAGTGTCCACAGCTCCACCGACACTTTTAGGATTTTAGTTTTAATACTCGTAATTAAACTAGTTTTATATAGTTTGATTAAAATTTATTTTTTACAAAATGTAGCCCAAAAAAAATGCTATTATTTATCGATTCTAAACAAAAATAACTCATTTTAATGTATATGTTATCTCAATAAATAAAAAATTGACTGACAATTAGTTTGACAGAATTGTCACTTATTTAAAATTTTAAAAATAATAGTAGGTAGTTGGGTGTCCAAAATATGAACTGTGATTAGTGAAATTCATTTTTTTGCAGTGTTCTTATCTAACTATCTAGAATGGATATGAAATATATTCGTTAAGTTGAACACAATAGCATACTATTTCGTTTTGTAATCTGTGCGTAGATAAGCTAATAACCATGTGGGTGTAGTATTAAAAATTAAAAATTTAAAAAAACCGACTTCAAACTAGTGCAGGTGCCATCACCACATCTTAACCAAATTTATATGGGACCACTCCTGAGGTACCCCCTTACTAACAAAAAAGAATCATAGAAATCGAACAAGGTGGTAAAGAATTATCGGTGAACATACATAAAAAATTAAGAGTTTGAGGATTTTCTAATGGACCCAAGTATTAGATTTTGACCAAATTGATATGGGACCACCCCTGAATATTATTGAAGTCGGTTAAAAAATAAATATTGCACTGGCCTAAATTAATTTAAGAAACTAAATAGTTGTGTCTATGTTAGGTATGTAGGTATCTACCTATAACATGAAGAGGGAATTAAATATTTACCCATATCCATTACCTGGGAGGTAAACTGAACGTTAGATCTGTTCCAACAACGATCAGAAACCCGTCATTGACACCATTTAAAAGAAAACTAATATTTTATTTGACATATATGTGACAAATTGTGAAAATGATTAAATTCACAATAAAAACTGAAGAACGGTAGGTAGAATTTCATATAATATTGTTGTCCAAAACTCAATGATAAATATATTCAAAAAGAATCACAAAATATGAAGAAAATCCGTTGGTTATAAATAGTAATGTTTATAGATGATTTTCAACGTATTAGGAACAGAACAAATATTGCAATAACTAAAATATTCACTTTTTATCATAACAAAAAACCAATAATCCTATCTTCTTCAATGTAAGTCATATGTTTGTGTTCACACTAGTCTATCATGTGTTTGTGTGACTACAATGTTGCCTTTTTTAAAGGGCCTGAGTCACGTGTTCTGGAAAGCCTAATTGTAGTAATGACAAACCAAAATGTAATAGATCTATTACAATTGTAATGAAACACCGGGTCACTCTGACTTTGATCCAACATTGCCACATTTAGTAGATTTCTACGTTTTTGGTAGATTTCAGCTTTTTTTACTAGTTATAGTATTTTTTTTTTTTGTAGATATTCCAAATACTCAAATAAAACTTGGTATTTAAATATTTCTGTTGCTAAAAGTGATTGCTAAAAACGTTAGTTAATAACTAGGATTGGGCAATTATTAAAATAATATATCATCGATTATTTAAAATAATCTGTTATATTAGATTAATCGATTACTTAAAAATAATCTATTCTTTTCCATTAATCTATTATTTTGGAAACATCGATTATTTTGTATTAATCAATAATCTATTATTTACAGATTATAATTATATCACTGGATTACAGCAAGCTAGTTAATAGTTGTAGTGTTTGAAAACACTATATTAATAATAATAACTATACTACAATACAAACCAAAATCGAAAAAACAGCGATATTGGCGCTTGTACAAAGTTTTTTTTTATCATCGGCATCAACTGCTACGGTTATTAGCCTCGTGTTCTGTGTAGGCTTTGTTACTGTTTCCCAGCGCCACTTTAGGAACAGCACTGTTAATTAGTACCCAACAGTGAATGGTCGAGTGTACAAAGTTTTGAGCCAAACTTAAAAATATTAAAATTATTGGAAACAATTGTACACCCATTTTAAATTACCACAAGCGCCAATGCTGAAGACCCAATATTGCCTATTTTTAATATTTCATCAGTTTGTAGGAAAATAAAGGCCTAGTTTGAGGAAAACGATTGAAATATGGGCAATTGAAACAGTTTTCCTTAAATTAGACCTTACCCAATGAGCACACACTCGTTTTTCAACCTAAATTTAACGTTACATGGTATAAAAAAAGTTATTGGTTGAAAATTCAACGTCGAGATTTTAGTTAATTTCTTATCAGGATATAAAATACTATTTCTAACGTATTTTTCAACAGAAAATTTGATAAAATAATACGTTTTTTTATAACGTTTGGTTACAAATAACGTTATTTTCCGCGACATTTAAACTATTTGTATACGTTTTATACGTTTGGTTATTGACCAGTTTTCGACGTTTTTTATGTGTGTGCTGACTGGGTAATTTTACCACAAACTTTAAATTCAACTATAGATGGGTTTTTGACATGCTTATTTATTTTCAGGTTAATTATTTAGAGCTTAATAGAAGGCACGTATATTATAATGTCAAAAAATTGCGACAAAAAACTTTTACTTTAATAAGCGGTAAGTGTTCATTTTAAAATCTGATTGTACTACTGCAGCAAATCTATCTCATCCTTTTCATTTTATTTAAAATCAAAATATTTTTATCCTAATTTTATGTTCGCTACAATTTTCTGACAACTCAGCTGTCATGGCATTCGATACGAACTGTTTTTTCATAAAGTACCCATTTTCAAAACCGATTACTCAAATATTACTATTTATAGTTGGTATGACTGTTGACAACTTCATTGTCACTGTCTGTCACTTGTCATTGAATTGACGGCTGATATATCAAACAATTTTAATTTTTTCGATCGTCACCAGCTACGTTGTCAATAATAATATGTTTAATTTATTTCAGGTCATTAAAACGAAGAGATCTAGAAACGAAGGAGAATTAGGAACAAAGGAGATTTAGAACCGAAGGATATTTAGGAGTACTTTTCCCTGTGGAGACAGTAGTCCTTTGTACAATATTACCTTACTTTAGAGTTTATTTACCTTAGAAAAATGCAAAAAAACACCAAAAGGGCGGAACATTTGGTGATTGTAACAGGTCTACTATCTTTACACTTTGTTTCTTTAGATAGTATCACATAAGTGTAGAACGGAAAGTTTTTATTAAACATAGGGTAACTAACTGTTGTTGTTTAACATAACTCAAAATTAATTAATTTTAGGACAGGAGTACGTCAAAGTCAAATAATCTGTGACACCTATAGAGATGGGCGATACTGTGTAAAGTATCGATTCACCGTATCGATATATTTAGAATCAATATTAAGCGCACTTCAGATTATGTAATTTATCATATGATTTTATCAAATGAAAATGATATGATTTTAATTCTACATATGACTAAAATATTTAAGACAAAATCATGTGATAACTCATATGATAAATTACATAGAGATATATAATTTAAAACTGCATTGGCTCAGACTCAATAATCTGCATTCTTACTTAAGACCTATTTGGTGGAAACCGAGAAGCGATATATTGTTGTTACTACACAGTATTAATTGGCTCGTCTCCTTCCTGATGGCTATCGAGCAATGGGTGTTTCGGCAAAAGATAGCGTTCCTTGGAATCTATAGTCACATTTCGTTGCTAAAAACTGCAAGATATATTAAAACATTTTTTTTTTGACTTCTAACGATCTTATAAACAAAGCAATATAAGATACATAAATTTAAAAAATTATCAGCTGTTTGGTTGTTTGAAGTTAATGTGACGTTATATGGACACTTGTGCGTAGACTATATTCTATTTTTACTTTTCTATCTGTATATAAAATATAATTCTCTATAATTTGGATTCTATACATAATTTCTCTTAAATGGACCGTATTCGAGATATTTGAGAAAATGTCTAAATTTCGAATTTTGTAGCAAACTCAAAAACGGATAAAAGAACAAACATTAAATTTTAAACTTGTTTTATTTCGGCCTGAGGTGAAATGATTAGATTTTGGACGAAGTCGTACCATCTGAGGGGTACTTTATGGGAGACCGTTTTTATATTTTATGAAAATATATCTGTTATTTACGTTTAGAAAACAAAATGTTTCAAATAAAAGTTACTTATATTATTAATATCTATAGAAAAATGTTTCTAGTTAGATGTATGTGGAAAATGTATATATTTAGTTTATCCTCTAATTTTTTATAGGTTGTACAAAATAACCGGAAAAAGTCTATAATAACTAGATAGGAAAGTCATGTGTTGGACACATCAGATTTTTGTTGTTGTAGTAGTTGTTATTGTTTTTGTTTTTGTTGTTGTTGTTGTTGTTTGTTGTTGTTGTTGTTATTGTTGTTGGTTGTTGTTGTTGTTGTTATTGTTGTTGTTGTTGTTGTTGTTGTTATTGTTGTTGTTGTTGTTATTGGTTGTTGGTTGTTGTTGTTGTTGCTGCTGTTGTTGTTGTTGTTTTTGTTGTTGTTATTGTTGTTGTTATTGTTGTTGTTGTTGTTGTTGTTGTTGTTGTTGTTGATGATGCTTTGAAGAGTGCTAATTAGAGTGCTAATTAGAAAATTATTTTATTGAATTTTTATACATAGTAAGGTATTTGACAAAATAGTATTCTATTATTTTAATAACATATACAGGATCAAGCAAAAGAAATGTATTTTAAGTTATCGTTTAAAAATGGCACATTTTTAATATACGGATTTTCCTATTGGTTGCGTCTTTCTACAAAACCTGGCTATAATTTCCAAATGTGCTTTAAAATCACCAATTTTGCTTTTAAAAATAAAAATTTAACATAATAAAGAAATATTCTTATAAATTGCATTTTAAAAATTTTATTAATTTTTATTTATTAATATCCAATATTAATATTTTTTTTTATTTTCAGGTAAGTCATGATGAACAATATTTCTTCAAAGAGCAGTAAGTTCATATTATTTTCAATAATTGATATAAATGTCTTTATTAATAAATTACACAAAAAGGAAAGTATCGGTTGAGACTTTGAAGTAGAGTAGGTAATAAATCTCTAAACGTCAGTGCCACCACAATAAAAAAAGTATTGCACATGAAAATAAACTATTCATTGAAACTGCTTACGAAAACTATATTCACTTTGACAATACTTCACCAACAGGAAGGCGTGACTAAGTGTTCAAATACAATTTGAACACTCACGACATCAAACACCTCTACACATAAAAAACAGCGCATATCTCTAATAAATATTCATTAAAGGCAGAACGGATAGGCTATCCACAATGCATGTCAATTTTTACAGAAACAAAGAATAGACTATAGACTATTCACAATACACAACAAAGTAAAATGGGTTGCATATCGACCAGACCAATCAAATTCAAATAAAAGTCACTTAGTAAATGGAGAGGGAAACATGTAACAGATATTTTTAGCGGTAAAACAGACTTCAGATAGCCATTAGCACTCAAGCTGGTAACATCTCAAATTTGAAATAATTCTTTAACTTTTAACAAATATGTACATTCACATTTATATATCTTAACAATTTCTTATTGTTGAAATAAACAAGTTGTGCTTATGTTTAAAAGTATTTTACTGCAGTCAAGCTGCAACACCAGGTAACCTGTCCTTTCCACGGAGAAGCAGTATTCATAAGGTTAGCTCAAAATTTCAATATCTAGGCCGCCAAACTAAAGAGGCGATAAGGTAAAGTAAAAAACTCCCTCATCGCCCCGATAGCTAAGATTAAGGTTGTAAGCCTATATTTCTTGTTTGTGTTGTTTATCTATTTTGGTTAGAATCAATAATTTTACTTATTAAAAGTGTTTTATGAATTTTACCAATTTTTTCAAATTATTACAATTTCTGTAAGATATAGCGATGCGTGATCACTGATCAGCGAATACTGTTAGTTTTATATCGGGTCGGATATCAGTAGTTGAAATAACATATACAAGAAAAAGTACACGGTCCAAAACCGAGCCTTGCGGTTCTCCCGAATTTGAAATTCTTCTGAATTGACATAACCGAAGTATATAAGATATCATTTATACCTTATTTATTGTTAGATGTGTATATATTTCATCAAAACACAGTGAGAAAATTAATCGACTTACCTTAAGGAAGATTAATTATAATTTTCCGAGCTTGTCGTAGATACAATTATTAAATTGTAGTTTGCTTGAAACATACTCATCAGCACGTATTTTTTCTAGAGTAAACAAAATGTCACCATATTCACTCCTCATCGTATTCCAAACCTCTTGACATTCCGTTGCGAGTTACGAAAATCACCTGATATCTGAAAATTATATATTTATCTACTACGAGCCCAGAATCATATCATTTGGCCCATTCAATATTATACAGGGTGTTTAAAAAAGGTATGTCATAAATTCTTTTTCAGATAGATTACCAAAAAATAAGTGGATTTGGCTATATTTATCTATATCAAAAACTGGCTCCCAACAAAGTTACAGGGTGTTAAACTAACATTCAGGAAAACGTCTTTTTTTGTAAAAAGTTTGCTGTTGCGATTTTTTCTTCAAAATTTTTACAAGTGCTATAGATTTAAAGGCCCAATATGCTAAGGAAAAAAAAATTAAAGCGACCCCTTTAAAAAAAGTTGGGGGGTTGGGTACCTTTTAACCCACCCTTATTTTTTTTGACATAAAGAAACCTGCCTTATCGATCCTTAAATCAAAAAGAACTATAAATTTTAAATTTTTTTTATAGCAAAATGAACTTTGTATCTTTCTTAGTTAACGAGCTATTTACAATTTTTTAACTGAATTTCTAGAGCAATTCGTCCGTCCTGGACTTAACATATCAACAAAACTAAGAGTAGGTCAGGAGTTATTACACAAAAAACGCATATAAAAATAATGGCAACAGCAAACTTTTTACAAAAAAAAAAAAAAACGTTTTTCTGAATGTTAGTTTAACACCCTGTAACTTTGTTGGGAGCCAGTTTTTGATATAGGTAAATATAGCCAAATCAACTTATTTTTTTGTAATCTATCTGAGGATGAATTTGTGACATACCTTTTTGAAACACCCTGTATTTTTTTATTTTATTTAGACAACATTGGCAAATACAAAAGAAAAATCTATTAAATCAAACTATTTTTATTATAATTTGAAACATGTTTATCAACGTTTTTTAATAAAATTAATATTAGAAAATTAGAGATATGCACAGCTGTCTAAAATAAAATTAAAAATATTACATTGAATGGGCCAAATTATATGATTCTGGGCTCATATATTAGGGTGGGATGGGAAATAATTTTATCTGTAGACAAGCTCGAAAAATTATAATTAATCTTTCTTACGGTAAGTCGATTAATTGTTTAATTTTTCTCCGCTTGTCCTTGATATAATTATTACATTGTAGATGTTCAGAGGAGGAAAAAGTGATTTTATAAATAATTATTTATATAAACATTTTAAACGTAATTAAATAAATAAATATATACATTTATAGCTTATTTTATAACTACTGGTTAAATTCTACAATTTCACCAGTAAAAAAAATCAACAAATTAATATTTTACACCTACTAAATAAATAAACAATTCTTAAATAGTTCGACTGCTTTTTACCATAATATAATGTGAAGTCATAAAACTATAAATAGCATTTTTCTCAGAATACCGAACGTCGAACACCTGTGTTTTTAGGTGCACAGCGGTGCATTGGAACAAAATGAGTGTCCGGCGCATAGTTAACGAAGCACAAATGACGTATTTCATTATGTCATGATGTTTTCATTGGTTGAAACCGAATAGGTGCGTGAACTATGCCCCGGACACTCATTTCGTCCCAACAGTATATATTAGGGTGAGCTCGACGCGAGCAGTTCAGTTGTATGTTTGCCATCGTTCAGTAGTTGTCTTATTGCCACAAACGAGTTCAGGTGCTTTCTGCCGACGGCACGTTACTTTCTACATTTTTACAAGCGTTTAATGCAGTTTATTTTCTGGTGAAAGGTATTTCTTCTACAATTGTTATGGCATAAGAAATTCTACAAACAAATGTTTTCAAGTTGGTAACTAAAAAATCAACTGTATTAGTTAATCAAATTGTAATGAACTAAAATTGCAAATATTTAAAACTGTTTAGTGAAGATAAGAAAATTATTATATCTAAATGGAATCAACCACTATGTATTTACTTCAGTGAAAATAGTAAATTAAAAACACTTCTTTTTCTACTACCTATGACTCGTTAGTTATTTCTACAAAAGAACACCAGCGACATATGCTACAGAACATTTTTACCAAAGAAATATTCGGAAGTAACACCGGTATTTTTTCAACTACTTACTAGCTAAAAAATTAATAAAAATAATAAAATTTTTGTATGATCACAATTTTAGAATAGGTCAAATAATTGATTTACTTTCAAATCAATAATAATGTTAGCAAATGTGTCTTTGCGTTCTTTTATAGTTTTATTATAAATTTTAAAAAATGTTTCAGAAGAAGGAGCAGTTTTGATTCAGCGAATAATTGGCGGCCCCGATTGGTTTCATATATGTCAGTATGACATGTTGCTCCTCATCACGAGACGATTATGTTTCCTTGACAATATGTCTCATCTTTATTCTATCAGAGATTTTAATTTCTATCCTTTTTAACGATATATTGGCGTTTAATCAAGGAAGAGTCTGTACTCTGACGGCTGATGTTAATTAAAGTCATAAAAGTAACAAGTTTATGTTTCAAGGTGTCTTAAAATCCTCTTTCAAATATGAGAACATTTTTTTAATTTTTTTTAATTGTTTTTTTAATTATTGCAATTTGGTAGATATAAATTCAAAACTGAAAACGAATTTTTTTATGTTTGTAAATTATATACAGTAGAGTTTTGTTGATTTCCTTTAAATCGTCAACGTATTGTTTTAGGGCACCTACTGTTAGATATGGTAAAATTATTATGCTTATCATGCGCCTCTACCTAGACTAATGCGACTGGCTAATCAATGCAATTTAGATATCAGTGGGTGTTCAATCAA
This sequence comes from Psylliodes chrysocephalus, assembly GCA_927349885.1. Lineage (NCBI taxonomy): Eukaryota > Metazoa > Arthropoda > Insecta > Coleoptera > Chrysomelidae > Psylliodes > Psylliodes chrysocephalus. Next base: position 12,947,671 of record OV651817.1, read on the forward strand.
TTAGCCAATTTCAGAATGAATATGTTTTTAGACCTTCGAACAATTTCCCTGTCACCAGGTCACCAGGTTGTGGCGTGGATGCCTCTTCCTAAAAGGAAAGATAAGCAAACATTTTTATGGTTTGATTTTTTTTTAATTCTTGTGATAATAGCAAAAAACAGGAAAGGATTGAAAGTAATATCTTGACCATTGTCCTGTCTAAGGTAAATGCATCCAGACTCTGGAAACCATAAAATAAAATTTGGACATTTTACAATTTATTTTTATGGCAAACAATTCTATTTTCTAATAATTAAGCCTTTTTACAATATCCTTATATACTTTGTCGTTTAATTTATATCTAAGGCAATTGACCTTGACTATTTACTGCAGTTTTATTTGCTGTTGACAAAAACTAAAATATGTCTCATCTGACACAATTTCCGAATCTTTTTTACTTTTTTTATAATATTTGAACACGAATATTTCATGCTTCCAACTCGGTTTATACAAGACATGGCTGTTTGGTTCTCATCCTCCTTAATATGCAAACATTTGTTTCGTATTTTGCAAGAGATTTTAAAGCATAAAATACTGCCTTGATTTTTAAGAAGTTATTGTGCAGTTTTAATTCTTGGTTGTCTCAAAACCCACTTTATTTAAAACCATACAAAAGGCACTCCAACCAGTATGTGAAGTATTTGAAAATACCTTTCTCGTGAACAGCTTAAGTTTTGTAGCTTAATCTAATCCAACATTTTTCTGTCACCATTCTAATTCTTGTAATAATGAATTCAGAATGATAATTTTCCTGGGATAATTAAGGTAATCTTCCTGAAGCGAAGTATATTTTATTATTTTGAAATAATTTATTTGAGGAAAATCGTAACTTGTAGCAAGACAAGAAGATACGAATTTACAAACTAACATCTTTTATAGTGTGTTGATGAGGTCACCCATCCAAGTGCTAACGCTCCCAATACGATTTAAGGTAGTTCACTCGCGACAGTCGTACATAAAAATATCCCATAATGGTGAATACCAAAAGTTCAAGATTCTCAATGCTAATCAATTTTATTTTTTTAAGAGACTGTACAAAACACATGTATATAAACACATATGGACATGTTATAGTTTTAATAAAATTCATTCGGCAACCTCGCAAATATATGAACGGTATGGCATAGAAATTTGTGACTGTCTCATAATAATTTTAAGGGTTTGTTTTGGTTCAAACAGAACCGCTGATTCCAGTTCTCAAACACAGTGGACGAATTAGTTTTTAAAGATTACGTCGCGAGTTTATAACAACCTTCTAGCAGATCGAGTGTTGCTTTGTTACGTGAAGTGGTTACAATGTTGCCAAGTTGTAATAATTTTACGAAACTACTCGTCAACTGCTTTAAAAATACTGTTATTTTAAAAATCTATATCTTTTTACTAAGACGGTCAAAAAATTCAGCGATTTTTTATAAATATTTACCATTAGTTTTTAAAAAATATGGTTAGAACCGTTTTCGAGATATCTTGAAATAAATGCATTACTTGTGTACATGAGAGGCTTCAAGAGTGTTAATTATGCACATTTTGATTGGTAATATCTCGTTTCACAGACGGTCAAAAAATTTAATTTTTTTAGTTACATAAAAGACACTTTTATTAACCTTATATTTCAATTTTATTGAATTCTTAAGAAAAGCCGTTTTACGAGTGAACTACCTTAAATGCGGTGGTCGGCGACGCCTTAAGAATTATTTGTGATAATAGTATGTCTTGATCTTTTTCTTTAGTATACTGTTATAATTATTAATTATATTTTTGGAATTTTCACAGATGGTTTAATTGTTTGTAATGGTTTTAAGTAAAATGATATTGGTAGTCCCTTAACTCAACTGAAGACCACTCGTGTAAAGAAAACTCGTCTTTTACAAATTTAGGTTTCAAATGGACTGTATGACTTTAAAAAAACTTACATGACAACTGTTATAAAAACAAAACAGAACTTTTCAATTAACATTATACGTTACACGGCGCGGCGTGAAAAAGGGTAAAGCGTACATCACAGTATTTTTTAAGTAACAATGGCCGACTCGAGGTTCGGTCTTGTGCGCACTCTGGTATAAACATTCTCAACGGCACAGGCATGAAACTACATCTCTGTGACGGGCGCCACAGATACTAACAGCTATTTTTATGAATTTATGAAAATATCAACATTTTGCCCCGGGTTGAAGGCTTGCCTTCAAATATTTAACAAACGAAACGAGACAATGGGAAATACATAGAAACGAAAATTTCGTATACTGTGATAATAAATATATAATTCTAAGAATTTTTGTAACTTATAGGAAGGGGGCAAAGTTTTACAATTGGACGTGTATATATTCCATCTACAGTTTTTAGTTTAACCACTCGGACCTTTTTATCGGAACCAGGCAATACCTCTAAAATACGGGCTAAAGGCCATTTTAGTAGTGGTAAATTATCCTCTTTTACTAAAACTAGCATATCCTTTTCTAAATTTGGGAAAGTGCTGTGCCACTTTGGCTTATTTTGAAGAAGATTAAAATATTCATTAGAATATCTTTTCCAAAAGTGTTGTTTCATTTTAGTGCAGAGTTGCCAAAACTTTAATCGATTGTCAGGAACATTCATGACATTAATTTCAGGAATTAAAGTTATTGGGTCTCCTATTAAGAAATGCCCTGGAGTTAAACATGTGAAATCATTTGGGTCACTAGAAAGTGGGCTGAGAGGACGTGAGTTTAAAATTCCTTCTATTTCGATCAACACAGTGAGAAATTGTTCAAATGTAAGTGCATGGTTACCCACGACTTGTCTTAAATGAAACTTTGTCGCTTTAATGCCAGCTTCCCACAATCCTCCCCAATGTTGGGCTATTTGCCGGGATAAATTTCCATTGAACAAATTGAATAACAAGAAAATTTTGAATTGGGTCTAGGTTGTGATTAGTTTTAAAAAAAATCTTAATTTCTTTTAGGGTATTGTGTGCTCCTGTAAAATTAGTGGCATTGACACTGAAGATAGTAATAGGTTTGCCTCGACGGCTCATAAATCTTTTTAGAGAAGATATGAATGATTCTAAAGTTAAATCTAAGACTAGCTCTAAATGAACTGCTTTTGTATTCATGCAGACAAATAATGCAATATAACTTTTGTGTATAACACTGTGTCTCAGGCGTGATTCTTTTATTGAAAATGGACCTCCAAAGTCTACCCCTACATTTAAAAAGGGTCTAACTGTTGCAACTCGTTCAGGGGGCAAGTTGCCCATGACTTGAGCAAAGGTTTTTGCTCGAAACCTAAAACATATTATGCATAAATGAATCAATTTTTTTATTCGGGTTAATGCATTGATTGGCCAATAGTGTAATTTAAGGCTAGCGAGTACAGCTCTTGGGCCTGCGTGACAAAGTGCCACATGTTCATGGGTGATCAGTAAGTCCACAAGGATGTTTTTGAGAAAGTAACAGGGGGTGTTTTTGAGAAAACGGTATCTGAGCATTTTCTAATCGCCCACCTACACGTAAAAATCCATCTTCATCTAAAAAAGGGGACAGGGGTAAAAGGGAACTATTTTTCAACGGTTTATTATTTTTAAGAGAGTCAATTTCTAATGTGAATGACTGATTTTGCACAATTTTCACTAAAGTAAGATTTGCATTTCTTATTTCTGTGGCAGTTACATTTTCAGTGACCTTTACTTTATTTCGGCAATTATATATGAACCGCATTACATAAGCAAGTGTATATATTAACTTTGTGAGAGAAGAAAATGCGACAGAGTTGCTGCCAATAATCAGTTGTAGTAATGTGAAGTGTTTTAGCTGATTTTCTTTGTTCAGGGGGTTCCACTAAATTCATATTACTTTCAAATTCATCAAATTTTAAATTGAGGTTCAGTAAAAATTGGGGACCGTGCCACCATAAATCTGATTCAGTTATATCTACTGAGGTCATTCCTCGAGATAGAAAATCAGCTGGGTTTTGTTTTGACCTAATGTGTCGCCATTTGTGAGTTGAAGTTAAACTCTGTATTTCTGCGACTCTATTCCCTACAAAAATGGACCAACGTGATGGTTGAGACTTTAACCAACACAGAGGAGCTATTTGCGAATCTGTCCAGAGATTGACATTTGACATGAATAAATGACCTTTATAAATTGAAATTAATTTAGAAACTAGTTTAGTGAGAAGTACCATGGCACAGAGTTCTAATCTAGGGAGTGTAACTGTTTTAAGTGTGGCTATTCGTATATTATAGTATATTATACGAATATAAATGCAGAATCCATATGCTACCATAGAAGCATCACTGAACCCTTCTAATGAAATGGTTTCAATGTCTTTTTTTGAAAATAGATACCTAGGAATTTTTAAGTTCTTAAGTAAAGGAATATTTTTTATGAAACTTTTCCATTCATTTATTATGTCTTTATCTATTACTTCAGCATCCCAATCTAACTTAAGCAACCATAGACGTTGAATGAGCAGTTTTCCAATGACTATTACTGGGCTTACCAAACCCATGGGGTCATAGCATTGAGCAATGGCTGATAAAATAATTCTTTTACTTACAGGACCTTGACAAAAAGTACTAGGGTGAGAAATGCAAAAAAAGTCTAATATAGGATTCCATATGAGTCCTAAAACCTTATCATGGGAGTCATTTAAATTTATGTCATATTCAGATGTACTTTCTTGAGCAATTTTTTTAAGAAATATATCTGAATTTGAGCACCTGTGGAGATGTAACCCAAATGGGTTCTAGAGAGTACTGAGTTCATTATACAAGCATTCTAATTCTTCTATGCTGTTGGCACCACCAAGGATATCATCTACATAAGTTTGATTTAAAATTGTGTGAGCTGCTAGGGGGAAATTGGCTTGATTTTGTTTTGCAATTTCAGATAGTACTCGTGTAGCTTTAAATGGCGCAAAATTCATGCCATATGTAACAGTCAACAATTCTATACATTTTATTGTTTCGTGAGGATCGTCTCGCCATAATATATTTTAAAGGAAAATGTGTGGGGTTTACGCGGATTTGACGGTACATTTTTTTTATATCAGAGGTGAGAACAAATGGGTACAACCTAAATCTACAAACTGATGTCGAACAAATCTGGCTGCATCTGATAACCTTTCAAGGGTTATTATTCAGTGACGGTCCAGAAGTTGTTTTACAACTTGCGTCCAAAACTACCCGTAGTTTTGTACTGACACTTTCTTCTCTAATTACATATAAGTGAGGTATGAAATATTTGAGTTCTGAGCTTGGAGTAAACAAATTTAAGGGAACAAATCTGGCCTGACCAAGATTTATATATTCATGCACAAATTTGCTGTAATCTTCTTTTAGCTTAGTGTTATTGCTAAGTCTCTTTTCTAGTGCAAAAAATCGTTTTTGTGCTATACCAAAAAAATCACCAAGTGTTTCATACTCTGTGGGAGATTTAAGCGGAATGTCTATTTGATATGTAAAATCAGCTAATACCTTTAAAGTAGAAGTAAATATTTTTTCTGCCAAAATTTCATCTGAATCTAAGGGTTTTTGGGTGAGAGTAGGGACTTCCTCTAGCTTCCAAAATTTTTTTAGAGTGTCTTCCAACTTTGAAGCCTGAAGGAGAAAACATATCTCGGATGATTGTGAATGTTTTAAACCATTGTCACAATTACTTACATATTCTTTAATGTTATTTACAATGCATGATATGGACTGAGAGGTTATGGGGCCACCTAATATGAATCCTAATTGAGTATCTAATAAAACTAAAGATGTGTCTTGTAATTTTATTATCTGATCTTTGATTATATGATAATATACGTCTGCTCCTAGTAGTAAGTCAATATCTGATGGATTATGAAATTCGGGGTCAGCTAAATATACAGTGTGTCTGAAAAAGTTGGCAACAAATGGGAAACTTTTTTATTATTAAGTTTAGGAAAAAACGTCATTCTTCATAAAAAGTTCTGTAAGGCCTAAAACCCAATATACGATAATCAGATATCGAAATTTTCCAATCGTATACGAGGTTTGTCAAAAAGTATAAATTTTGCTCAAGAGTAAAGTACCTTTATTTTCGACAATATCTAAAATTGTTATTAAGAAAAGTTGATTAGAATTGAAAACTACGTTTAAATAAAGGTACTTTACTCTTGAGCAAAATTCATACTTTTTGACAAACCTCGTATACGATTGGAAAATTTCGATATCTGATTATCGTATATTGGGTTTTAGGCCTTGCAGAACTTTTTATGAAGAATGACGTTTTTTCCTAAACTTAATAATAAAAAAGTTTCCCATTTGTTGCCAACTTTTTCAGACACACTGTATATGTGGAGACAATTTTATTTTTTGTCGGTTTAGGGGGAATTGGGGCAATTTCCCAGTTATTTTTTGTAACACAGCGCATGTAACATTGAATTTACAGTCGTTATAATTTGAGTGTATAGTCAGAATTGTTTCCCTGTTACTATGAGTAACTACCTTATTCCACTAATATATATTTTACGCAAGTGAGAAGGGCACTTGAGTTTCTTGACATAAGCTTCTGTTACTAGAGATGTGGTACTACAATTGTCCAACACTGCTTTTACCTTTAAAGTGTTTTCTTCTGCTGTTACTATGGCAGTAGCTAAAAAGGTGCCTTCACTTGAATATGTGGTTGACAACACTGTATTACGTGCACTGTTTGGGGCACAAAGCATGTATCTTCTAGAGACCCCACGCCAATGTTAAACTTTTAAACCAAATTAGCGCCACCTTGTGTTTGGAGCTGGAACTAAAATGACAATTGACAGATGGCGGTAAATTCAAATTGTAATTTTTAGGAGTAGGTAGTAGTTTTAAATTAAATTTTAAATAATTTCCACATAAATTATTTTATAAAATAAAGTACGGAACTAGTAAGTTCGAAACTTTTATTTTACAAAACAATTTAGGTCGATTATACCAAATTTGAAGAATTAATTTGTTATAAGGGGTCTATTGTGGAGAGTTTGTTCTGCATATTTTTATTAAATAAATATAAGATATATCAATAAATAATAAAATAGAACATTCTTAAAATATGTTTATTAATAAATTAAATAAATATTATTAGATAAAAATAAATACAAATAATAATACATATTTAACGAATACTTACTCTCAAATCTTTAAAATACCTATCAATAATTTAAATGTGAAGTAGAGACTAGGATATTACATTTTATTAACACTAAAGTTATATATTTTATAAATGTCTTTTTAACTGAGGACAAATGTAATATAGGTATTGTGTTAAAAGGTGAATCCTTTTAACTATTCATTCAATGATAAATAGGTATTTTCCTTCCAAATACAGATGGTGATACAGATTTCGGAATCTAGTCCAGTGATAAATTGATTATCAATTAATTGTTGTCCCCGTTTGTCTTTTTTATGATGCAGATGCGTGGTGAATATATGGTGAATCAATGAAGTTTTTCTCGAAGTTTTCAACGTAGCACCAAAATTATTGCAAAACACAGTAGGAAATAAAAAAGCGAAACATCACAATTTTGCAAATAACCAAGACGAAACTATAAACAGAAACCAAAAGCCAAAGCCAACAAAAAATCACTAAATTCAGACGGAAAAATGAAACTAACCAAGAACATAAATAAATACACGTCACATCTTTGGAGTCTTTGGTTAAGTTTTTCTCCCATAAGGCTTAAAAATGGAGTAAAAAATCATAATTTCACCAGTAGCCCCATCTAGAGTTTGGAGCAAATAGCATAAAAAATGTCAGTTGTCGGTTTTGACCTTGGTCATTCACGTGGAACCTCTATGTGCTTTGTGGTTTGGGGTATTCGAGTAAGAAATTATTCCAGTGTTAGAGCTTTGAATTTGGGTACTGTTATTTTGTCTATGAGAGGGTGTATGGTTAGTGTTATTAGGGTTAGAGCTACTAGGGTAAGAGTTACTGGTGTTAGAGTTTCAAATATCTTGATTTGTTGTGGAAGTGTTCTGATAATTAGGGTTAGAGCGTGAAACATAATTCTGATCTATATGAATAAGAGAGTGGTGTTTTCTGTTGCAAATGGAGCAACCTCTAGAAGTGCACTGTTGAAGTATATGCTTGCTACCTAAGCAGTTATAGCACAGCTTGTTGATTTTAATAAACTCAATCTTTTGTGTGTGCGGAAGAGAAATGAATTTTGAACAGGCATAAATTTTATGACAAGTTAAATGACAGAAAACGCATTTTTTATAATTATTTTGTGTGGAAGTGGAAGAAGTTTCATGTGATTGAGAGAAATGTACCTGGGAATATTTCGGTTGGCCTCTTATGGGCTTTGATGAATGACTATTTAACTCAGGTATATTTCTTCGTTCTAATTTAGTGCACCTTTTTTCCAAAAAACCTAAAAATTCCTTAAGCGTAGGTGTCGTTTCAGGGTCAGTTTCTGCTTTATATGCTCGTTTTGTACTGGGGTCTTACTTTTCCGACAATAAAAAGATTAAGATTAAATCCGAGCTTTCTACGGGTACATCTAAGTGACTTAAAGAGTCAAAATCTTGTCTAATTTGTGTAATGAATTCTCTTAATGTAGTGGCATTTTCTTTAGTAAGGGTGGGGATTTTCAACATACTTTTAATGTGAGCAAAAATTATTGATACTTGATTGTCATATCTTCTCTTTAAAGGATCTAGAGCTACGTCTAAGTTTTCTGATTTTAAAGGCAAATTATTGATTAGATTTAAAGCTTCGTCCTTTAAATAACTTTTTAAGTAAACTAGTTTCTCAATTTGTGACAAATTTGTGTCATTACCTATAAGAGTTGTGAAAAGTTCAATAAATGATTTCCACTCAACAAAATCACCTGAAAATCGATTAATTTTAAGATCGGGTAATTTGACATTAGTTCTCATTTGTGTAACTGAGTTGCTTCTATTGTGTTCAGGAGAAAATTTTCCTACAGAGTAAACTTCCAACTTAAGTTTAAACTTAGCTAAAAGTGAGTAATATTTATTTTCTACATTTGACCTATCAGTGTCATTCTCATCTAATTCTTTAATATCGAATTGTATGTTATCATAATCACTAAATGCGTTAGTCCCATTGCTATATTATTAGAAACTTAAGAGAAACTGTGACTTTTGATGTAATAAAGCTTCTTTATTATGGACTTGTGCAGTCTACTCTTCAATATGGTTTAATATTTTGGGGTGCATCATCTCACGTCAACAAAGCATTCGTGGCACAGAAAAAAGTAATGAGAGCTTTATATAATGTATCACCCACAACATCATGCAAATCACTTTTTGAAAAATCTGACATTCTAATACTACCATGTCTTTTCATCTACCATTTAATATTGTACGTTCAAGAAAATGAACATACTCTTAACAAAAACGAAAACATACATTCATATAACACTAGACAAAAAACTAACATACATCAACCTTTCTCACGCCTAGAAATTGCTCAACACTCACTCAAGTAAATTGGAATTAAATGCTATAATAAATTCAGTAGCATAATAGATAAAAATAATAGTCCCGAAATAGACAAAATAAAACAGTTTAAGAATAAACTTAAAGTATTTTTAGCAAAAAATGTATTTTACAGTGTGGAGGAATTACTTAATTTTAATCCTTAATTGTTATCTCTAATATATTATTGTGTTAGTTTAAGTGTATGTATTGCAATTAATATGTATTATATTGTTTTAATTTTAAATTGACTAGTCTGTTAGTACTTATACATTAAAAAATTGTGTTTTGTTTTCTATGTATAATACTTATGACAAATAAAATTCTATTCTATTCTATTCAATCCTACTTTTCTTACTTCAAATTCCTCTAGCTGGTGTAAATCATAGTTATTATTAATCCAAGTTTCGATTCTAGTGATTGCTTTTTTTGCTTTTGTTCTTTTCTTGACTAACTCATTTAATGACATTGTTGTAACTCAAGTAAAAACTGACTACAGTAACACATTACTTTAAATATAAATCAAACCCAACTAGAGTTTATAATTCGCTTTGGAGTAAACAAGCAAGTATATTAGCAATGAAAGAAAATATAGATATAAAAGACCTGACTTTTGTTTTGGGACATTTTCACTTCACTTCACTTTTTGTTCTGCTAGACTGCAGTGCTAAGGTGACTACTAAACATCTGAGTTGGGATCTGAGTTGAGGTTGGGGCTATAAGTGACTTCTTTTCACTGATTAATATTTTTCTAAGCCTGTAAGAAACCTAAAAGGCACCCATCTCTTTGATTGGGTTCATTGGGTAACAATGTTCTCAGTTTAAAATGAGGGACATGAACAGACATGTCATGGAAAATATGGCTAAATAATTAACAGGCATTTACCAAAATTTTGAGATTTTCTAAATATTCTGGAATAGACAGTATAAATATAAGAGAAGAAGGTTTAGTGCGGTGAAAAAATATACAAGATGAAAGGATTATTGGGCAGATACCGCAAAAAAAAATAAAAAATGCCTAAAAGCAAACCGTACACACTTGTTTTTGACTATTGGTCTTCATCAGTACGGTGCAACCAAGTTCAAAAGAGAATGCACTAGCGATGAAATCAAAATAACAGGAGATCACTCAAGGAGCCAACCACATATTTGTGGACTCGGCTAACATTCCCAGTGCTTACTAGGAAAATATTAACGTCACCACGGAGGCAGTTATAGCCGCCATGCTGATGCATCCAAGCCCAGGGAAACTAAACAAGAGAAGAAGGTTTAGTGTGGTGCAAAAATAAACAAGATAAAAGGATTATTGGGCGGATATTGCAAAAAAATGAATAAATGCCTAAAGGCAAACCGTAGATACTTGTTTGTGGTTGGCTCCTTGAGTGATCTCTTGTTGTTTTGATTTCATCGCTAGTTCCATTCTCTTTTGAACTTGGATGCACCGTACTGATCTTTTTTGCGGTATGTGCCCAATAATTCTTTTATCTTGTATATTTTTTTAGACTTTTAGACTTTATTCATGTAATATTGTTGATGTTGTTACTGAATACTCTAAAGTGTAACTCTGGAGAAAATACATAAGAGAAATTACATAAGAATGCCTGTTCCTGAATAACAATGGGTTTGTTGATACCTTAGTTCAATATTATAAAATAAATATAAACGAAAATCATGTAGAAATTTAAAGGGATGTGACCCCTGATCAAAGACTGGTAATCTAAAATGTATGCCCTACTATACCAAATGCAGTCTAAGATGAAGTCTTAATAAACTTGGACATGAATGCTGTATCAACTATTACTTTTTTTAAGGGTAGGGATGCAAGAACCACAGTATACTTATATCATGTCTTTAAACGACAGGTTTATATAGCACCTTAATCCCAGGCTCTTTGCTCACCCACTTAAATACAAAATATAAAAAAGAAGATGAAGCTAGATCTGCTGAGGTTTGACCCAGCATAAATTTAACTCCCATCACCACCTAATACTCCCCTAGCAAACAAAACGGCACTGGAAGTAAACCATCTTACCGACTCAATCAATACACAGTTAATCTACTTCTAAAATAAACCTATCGTTATCTCAAACCATCACAAATACAGAAACAATACCTACCCCAATCTAGAAAATATTATGCCTTCACAATATTTTAAACGTCTAATCCCGACTGGCCCGAAGATGAAACTTTAGAAAGTCCTCAACCTTTCGCAACACCTAATAAAGCCCTAAAAAAAGCAAAAACTTATAAGTCTTCTGAGAATATTTTAAACATTTTAGAGCGACTTAAATAAATCTTGGAGACTGCTGACACTCTATAGGTGCTGGAATTTACACAACTCGTCGACTTCTTGTAAGCTGGGCAACTTATTTATAAAGTACGAAAGTAAATTTTTCAAGTATTTGTAGACAAAATGTAAAATGTAATCTTCATTTTTTCAAAGTGACTTCTCGTATTCATGTAAACACACCTTAATAAAGTTTACGCTACCAAGCAACAATAAAGCGCAACTTAAATAAGAAGACACCTGCAAACTGTAACTAATACTTTCCTTATCTGTGTACCGATAGGAAAGTGAAAATGCGATACTCTTTTGTTAAAGGATTTGGGGTATTTCTATCACTTTATTACTAATTATACTAGGGTGGAACTCTCAAATAATAGAAGCATTAAAGATGACAAAACATGCTTTTAGTATATTCAAAAGACACAAAACACAAGAAAATCTGTTATTAAATTTAAAATATACAAAGCTAAATCAGTATATTCCTTAAAACAAAACAAATCCGACCCACAAGAAATCCCTGAAACTTCGCTTCAATTCAAAGTGGGTATCGCAGCGGCAGATAAACAAACGATAATATTGTATCACTTAAAAAAAAAATAGATGAAGCTTTTGCTCGTGATCAAAGCTAGTGGCTGTATTTTTTGACATAGACAAAACTTATGCCACCATCTGGAAACAAAGTATAATAGAGACAGTAGTGAGATATGTTATTCAAGGTAATTTTATTGACTTTTATAATAAGAATCGAACAATATAAGTCAGAAAAAACGGATACAGGTCTTCTAAAAGAAAACTTTGAAATGAAATTTCTCAAAGAGCAATAATAAGTCCACCAATGTTAATAAATAGATTTGCACATGATCTCAGCCTACCACTCAAATCAATTATTTTTGCCGATGACTTGGTGATATATACTAGAAGTAAAAATCTTAATGTCGCCCGACAAATTATATAGCAATTTTAATGTTTCACGAGGACGTAATCTTTAAACACGGGGTTAATTTCAGCGAGCAAAACCAAATTCGTTATCTTGAGCAAAAAAATAGAAAAAATAGCGACGAATATATGCTTAAAAAGAAAAAAAAAATAAAACAGCCAGACAATGTGAACTTCCTTTGGCTAATCTTTGATGCACAGTTGAAATGAGCGTTACATAAAAATCATCCCGTGGAATTCTGTCATTCTAAAATAAAAATACTTAAACTCTTTCTAAATCATGGGGAACGAATACCAAAACAAATAAAAATATACCAATAAATTATTATAGGATTTAGGTGCCCCATTTTAGCATACAAGCCTCGAAGTGGGTTGAAAAGTATATCGGTTTTAAGTAAAATAAAAGAAAATTTACGAGTGGCTCTTGGGGATAACACATTGAAAATTCATCTCATTCAAGAAAATATGTTTTTCGGACTAGTGACGACGTAAGTTTCCATATATTCAATGGGCTTGTGTGGAAAAATCGTGCAAAATCTCGATTTTTCCTTAGAAGATTACGAAGATTGTATAAGAAAGTGGGGCACCTAATATATATCTATAATATATACATGCTTTTAACTCAAAAATGTTACAAAGTTATACAGGGTGTTTCAAAAATACGGTCATAAATTATACCACGTATTCTTGGGTCAAAAATAGGTCGATTACTTATCTATATACAAAAGTGCACCCAAAAATAGTTATAAGATAAAAATTTAAATGAATTTTTTTAACGTTGCTCTTAAACCGTATGACATTTTTTCATAAAATTTTCTATGACGTGTTGGAATACCAAGACTAACAAAATCGAGGTAGAGGCAATAGATTTTTTTTCATTTTTGTAGGATTTTGAAGGGTGTCACCACCCCTTTCTCTACTTAACTTTTTTGTAATATAAGATGTTATTAAAAATCGAACGCTACTAAAATGCAACATCTATTTGGAAACTTTTTGTTTCCTAGTATTTGTTTGTAAAATGTTCGGTTTAGACGATACAGCCACTTAAAATGACATCTTAAAAATATTCAATGTAAATTATACGTATGCAAAAATATTAAAATTCGATTTTCATTGTTAAAACTATGTAGTAAGTGTATACAGGAGGAAAATGTAATTTTGTACAACTGTTTAATGAAATTTTTTTATTTTGATGACATTTTGATTTTGATATTTTTCGTACGTAGAATTTCCATTGAATATTTTTAAGTTGTCATTTCAAATGGCTCTATCGTCTAAACTAAACTTTTTACAAACAAATACTAGGAGACAAACAAGTTTCCAAATAGATTTTGCATTCCAGTGGCGTTTTATTTGTAATTAAATTTTATACTACAAAAAAGTTGAGTGGAGAAAAGAGCGGTGATCCCCTCCAAAAACCTATAAAAATCAAGAAAAAAATATTGCCTCTTCTTCGGTGTTATTAGTCATGGTATTCTAACACGTCATAAAATTTCATGAAAAAATGCCAAACGGTTTAAGAGCAACGATAAAAAAATCCATTTAAATTTTTATCTTATACACCCTGTAACTAGTTTTGGGTGCACTTTTGTATGTAAGTAAGTATGGTTTAATCGACCTATTTTTGACCCAAGAATATGTGGTATAATTTACGACCAATCTTTTTGAAACACCCTGTATAATTTCTCAAAGCCACTAACCTATACTTTAAAATCTAACCATTGTAAACTGTAATGATTATTTTTGTACCTGCTATTAACTCTAGTTTGATGCGGATAAATAAAAATACAATTTCTTACATAAAAATTTTAGGTTTCCAAGCTATCATTTACAAATAAAAAATTAATTGAATATCACATTTGTTTGTTACTATCTCTATTTTTATTACATGTTTAGTAATTTTTGATCGTAAAAACAGGTATTTGTGAATAATTTAGCTGTTCAATTTATCCGGCATATTGTTCTCAAATCTATATATTATTTCGTTGTACTTTTCGAAACATAATATGTAGTGATGTGCTAAACATTTAGAAAATAAAAACAATGGCCGAATAAACCAAGGAAATTTTTATTTATAGGAACCATTCTTTTAAGTTCTTTAGTTTCATTGATCATAAAATTTATAAAATAAAAAAAATCAATAATAATAACTTCACGTTTTAGTATTGCTACCCAGTGGTTTGAAACAGTGGCGGCTTTTGGTAATTTAAAATGGGTGTTCACTTTTTCCAATAATCTTATCATTTGTAAGTTCAGTTCAAAACTTTGTACAAGAGCCAATATCGCTGTTTTGTTATTATTTGAGTTTGTATTAGGTGTAGTTATTATTATTATCAACATCATACTGTTTTCAAGCACTAAAACTATTAATAAATGAATATTTTAGTTAGTGTAATATTTTAATATTTGTTTTGTTTTGAATACGTTGAAAACCATCTATAAAAATTATTATTTAGTAAACTGACTTTTCTTCATATTTTGAGATTATTTTTAAATATATATCAGGTTATGTAGAGAGCTTGACATTGATTTTTGTGTAAAAAGTATTATATGAAACTTACCTACCATTTTTTAGTTTTATTGTAAGTTTAATTTTCACAATTTTTCAAAGATATCAAATTAAATATATATTTTTTAAATACCTTTTATTGGCAAACTAAATAAGAACTAAAATGTTTTAAATGTTAATTTTAAAAGATCAGTCCCATCACAATACATATTATTACACAGATACAAACTAGAATAAAGATATATGTATAATGCCTGGCATTCTAAATGATACTCTTTGCAGTTTAACAGACCCCCTTAACCCCCATTTTTAACCAGATTGTTTTTACAGTCAATAGGCCTCATCTCCTTATAGAGTTTGATTTTTACTAAAAATTTCATGTTGATATCGCTTTTCATTTTTGTTTTTTTTTTCCTTCAACCCCCCTTAAATCCATATATTAAATCAGATTTTTTTTATAATTAAAGGGATTTTTCTACTTTTAGAGCTTGATGTTTGCTAAATATTTCAAATTGATATAATTTTTCGTTTTTCAGTTTTTTTTTATATTTTAACCCCCCTTAACTCTCCAATATATTCATATTTTTTTCAATATCAATAAGCTTTATCTTCTTATTAAGCTTCATTTTTACAAAAAATTTCATGTTGATATCGCTTTTCGTTTTTAATTTAAGATTTTTTTTTTAATTTCAACCCATCTTAACCCCCTATTTTTAATCAAATTTGTTAAAAATCAATAGGCTTTGTCCTCTTATAGAGCTTGCTTTTTAAAATTTTCAAGTTGATAATATTTCTCGTTTCTGACTTATCGTGCAGACAAAAAACTTGACATCGGACAGACAGACAAAGCAAACCTATAATACTCTTCACAGAATACTGTAAGAAAAGTAGAAAAAAAAATGTATAAGGTAAAATAAACCATTTAAAAAGGTCAACAATAATATTCAACTTCTTTTATCAAAGGTTAAAAGTTTGAAATAGTGGCACATAATTGAACATTTACAGAAATCTGTGAACTAAAATAGTGAGATACACATCGTAAAATGTTATCACTAAAGACCGGACAATTTAATTTATTCTTATCAGCGAAGTAACGGTAAGAGCGGACCTTCGATTTGAATAATACATTCTGAATAAAACAAGTTATTTACTGAACTGGTCGACACAGTAGATAAGATATTGGATTTTTATCGCCCGGGCGTAACATTTGGGGCGGGCTTATTATTACATTTACATTGCAATAATTATTTTATTAAATTTTAGTTCAAATTTGGTTGGATATTATTATATAATTACAAATGATATTATTATTTATTTTTTTATTGTGTTGTGGGATAATGTTGTTGGCTTTTTCTGTTAATATATTATTGACTAATAAATATATCAACGAGGATACACCATCATTAGTTTTATGTTTAGAGTGTTCCAATATACACTCTTTATCCTAAAGTAGCAAATATACAATTATATACAATATATACAATACAAATTAATATCAATCTTCTTCATTTGAAAAATATGTTTGTATGACTGCATATTTTTCTAAATTGTCTTCAGTGAAATTACTTCTTTTAGAAGTCAATAAATCTTTAAACCTAGAAAACGATCGTTCTACGTCACAACTCGTTACAGGAGCAAATGAAAAATGTGGAACAAAATCACAATATTTTAAAGCAGTTTCATAATCGTTAAAATTGTTCAGGGAGATTTGTTTCAGAGTCTGTAAATTTGGATTTCTTTTAATAACACAATCTATTTTATGGTTAAATTTATCTTGTAAGGGCCACTTTACGTTTTTTAAGTGTAACAATGTCGATTCAAATTTTTCCATAGCAACCGATAATTGTAAGTTACGGGTTTCAAGGAATTTTATAGTTTCTGGGAGACACGAAAAATAAGTCGCAAGAAAATTTAACTCCGACTGCAAAGTTGTTTTTGTTATTAAACCTTTACACTGAGTGATAGAGAGAGCGTCCTCTGATAAGTTGGAAATAAATACTTTTAGTCTGTCGAAATGCTCCGAAAAAAAGAACACAGCCTGTAACCAAGTTCCCCATCGTGTAATAACTGGTTGTGGAGGTAGGGGGATATTCGGACATATTTCTTTATATAAAGAAACTCGGGACGGTGCTTTTAACAAAATTTTTTTAAAACAGCTAATCAACGAATTAATGTCTGGAAAGCTGTCACGGATAAACTCACAAACTCGGTGTAACGCGTGAGCAAGGCAAGTTACATGCAGCATGTTTGGAAAATGTTCTTGTAATAGTTTCCCTGTTTTCAACATTACACTTGCCGCGTCTGAAATAAACAATAAAACTTTTGAAACGTCATTATCAATTACATTGTTCAATCCACGTTTCACTATTTCATAAATCATTTCAGCGTTCACAGTTTCACGAAACACACTAGAAACTAAATACTGTTGTGAAGTATTTTCAGCACTTAATAATCCTACAACAACATTAACAACACATCTACCCTTTATGTCAGTCGTTTCATCTGCACTAACCCAAATATATTTGCTGGAAATTTTCGTTTTTATTGCCGTCATTGCTTTATCGTACTGATTTTGAATATAATGTTTTCTAATTGTGGATTCATCCGGTATTTTACGTTTAGTATATTTACAAAGAAAATTTTTGAAAATTGTATTATTTAATTTTGTTAATGGAATATTTGCAGAAACAAATGCGTTGCATAAATCTTCATAAAAGATTTTGTCTGGACATCCCTCTAAAGATTGCATGTGTTTTTGTGTTTTCACATGTTGTGTCATACTTGACTTTCCATTAAAAACTAACACCTGATCACAATTGCGGCAGTATAATTTGTTGTCATTAAAACGACGAAAACAATCAAAGTCCGATAATAAATTTTCCATATTTACGTTTCCAGTTTCTATCACTTTTCCCTTTGAACTAAACAAATATACTCATTGGAAAAATCTAGTGATATTTTTACAAGACACTTTCTTCTCAAATCTCCTGTTTATCGACTCTTTGTTATCTTTTTACATTTTTTCAACCAACAGATACCTATATAGAGTGAGCAATTGAATTAATACATACATTACAGAAATTTAACAGACATTTATTTTATTGTCTCATCGTGTATAAGTACCATAATATCCACAGGAAATAAAAACATAAATGTTTTGTTACAAAAAATCGGTATGTACGGTATCGATAAAAGCCAAAATATTCATAAATATAATATAAGGATTGACTTTATTTGAATAAAAATATCACCGGCAACTAACCGACAATGGATCGAGAAAGTATAAGACAACATATGATGGGCCTATTTGACATTCATTTTAGGCCCTCTCTACAGCGTCTTAGTCCAAACGCTCGTAGAGTCCTAATATTTGGCCCCGATGCAATTTCTCCAACAATGAATCGGGACCAGCTAAGGCTAGAAATTTCCAATTTTCTGGAGGAAATAACAAATTCGGGGGAGGCAGCTGGGGTCCTCGATCCTCATTTTAGGCAGGAGAGTAGTGTACCACGCCAAAATATTGAGGAATAGATATTTTGTAATTATATAAGAGATAATAATAAAAAAAATATCATACAGAATATCGTTTACATTACTACACCTTAAACTCGCTTATGAAAAGTTTAACATCTTCATCAAAAAAGTTATTTTTTTTTAAGGAAAATTTCTCAGGCCACAAATTAAAGGATCTGAGGTTACTAAAAACTTTTGTAAAATATCCTACATATCCTCGGCGTTGGTGAGAAGAAAACATTAAATTTGTTTAATGAAAATGATTCAAAAGACAAAGAATATAGGTACACGATAAAAAAAAATCTCACTTTTTTGTATTAGTTTTAATGTCTATGTATATATCAGTACACTTTTTTTATCTTGTTTTAATAAAAAAAAGAGGTTTGTCCTGATAGTATTAGAATCTGCCGCACTGTCTGCCGTCTTAAATAGCGAACCCAGAATGAGACGCCTATGTGATTAAAACCAATTATTTGAACGCGATTAAAATGTCCGGTCTTTAGTTATCACACTTAATTCTCCATATGACCCTTTCTAAGTGTATTTCACAGCACATTCCAAAGTATTCTTGCTCTCGCTCTGTCTTACCCTTATGGCAGACTTTTGCATTTTCATGTTCACTAAAAAATAATCCCTTTTAATAAATAACAGAATAATAGTATTTTGTCTAAATAGGTTAATCGGCTTCATCTGTATTTTCTAATTATTGTTTAATTCTAGATGTTTTGATATGTACTTATAGAATTGATTAGTCAGAGCATGTAGATATGTGGGATTTGACTTGTTAAGTACCTAATGAAAATCACAATTTATGTTTGATGCTTATTGTATTTTTCGAGACATATTTTATTACCAATTGTAAGCTAATTTTCCAACAGCCTTATGTTTATTTAATACCTGCAGTGATCCAAATTACCATAACATCTAATATTTTTGGAAATACTAAATTATACAAACAAGGCAATAAAAAAATGTCATTAAAATAAAAGGTTTCTGGTTTCTATGGAACAAACGATCTAAATTAGAGGGTAACACAATTGATAATTACAGGCAAACATAACTTTTATATAGGTAGACTATTTAAATGTGCATACCATTTCTTAGATAAAATTTCTCATCGAGTGTATTAAATTAACTGGTTGATCCATTTTATGCTTACTTCTTACTTCATAGTCTTTACAATTTGTTACAGGATTAAAGTGCAAATTAATCAATCTATTGTAATGGTAAAATTTTTAGTTACAAGTATTAGAAATTAAAAATTAAAAAAAACCGACTTCAAAAACGTGCAGATGCCGTCACCACATATTAACCAATTATACATGGGACCACCCTTGAGGTACTCCCTTACTAACAAAAAAAGAATCATAGAAATCAGACAAGATGGTAAAGCATTATCGCTAAACATACACAAACAATGAAGAGTTTGAAGATTTTTCCCATGGATCCAATTATTAGATTTTAACCAAATTTATATGGGACCACTCCTGAAGTACCCCTTTTCTAAAAAAAAGAATCATTGAAATCGGACACTGTGTTAAAGAATAATCGCTGAACATACATAATAAGAAAAAAAAAAAAATATCGCGACGAATTGATAAGTCGGTTAAAAATTAATAAAGTAAATTTTATATATTTTGGAGTCTATTGAAATTATGCAGTGTCACCCTGTATAGGAATTTAATTTGAAATTGAGTTTTGAAGGATGGGATATTGATTTGGAAGAAAAAAAAGGAGGATGTCAAGTTGAAATTTAAAAAAAAAATGTCAGAAAGATTTATAAAGAGAATTGTAGTTTAAAGTTTTATATAAGACAATTAAATAAGCAAACTGTTTGAAATACGATGTGAAAAGGTAATAGAAACCAAAGGAGTTATGAGAGGAGAAAAAGAAGAGGAAAGACTAGATTGAAATAAGTGTGACCAGGACAGCAGTGATACCCCCAGTCTATACCTAAACGGTATTTATAAAAACATTTATGCATTGTGAAATACTTGACTGACGATTCGCTATGAATGAATATTCATAACAAGTTGTTTTTCTTTGGTTTTCTTTGAATTAGAGTTATAGATATAATCGTAGTTTAGTTCTTAATAATTGTTTAAAATTTAGCTAAGTATAGCTAAATCAAATAATAATTGTTGATTTTTTGTGTAATTTGTCTTTGACAAGAGTTAAATTTTTTATATAGATAGAGATAGTAGGGTAGTTATTAGTGATTGTTTATTTATTCAAGGTATTAAATACCTGATTTGTCAAATTGTCTATAGTGGTTTTGTAATAATTAAACAATAATTCAATTGTATAAAAGTTTGTTTATTTAAATAATCGTTCAATACCATAAATACAGGTGTCAAATTTTGTAATTGTCTGGGATAAATTTTGCATAGTTTCAATAGAATCTATAAATAAACTTAATAAACTAAATAAACTAAATAAATTAAATGAACTAAATAAACTAAATAAATTAAATATACTAAATAAACTAAATAAACTAAATAAACTAAATAAACTAAATAAACTAAATAAACTAAATAAACTAAATAAACTAAACTAAATAGATTAAATAAACTAAATTCAATAAATAAAGTAAATAAATAATAATAATAAAAATAAAGTAAAATAAAGTTTAAAAATATCAAAATTCTTGAACCGACTCCACTGGGATAAAGAGAATCAGCTCTAAATAAATAAAATAAAAATTAAAATATTAAAAGGTTAGCCGAGGTAAGTTAAGTTTAGTGTTTATTTTTTTTTAATTGTGAAGTTATAAAATTATAACACTATATTATAATTATAAGAAAATATGTACCCAGGACCGTTTTTAAACTTTTATTAGTAAAAATAATACAGTTTAATATCCATAAATAGATATAAGAGAAGATAATGTTCATGTAGGTAGATTTATCTTACTTAAACTTTGGTATCAGTTGTATTTTTATTATCCTTTTTACTTCCTTCTTTTTAATTTTGGTAGTAGTATGTAGATTTGCTCTGCATCTGAGACGATTCTCCTAAAATTAAGAAAGAAATACAGAAGTAAAACGTAAGCTTTCATGTTAAAGGTATTTTAATCACCTAGATACATTAGAAATTAACTTCTTTAATTAGTAGTAGTAAAATTTGTATTTTTTACTTTTTTTTATTAAGATGACAATCATTCTTGTGCAATTTAATTTCATGAAATAAATAATGGAATAACCCAGAAGTGTATTACAAAAGATGTAATGAGATCTACTATCTCTCTTCTTCTCTCAGGTAATGAAATATCTGTTTCATGTCTTAAATAACAATTAACATGAAACTAAGGAGTGAATAAATGAACTTATCTATAGAACAGGAAGTATATGAATAGGGTTATATCTGCAATTTCTTCTTGAGAGTTCATAGCATGCATATGTAGATTTGTAAATTTCTTTACAGTTTTTTTTTCTCAGCAAGTTAGATTATTATCACTAATAAGGGTTGTTCAGGACTAAAACTCTTTCAGTCATTGGGTTTAAAGTGATAATAACACGAACTTGCTATAGAACTTACTCAAGTACTCCTGTCCTGTGAACAGGCATATTCATCAAAGGCCCCATTACAACTACGGTAAGACTTCTATAGGTTATATTTAGCGCAAATCGTTATATTTTAGAAGTAGAAATACTTAATCATGAAGACTTACTTATTTTTAGGTCTTTTTTTTTAATTTGGACGTATAGCTTTACTGAATAGCTAGAATTTCCTCGATTGACCCTCGTTAGCAATTGAGATTTCTCTGTATACCTTGTATATAAACGGTGATATCTATAAGGAAAATGTATAAGTGAAGATTCATATCATTTTGAAGGCAACTACCTACTCCTGGATCGTTTCTCACAAGTTCTACCACCTTCTTGTGTATCGTTTCATACAAACTCCAGCCTTGAGACGGAGTAAGGGTACTTAGTTGTTCCTAGTACTGTCCCGGACAATAAGGTCCCCTAGTTTTTTTTATTTAATTTGTGCTGCCGAACCGTATGCCTTGGACATTGGACATTAAACGAAATTCCTACAACAGATTGACAAATATAACTGGGAATAGTTATATTGTGATACTACGATATATATTCTTATGAAATATATTTATTACAATTTTGTAAATATTAAGATATTTAGTTAAATCGTACCTACCGGTAATAAGTGGGTCAATCATCAAAACTTTAAACTCTGTAAACAGAGGTATGCATACCAATGGTTCTTTGATTTTCATGATTAATAATCATATATTTATATTTTTGAGGTATTATAATAATTATATTGTTTAACATAATTCGTTTCAAAACCATGCTTCATCTTCATTGTCATTTTAGGTTATTTAATTATTAATTCTTCCTCTTTTTTTTGTTGATTTTATTTTATCGTTGCTATCAAATACAGGGGTGGGATTCCGTTTCACGATTCGACTCGAATTTGATATAAAACTCCATAAAAGCCTCCGAGCAATTACTACTAGAGGGAGTCTTCCCCCCTTCCCCGCGCTAAATTTTGTTAGCAACATCTACTCCCCCCGAGGGGGAAAATACCTCTACTGTAATTGGCTTATTTAATCAGCGTTGCCAAGTTTGACAGCGCCAGAAGTGTTCTGTGAGCGCCAGTTCTGACACTATTTTACGAAAAATATTATTATTTATAACGTTGTAAGGGTTGTAAATGTATATTTAAGATTTATTATCTCTAATAATATGGTGAAAACATGCTTTATGTGTAAAAGGCCTGTTGAAAATGCTTCTTCAAGATAATATCATAAGTAAGTACAGACACAACCTAATTATCAGAGGCGGTGCATTAGGCAATCACCTGTAATTTGCAATTAAACTTTCTTATTTTCTTATCGAAAAATTAAAATTAAGAGCAAGTACACTTCAGCTAAGTTCGTCTTCATCCGTCTCATAATGATTATAGTAAAGGTTAATTACTTATTATTTTAATATCACATCTTTGTAAAGTTTATTGTTATTTTTTTTAGGTTTCCTTTTCTTGATATGAGAAAGAAATACATGGTTCCAAAAGATAGGAATTTAACAAGTGACCAACTGAATAACTTTTTATGCTAATAACCATTTTTATTACAGACCTCAGGGAAGGAAAATATTAAAGAAAAATGCAATTTCGACGAAAGAAGTATAATAATCAATCCTGTCACTACTTCTACACTATATTCATCTGCTACTAAAATACTAAAACAGTAAGTAAGTAGAGAAACTTAAGTTTCTTTCAAAAAGAATGTTTAAGGAAAAAGGCATAGCTATTTTTTTGTTGACACTTTTTTTTAACTAATCTAAAAGACTAATTTTGTGTATTGCTTAAATGTTCATTTTTTGTACTTAATTTGTGAACTTCTAAGATATGCATGGAATATCCCAAAAGAGCTAAGGAAGGTTTTAAAATTCTTAAGAAAAGAATTCAGAGCCAAAAACATAAAATAGTCTTCCTGTCCAAAATATAAATAGGTATAAATATTTAGATATTATGAGTGATTTTTTATTCTATAAATAGAACATAATTTGCTTCTAAATCACTACCTAATGAACTATATTACATAGTACAAAACTAAACAAGAATATCACATTATTCATGTTTTTTTTTAATTTCCTTAAAAACGTCCCAAAAAAATGTAAATATTTATTATTGGATTTAACATCGTTATGCTAAAACAATACTAGAACAACTTAAATAATGTGGATTTTGACTATTTTGAGTTATGCAGATCATTATGATCTAAAAAAATGTTTGTCTGGTGCTATAGTCAGGTATAAAAACATTCATTTATTTAAATACAGTTGCAATATACATTTTATTTAGTTTTTAAGTTAAAACCTATTAGGACATCCTAAAATTACTTTTTTCGTTTGATGTGAGATTAATTATTCTACATTTTTGTTGGTGAAATAGGATATATTAAGATGTCTTACTGTTTTCTCTGATTATCTAAAAAGTTAGAATAATATACAAAGACTGTTATAACAAAAAAGAGATATACCTTTACTTAAACACACAATTAGTCAGTTCAATTGTACGATAATTTAAAGCAGAAATCCAGAAAACTTTAAAAATGTATTTAAATGTGTTTTTACTATAACAAGGACATAATTATTAAAAAAAACTTGGCACATTAACATTGACAATAGGTTTTTATAGTATATATTATAAAAATCACAACGAACTACACAAAATGACATTATTAATAATTTAGCAATAAAAAAGTTAAGTACAATGATGACATTAAAAGTTGAGTTTCTCGAAATACTTTTTTTAAATTGTCTCAGTAACTACCTAACATTTTTCTAGCACAATGATATACGAATGTGCATTGTGTGATATCTTATATTTTAGGAATAAAATTATATATTTTTTGCATGTTTCTGTTAACAACGATTCCAAGAACTTTTGAAAATATTATTAAAACGGCATTTGCAAATATAATTCTCAATTAAGAGCTTTTGATCTAACATTAAATTTTTATTCTCCATAAGGTTATAGCTTCCTAAGAAGAAAGTTTAACAAGACTTACCAGACTCAAAATATCAAAATTTTACCAACCAATTGATGGTTCTACTGGTTTCCATAGGAAAATTCTCCTCGAAACTACTAAAAGAAAAGTGGCAGAGGCAACCGAAGAAGGCAAAAAAGTCTTTTGCAAAACAAAAACTAGAAATTTGTTTAGGAATCTAATTATTGTTTGAAGTTTTACCAACGATAATTTTTAATAACGATTTAAGATTATGAAGTTCTATTATGAATTTTACTCTTTGATAACCTATGTTTAAATTTTTATTAGGACCAAAATAAATTATATTTTTCATTTCAACTACAAAAACCCTCATAATATTAAAAATCTGATGTGTCCAACACATGACTTTCCTATCTAGTTATCTAGTTATTATAGGCATTTTCCGGTTATTTTGTACAACCTATTGCAGCATCTCTATAAATGTTTAGAGGATAAACTAAATATATACATTTTCCACATACATCTACCTCGAAACATTTTTCTATAGATATTCATTGAAAACGAAAATACAGAAAAATTTAAATTTAGCACTTTTCCATTACGGTCCATTTTAGAAAAATCATATATAAACAAAAATTATAGAAATCGATATCGCAAACAACTTTTAGTTCAACAATTTTCATAAAAATCAGAATTTTGCACATTTTGTCAAATTTCTCGAATACGGACCATTTCAGGAAATTTTGACATAGAACAAAAATTATAGATAATAATATTAGAAGTAACTTTTATTTGAATAATTTTCTTCTCCAAACATAAATAACAGATATATTCCATAAAATATAAAAACGGCCTCCCATAAAGTACCCCCCCAGATGTTCCGACTTTGTCCAAAATCTAATCATTTCACGTCAGGCCGAAATAAACCTTAAGTTTAAAATTTAATGTTTTTTCCTTTATCCGTTTTTGAGTTTTCTTCAAATTTCGAAATTTACACATTTTCTCAAATATCTCGAATACGGTCCATTTTAGAGAAATTATGTATAGGACAAAAATTATAGAAAATTATATTACAAACAACTTTTATTTGAACAATTTTTATAAAAAATTATTTTTTTACATTTTCTCAAATTTCTCGAATACGGACCATTTTAGGAAAATTTTGCATAAAACAAAAATTATAGATAATTATATTAGAAGTAACTTTTATTTGAAGAATTTTCTTCTCCAAACGTAAATAACAGATATATTCCATAAAATATAAAAATGACCACCTATAAAGTACCCCCCCAGATGTTCTGACTCTGCCCAAAATCTAATCAGCTCATTGGACGCTGTAACAAAGCTTAAGTTTTAAATTTGGTGTTTTTTTGTGTATCGGTTCATGAGTTATGCGTTATACAGACACACACACACACACACACACACACACACACACACACACACACACACACACACACACACACACACAGACACACACACAGACAGACAGACATCATCGCGAAAATAGTCAAAACGGATTCAGGGGACCTCAAAACGTAAAAATCCGTCGAAAACTCGAGGTCGAAAAAAATCATGATTCCTATACTTTCCTTATATCTGTATACAGATAGGAAAGTAAAAAGGGGAAAAACGTTAGATTAGTTATGTTCAGGAATAAACTCTTTAAACATTTATCTACCTAAAATGTGTTACTTTTGGAAGGTATGTTATTAACTTTCTATTTGTACTTGTATTAATTCATTTCATTTTATTATCTGTTGTATTTTCAAATTGATTTTGATATTAATCTTATCTATTTATATATTTTTTATACTCACATATTTTCATTGAAACAAACGTTTATTAGCTTATTAAATATAATGAATTCATGTTGTTTTATTATATGCTTGTATGAATGATTACTTTTATTTCCTTTTAAAAATGAATGAATAAAGCCGAAACGGTGAGTGAGAATAAAAATTAGACGAAAGTGACGATATTTCCTGGAGCTTTCATCCACACGCTCCTTTTTCTAGCCATCTACACCTGAGCTAGCAAGATTCGTCTTCCCTCCATCCTTACATTCTCCAGATTTACAGAGAAAACGCCGTCCTCTTTAACATATCCAGACCTTCTTTGACGGAGACTATACCACTACATAATCAGCTTTATTTGTTATCCCGAGCAATTTAAATGCATTCGTAATTGCTCATTCTCACCTCTTCTCTTGTAGATTCCGTACTCAGTTTTCCTATTTTTAGTTACGTGTGCACTGCTCGTTTATTTTCACAGCTTTAATTCTATTATGCTGTAACGCTACAATATGGATCCATTTATATGGTTTATACTATTTAATGTTATTCGTAAGTGACCAACCTATTATAATAATTAAAGATTATTGTATTACAGGCCTGAAGATGTTCCTGTAAGGCCGAAACTAGTCGCTCCTGTATTTATAATAAAACTGATTTTAAGGTTTTATTCTTCAATTGAAAAAATTAGACCTTTACAGTGATTTTGTTTCGTTTCCTGCATTAGACACACATAAGACGGTATTCATTTTAAAAATAGTAAAATTAGCAAAATTTGTAGTTTTTTTTTTACAATTAAAACGTTTGGACAATGTGTGTTTTTATAGATAAATGATACGCCACTGAACAAGAAGGATGTTTACCTTCCCCCTTGTGCCCGCTTCCTCACTTCCTCTACAGATGTTGCTAACACAACATTCGCCTACAAACTCGTTTCCACGCTCCCTCTATTAGTAATTTCTCGGAGATAAAAGCAATTCCGTTTAACGAGTAGTTAAAGTTGGATTATTCTGACATTAGGTACGACCTGTCAATGAGGTTAAATAATAAGCCTGTGGCTTAAAATTTTAGGGAAGAAAGGAATTTAGTTTCCAGGGCATACCTATGTCTCTGGAAATGCGTTTTCTGGATAACCTATCGTGCAACAGCGGTCTTTTATATCCTTGGAATATCAATAAAAGGATTAGTTATTATACAAAACGATACAAAATATAAACATTTATAGGTTCTTGTAATTCAGCTAAAAAAGTTCTCCACGACGATTTTCTGGAAGTTCAAAAGGATCGTTTCTTTTTTGTAACTCATCCTTTCTTTAGTCTAATAATAATAAATAATAATATTTTTATAATGTAACGCATTATGAGTGATCCTTGCAACTCTGAATGGGTCTAGTCAGCCACCATAGACCATATTAATATAGACTTTATAATATAGACAAATAAAACGAAACGAATCTACAAATTATTGGCAATTTGAGTATACAAGATTTGTATTATTACGCCCGTATGCGCCGTACACGTTTAATCCTGATTAAGGGTTTAATCGCGTTTAGTACCATTTTTAGCGATGCACCGTAATAAAAATCATTCTTAATCCGATTTTATTCTAATCCGTCGACATCGGTGAATCAAATTATCTAATCGAGATTTTCTTACGTCAAAAAGATGTCAATGTTTTGTCAGTATATTTGGAACTTTCTATTTGTGTTTCTTTTATTTGAATTTTAATAAAAATCGTAAATAGAATACCAGCTTTTCTTGGAAGACGATAAAGATTCTTAACAAAATTACTAGAGAAGTGAATATTT
This sequence comes from Psylliodes chrysocephalus, assembly GCA_927349885.1. NCBI lineage: Eukaryota > Metazoa > Arthropoda > Insecta > Coleoptera > Chrysomelidae > Psylliodes > Psylliodes chrysocephalus. The sequence continues at coordinate 12,976,460 of OV651817.1, forward strand.
TTATACGATGGGCAACTTTGTCATTTTTAAGAGGTTTTTTTATATTTTAACGTTAGAGCATAATTCTGTAGTTAGATGGCAAATCCAGATACATTGAAAAATATAAAAAAAAGTAAGCAATAGATACATATATTTCTCTGATTTTGTCCACTTTAAAATACTGATAATATGTCATATCTAGTTTTGAACATGCACAGTATGGGGAATAAAGTATTCACATAGGTATATCGTTTTGCATAAAAAAAGCTTGAAATACAGCAGCTTGTATGTATATAAGTTAATATTTCCAAAAATTAACAGTGGTAATCGCCATCTTACTATAAAATTATTTTTATAAAAGCATTTGACATTTTTTTTTTCACCCTGCGTAGAATTCGGTATGCGTTTTACGGTGTGTTTACGGTTTTGCTACATTTAAAAATAGGGCTTCTATTTTCAATGGCCTCTTATCCTCTGACAAACATTTTTCCTACTCAAATCTGACGTTTTCTGCTTCTCTTTTCTGTGAAATTTATAAAATTCCAGTGTTGTCAGATTACTAAACTCGATTATCTAATCCGTAGCCGGTGCATAGAAAATATTCACTAGCCATTTAAACGAGATTTGCAAATCTGGATTAGATTTTAAAATGGGCGTTAAACCCCCAATCCCTTAGATAAAAGTAGAATTATTAATCTAACAAATTGGGTACAAAATAGACCATTTTAAAGTAGTCTTTGGATTGTCTCAGACACTGAAACAAAATATAAAACAAATTACAATCGTAAAACTTTACTATAGGTAAATAATACAACATAACCTTAAAAAGTTTTATTTAACTTGCCTTAAAAAAGTTTTTCGGGAACAATCGTTAAATTGACACACATCCTTCCAATTTATTAAAGTTGCAGTTCTCAATTAAACATATTTTTTTAAATGATCACAAATAAAATAATCTTAATTTTATTAGTAAAGGAATCACGAAAGACGGAATGACAGTTTGTTTGATTTGGTTACAGTGTTTCCAGAATATATTTTTGTTGTGTACCAGATTTGTCTAAAAAATGTACCAGATTCCTTAAATGTATCAGATTTTTCGAATTCTATTTGCAGTGACATCTAATTCATTATAAGGGAAAAAAGGCGATCTTTATTGATAACGAACCTAAACAAGGAACACTGGTTTGGTAAACTTGTTTGTGAGCGGCACGCTAATTAATGTGTTCTTTGACAGTCTTCTCTTTTTAGCTGTAGGCGTTCGCCAAATTATCTCACTCATGTTAGGCTCACTCATCCTAATGTGCCACAAACACAGTATACTTAGGTATAATGTGCCCCAGAGACGCGATTAGCCAGAAGGCAATGATGTACCAATAAATATAGATTAACACGTATGAAAATAAAAATATAAAAATACATTTATATTTTTATGTTATTTATGTAATATTAAAATAATCTGTTTTTATGAAATTCAACTGGGTGTTTACTGCACAAATGAACCAATGGAGAAACCGCCTCTGGTTGGAAAGCATGGAGAAATGTATAGAACTTAAAATGTGAATATATTTAATAGCAATCCAACGGTGTGTAAAATAAAGTTATTTCAATGATTGTTTTTGTAAAAACCATAATGATAGCCCTCATGTTTAAATGTAGGTACTAGAAACATACATTTACGTGTAATATTGTCTTATTTTCACATCTCTTGTTGGTCGTAGAGAAAATATATGCTACCACCGATTGTGGAATTGAAATTCGATGCGAGTGAAATACGACCAAGTAAAATTTGTTTGGCTCAATTGTGGAACTTCTCGTTTGCATCCATTTTCAATTCTAACCTCGTTACAGAGTTTACCATTATGTCTTTGCTTTTTGTTAGTAAAATTATTTCATTTCTCCATTTAATTTTGATCCAATAAAGGCAAATTGGTCCCTACAAACTTAATTTAAAGCCCTCATAACGATGATAACCCGAATAAGTGAAAACGCAAGCCGCTATTCCAGTTTTCATCGCTTAATCTCGAGAGTTTCAGAACCGCAAAAACACTGGAAAAGATAGAAAGCGAAAATAATTTTTCATTAAGCCCTGGCATGTCATGGCACTTTTTTTTCATCGTAAATTGCCCCGCTTCCAGCACATACAAAAAATTACACAATATTGTATTAGCCTTTTCGGCAAATATAAACAAGCTGTAAATAGGGATGCTATACTGGTTCGGCTTAAACATTAATGTGGAATTAGTGGAGAATATTAGATAGTTTGTAAAGAGAAGAATATTCCGTACCAGTGGTGTTATTTATTGTAAAAATATTTTGCAAATTGCATGCAAACTTTTTAAAAATTAAACTCACGGTTAATTACATGAATACACACCTTATTAAAAACTAAAAGAGATTAATTAGGAAGGAATTTACATTAAATGTAGTTAAACAATGTGTCCGTGTAACATTTAGCTGTTTTAAAACAATTAAGCGTCATGCAACTTTTTATTTTGTAGAGTAATATCTAAAAAAACTATTTAAGCACGACAAGTTATAATAATAGTTATTTTACACAAAAAAGGGTACAAAATAGTTTGAGTATTACAGCCGAGGGTCTAGATAGATTAACGAGATGCAAAGCTCCGAGGTAAGATACAGACGCGAGGCTAGAATGGGTTCTTCCGAGGTATGTAAATTTTAGCTACACTTACTTAATAGTCCCACAGCCAACGTGCAGATTTGTAACTTATTTTCTTACAGCTGAATTTATTATAAAATTGTGCTATGATACGTGTCCAACGAATTCACGAAAATGCGACGTTTAGGCATTGCAAGTGGTACGCGACTCTCAAAATTTTTACTTTTTTTCTTAATATTTTCGTTTTGCTCATTCGTCGTTAAGTGTCTATCTACAAGAAATATTAAACCTTCACTCTCCAACCTTCTTAATTAGTGCGTGATAAGGCATGCGCGTGACTAATTGGTTTATTTTCTGGTTTTTATTGTTCTTCAAAAAATTCACTTCCTCCACCATTTCCTTTGGGTCATTTTTTCTCTTTAACGTTTTAAAGTGGTGCGTAATTGGGCATGCGCGTGACTTATTTTCAAAAAGTGGACGCTTGTACCAAAGCAAGATAAAAGAGATATTTTTTCACTGAATAAGTGTCCGTTAAAAATATTGGGCCGTTACTTGTGTCCAACGAAAATAATTAATTTAAAAAAATATGAATGCTTTTAATATAAATACGCAATAACTTGACACAGTTTTCGCCAAAATGGATGTTATTCATCAATTAGGAGTTTTAAAGGTCGTCAAAAACGAATTTTAATGAAAACTGACGGGATCATCGACTTATATAGCTTGCTTGACCCTTCGCGAATCTTCTCGAACTGCCCAGATTTTTCTTGACAAAGAATGACATTTCCAGACATTGTCGGACTATTCTTCTTTTACGCGTACTTTTACTTATGACGACCGTATCACACTGGGATGGGTGGCATTATATTTTGTTTTGTACGTTTCCTATAACAGCTGCAGGCCACTGCAGGACACAGGGTAACATTGCTTTCTCGTCTACAATTATTCGTCTTAAATAACTTGATTACTGGGATCTGGTTGGAGCAATCGATGAGGATCTGGACCACGATATGATGCTAACTTTGTAAACTACCTTGGGTTTACTTCCAACTGACAACTAAATGCGGTAAATCAGTTGGTTGATTTTCTTGAGGACAATGTAGGGGCCTTCCCAGTTTCGTTGCAGTTTCTGACGTAGTCATTTTCGGCGCTTGGGATTGTACAACCTTAGTGGATCGCCTCTCTCATAATGTGTCCCTGTGGCATGCATGTTGATTGTAGCTTTTGTTTTATCGCTACTAACTTTCAAACGTTATCGAGCGAATTCGTATAACGTCTCTAATCTTTCCCCTAAGTTCTGAATATACGTGGGAGGTGTACGGTCCTCTTCTTCACCAACAGGCTGCCTTCCTATAAGTAAATCATGGGAAAGTTTCACTTCCCTTTCAATAATCATCATGGATGGGGTATAACTCATCGGTTTATATTCAGAATTTCGGTAGGCTAGCAGAAATAGAGGAATTAAAGTGTCTCAGTCCTTTTGATTGTCAGAGACGAACATACTGGCATATCGTTCTATTGTGCCTTTCTACCATTTTGTCAAACTATGGGTGGAGAGGCGTAGTGCGTGTTTTCCTGATGCCTATCAGTTTCATCAGTTCTTGCCATGATTCGGATTCAAAATGTCGTCCTTTGTAGGAATGCAATTTCAGAGGGACTCCGTGTTTTGCAATGACGTTCGTTATAAATGCTTCTGCTATTGTCGTCCTGATTAGGAATAGGCACTATTACGGGCAACTTTGAAAAATAGTCCATAACAACCATCAAGTATTTGTTTCCTCTTTCTGTTAAGGTGAATGGTCCGAAGATATCTATGCCGATTCATTCGAAAGGCTTTCCGGAAAGGTATTGGTCCATTTTACCTCGACTTCTTGTTTTAGGCCCTTTTCTGCCATTACAAAGAACACATTTCTTACACCAGTCTTCTACATCCCGTCAGCAATTGACTCGTGCAAGTGTCCTTTTGGTATCAAAGTATCCTCCTGAAAGGCTGCTATAAAGCTCTTCTTACATATTTCTGACCTGTGATTTCGGCAGTATAACTTAGCGGACTACATCATCAGGGCTCGCCCACGTCCGGTGCAATAGGCCATCGCAAAGATAAAGGGAATCCCACTAAGTCCTATACCTTTTATTGGTTCCACTATATTTGGCTTTCTGTTGCCATTATTGAGCCACTCTCGGACAACCCTGAAGTCTTTCTCAGGCTTTAAAAGGCGATTCCGTCTTCGTCATCCTCTTGCTTGACAGTGGTCGCCTGAAGACTAACTTCTTCAACCAGCTTCTCTCGTTCTTCAAGCCTTTTAAGGTACCGGCATTGTCGTTCTAAACAGGATCACCTAAAAAGAATGTCTGCGTTGCTATGGAGACGTCTAACTCGAAATTATATTGTTGAAGTATTTCTATCCATTTAACAATTTCTTATTCAGGTTAATTAAAATTTTTCAGCCAATGCAAGGCACTATGGTCACTTCTAATGACAAAAATGTTGTTAAAAAGGCAAGTATGAAAGTGTTCAAGGCCTTTGATGATAGCTAAAAGTTATTTTCTTGTGACGCAATAACTCTTCTTAGCTTTTCCTCAGGTATTACTAAAATACGCAATTACTTTATGTTCACCCTTCTGTTCTTGGGATAGCATGGTGCTCACGCCGTGTTGGGATGTGTCGCAGTCTAAAATAAATTGTCCTTTTTCCTAAGGGTACGCTAGGATAGGTACCGTGGTCAATCGTTTTTTAACTCAATGAAGGCATTTTGACAATTCTTTGACGAATTTTCGGTAATATGAGCAGAGTCCAAAAAAACTTCTAATCTCCCTTTTGTCTCTTGGTTTCGGCCAATCTCTGACAGCTGCAATTTTCTCCGGGTTAGTTTCGATTCCTTTCGCGGAAACGATGTGTTCTCAAAGATATCGGATAATAGATACGCCTTGTATACATTACACTTGTCCGCAACTTTTTTTTGACGGTACGCTCTTCCTATGTTGTCAGATCTTTTTCATCAAATATCAAACATTAAATTTTTATTTAAAAAGTTGCTATTACCTTTATTACAATCTAATAAAAAAAGGAAATAAAGAATTGAAAGCATCAATATGAGTTTTTTATTAATTGCAATCACTTAAGACTTTTAAGTAGCTATTTTTACATGTGTATCATATGGGAATATTAAACATTTTGGTATAAATCATTTAACTTTGGCAACCTAAGACATTTTGCTGATGTTGTCAAAGTGACAGATCAAATTTTATTGTGATTTTTGTGTTTTTTTTTAGTTTTCAAGAATAATTTAAACCCTGAACTTTTTATTAAGGACTTTTACGATGGGGAGGAAATGTATAGTGTGCCGAAATACGCAGAATAAGAATGTTATTCGGTCATTTCATAAATAAGATTATGTTAGCATAGACGTAGGCATATACAGGGAATAAGGCTTAATTTATTTAACAGTGTAAAGGCATTTAGCATTAGCATTGTTTATTTAAATAATAATGTTCTATATTTTCTGATCAGGTTTCCTAGAGAAATTATTCAACAAAGAATTTGGCTGCAAAATCTATGCTTGGTGGAGGAAAACATTATGAAAATGAAAGAAGCCTTAGTATATGTTCTGACCATTTTTGTATGGCAGATATTTATGAAAATTTAAGTGGTAGACACATCTTAAAACATAATGCTATACCTATCAAGTAAGTACAGTATTTATTATGGCTATTTTTATTATATGTAAGCTCTAAAATTATACAGTAATCATCACATTTTACAGAATTTTGGGAGAGGTAGTTGAATAGGCGAAAAATGAAGAAAAAAAAATACTTTTTTTAGTGCAGTTCGTAACAGATGCTTCAATAACAATCTCACATGGAGATTGTTTCAAAATTGTTATAAAAAATTATTAATTCATATTGAAGTAAAGTCAAATAAAACTGCCAATGCAATTGCTTTAGATGGCACCAGCATTTTGGATTGTAGCAACACTAGTAGCCAAATTGCGTTAAATTTAAAATGTTACGAATCAGACACTAAAGAAAATTTGGAATTTACAAATGAGCTTCGTGACCATGATTACCTATCTATATATTTTCTGAGCGAATACATTCAGGATGTAGTTGCTTATATTTCTGGTTTTATAGTAAAATTCTTAAAGAAAAAGATTCACTGCAAACAGTGTTCTGCAATTGAATCAGTGAGTTCGAAAACTGTACAAGTCTCAAATTTAACATTTCAAAATAAGCCATTTCGTTTAAAATTTATCTCTTCATCGATGCGCTAGTTCAGTGATGATGTAATTATGGTTCCACTGACAATTAAAGTGACAGTAGATTTTTTGAGTGCGTTTTGTTCATTTTGTTTACCTAAATTATATCGTTTTTTTCACTTTTATTAATATATTCCTAAAGTAAGTAGATAGCATGTATCAAATATACAATCGTTTAGTTATCAATTATATACCTTTAAACTATTTTTTATGACATGTAAACAATATTTTGAAATAAAATAAAAACAGTAAAAACATATATTTCAAATTTATTGATGTTTCTGTTAAAAGTTTGGTTAGAATTAAATGTCAGTGGAACCAAAATGACATCACACTAAACTAGCGCATTGAGCTTAAAAACCGTACTAGATACCTAGCTGTTAATGTAGTACAGCTGATTATACCCGTGAAATTAGGTGAAAAACCGTACATATCTGCGACTCGTACGATTTTTCATTTCAATAACAAAATAATGATCAGTTGCTATGGTCAGTTGGAAAAACACAAATACTGAAAATGATGACTGAGATAACAGTTTTGATATTGTATTTTTCCTCCTTTTTGAATAAATATAAAATAAATCTTTTCTCTTCGACAGACTTTCTGTCTCAATTGTCAAAGGTGCTACTTTCTGTTCTTAATACACAAATAGCTATTTTGTCTTTTATTCCAAAATGTGCTTTACAAAATATCAGTTATCTTATAACACAAAATAAATCTATTGAGCAGATTCTTCACCAAGAGTGTTTGTAGGAATAACCATTGCTAGTAAAATGACATTCAGAATGTCACAAAAGAAGCTTCCTTTAGTGTTTTTTCTATTCGGACAAATTATAAATAAAGTATCTCTTGATAATCTTAAGCTAATGTGTCTTAGCCTTGTCCAGATATTATAAAATCTTTGCTGATTACTGTCCTAAATGAGTTATTATATCATTACACAAATAATTCTAAAAATAGGTGTCGTGACATGCAACCCAAATGGTATGTAATAGAAAGATCATATTTGTATATTTATGTATCTGAAATAAAATTATTCTGTTTTTAATAGCTTTTTATTTCATAAAAAAATGTAGTCCGGCAATATAATTATTCTTTTTTCGACCTGTAGAAAAGGTTTTCAAAGAGTACTCATGTAAATATAATAATAAATGGCTTTATATTTTTTACTTGCTCTTTGCTCTTCATGTATTAAAAAAAAAAAATATAATAAAATATTAACAAAAATGTTCTTCCACTTTGAGCTACCTACTATTTTAAACTATAAGAAAATATATAAAATGACTTTTTGAATGCCCTGTGTAAATTGAATGTTTTCTTTAAATTTACCTTTGATTCCGAAGACCCATAGGTTATTGATTTGGTCATTAAATAATTTTTACTAAAAATATATGTAAACCCTCCCGAAACACTACGTCAATGTGCGACGTACGATTCCCCTTTCCCCGTCTGGTAAAACATGCGGACAGAAGGTGTATTGGGTATACAGTGTGAAGGGCGAGTCTATCTTAGATAATATGATGTCTATGTGTGTTCTAAATAATAGGCTTCTCAATAGAACAGTGAATATTTATTCTCATTAAGCCTTAGATTGGCATTTCATCATCTGTCAAATACTTTACTCAAATTTAGTTGATTTTTAACCGACTTCAAAAAAGGAGGAGGTTCTCATTTCGTGACGATATTTTTTTTTATGTATGTTCAGCGATAATTCTTTAACACGGTGTCCGATTTCAATGATTCTTTTTTTGTTAGAAAGGAGGTACTTCAGGGGTGGTCTCATATATATTTGGTTAAAATCTAATAATTGGGTCCATGAGAAAATTCTCAAACTCTTAATTTTTTATGAATGTTTAGCGATAATGCTTTACCACCTTGTCCGATTTATATGATTCTTTTTTTGTTAGTAGGGAGTACCTCAGGGGTGGTCCCATATAAATTAAGCACGTTTTTGAAGTCGTTTTTTTTTAATTTTTAATTTCTAATACTTGTCATCAAAAGTTTTTGACATGAATATTTTGTCATCGAGATATAAGGATATACTAGACAAGTTTTTTAGGTTAATCCTATAGTCCAGGATTCGTAAGTAAGGTCGACCTTCCCCCATCTGTTTAATGAATAGAAGTTTTTTTATAATAACTAAAATATGTTTTTAAATATACCGCAAATGGGTAGCCTAAGAAAATACGGTCACGGCCATTTGTTATAAATCATCATAAAAGTTGCTTTTAATGTTATTCTCTATTATGTTGTCCCTATACATGATTTCCCTAAAATGGACCTTGAAAGGGATCATATTTAATTTAGTTCACCTTGAAATATGAAGCGTCCACCTATTCTATAGTTTTTGACCGCGATAAATCCCAACAAACCAAAATTGTTCATGCGCTTGGGCATGTGCGGCGGCGAACGGTGTTCCGAGGAGGAGCGAAGACCGGGACCACAGAATAATCACTATTACAGAAATGAAGGCTTGCGTCGGCACGTTTGATATCGGGGTGGCCAAAATTTAAAGTGACACTCGCTGACAGTTGACGTTCTTGCCGGTTGTTACACTGGTAAAAATTACCAAGATTCTTATAAATTCGGATAATACACTGAGAAAAGGATTTAAATATATGTAACAAACTTATTTAGCAACATCCACTATTTCTTCTCTGAATTGAAGGTTAGTGATATAATTAGAAAAAATAAGGCTTCACGATAATTTATTTTGAAGTAAATTGTACTGATCGCTATATTAAAAAAGAGTTTTTACTTGAGGAACCAGACCGAATACTCGTTGTACTTAATTCATCAGTTTTTTTTAAATAACATTAACTCTTTAACAGAAGGATTCTATTACAAATAATTGATGTATTAATTAATTGTATACTTTCCTGAAAAACACCTTCAACTGTGATAGTTGGATCTAGAAAAATAGATTAAACTAATAATAACTGGCATTAAAAATGCAAATACTTCCGAACTGTCATTTTGAAAGCCTTTTATGTGTTTTAGAACCTTATCATATGTCAATAATACCATAAACAATCCTTGTATTAAGACTTTCGCCATACTCTTATAATAATTTGACAACTCGGTGGATAAATCTGTGATTTTTACAATTCCATTTTTGTAAACAAAATTAATCTAGTAGTCGTTGGTAGAAAAGCATCACCAATAATTGGCGTATCGATTTATTACACTGTTTTACACTAGCACTAGCTCAAATGGCTTTTCTTTCGAGTCTTTTGTGCAGAGTTGTCCAGTAATTGCAGCACTTCATTAACGTGGGAGTGGAGTCGACCCTCATGTTTTGCAGTAACCTCTTTTTCTTATTTGTCTGTATGAAGATAATCGTTTAGATAGAGCCAGGGTGCATCAATGATACATCTTAGGACTTTATTTTGGAAAACTTATATTATGGCACATCCTCGTAGCTGTATTTCATAAATCCAGACGACTTAGGATTTGTTTATAAATCATATGAATTTGTTGTATACATAAATTTGCATTTTTAGATGCATAATTATTAGAATTATGAATTAAATTGAGATTTGAAGAAAAGTACTGTAGGAAAAAGGTTGTTATAAATAAAACACGTACCCATACTGACTATTAATTTTAATAAACCAAAATACGAAAAACACATATTACAAAAATCAGATTAATAAAAATATCAATATGAAAAATACCTACACATCAAAAGGCACAAAATTTTAGACAAAGGAATATGCCCTAGGTCCTAAAAAATACAAGGTAAGCACAAACTGCTTGTATTCATTGGAATGTCTTCTAGCTAGAGGCTTTTTGTTTTTAAATTCCACTTGAGATTTAACTAATCTGCAAATGGTTGGTTTAAAAATTGTGGCCCAACCGAAGGATATTTTTGGGACTGGCACATGCATTATCAAAATAGAAACAACAATATCTCTTCAATCTTCAAAGTTAGTTATTCTTTTGCTGGGACCTAAAAAAAATATTTAAATTAAAAAAATACATAAAAACAACACTTTTATATTATTTTTAATACCTGGTGTACTGAGAAAATCGTCGTGGGATTTAGTAGGGTACAGATTCATTCAGAATGATCAATTATTTCATTTGTTGTGGGTGTGTGTCAGAATATTGTCAAACATACATTTTCAAATAAACATTTCCGAGTTGATCCAAATGAAAAACTACTGGGCTGGAAATGTTTTCTACACAACTGGTAGTTTTTGTGTAATTATTCACTGGTTATATTAATCAAGTCTTCTCGACTACAGGCTCTTAACAACATGGGAAACCTAAAAAAATACAAAATACATTGTCGTAGGTAGATAAATATAATTTGATTTAAAAATGATAATAAAATAATTGTTTTGATTAAATAGCCAAATAAATAACATACAGTTAACATTGCTGCATTTGAAAAGTACCTCGTTTTACTCATTTTACTCGAAGCCGTTCTCGATGGGTTCTGCTCCATGGTCATTTAAATTGCATAATTTATTTTGCATACCTTTCTGAAACTTTGGGAAATGAAAAATAACTAGTATACGAATCCGTTCGAGGTAGACATGGGCGATAAACACATCTCTTTCTTTTAGATTCCATCAGTTCACTAAAAAATTATTTTGCTTTAATAAAATAAATAAAAATATGTAAATAGCTCAGAACATACCACAAAAAGTCTTCCATTAAAAACATGTTTACTGAACAATGTTCATAAAATAGACAAAGGAAAGCACTAAACACAGATTTACTCAATAATTGTTAAAAAATATACAAAGGAAAACACTAAAATACACTTAAATTCGATAAAAAAAAAATCATAAATTATAAATGACTGATCCTGACACATCAAAACAACACTCGTGACATGACAGTTCTGCCGGTTATAAAATGGCGGCCCTGATCATGCGCAAAAAATTTTGGACCCCAAAAATTGACGTGCCTTCGCTTCTGTAAAAGTATTCTGTGCCGGGACCAAGAAATGGAAAGCGATGGGAGAGCACTGCAGGAGGCATCGAATGCCGGTATTTTAAAAAGTACAGGTATTTTTAAGGTGTATTTAATGATAAAAATGTGTCTATTTAAATCAATTACTATATTTCTACTACTTTATAATATTATTTAACTTGTTGATGGTTCATTATTTCAGATTTGAATTTCACTGTTATAATTAATTTCATTTTATTTCTTGTCGTTATTTTTTGTATTTGTCATGTTTAAATAATTCCAATAATGAGTTTATTTGATTTTATGACTTATTTACTATTTAAATCAGTAAAAAATAACATACTTTTAACATTTTAATTTAAATATTCTTGAAGTTCATTGATATTTTGTAGTTATACTAAGGAAAATTTGCTATAATTAATATTTGACCTTGAAATTATTTTCTAGTCATTTTTAAGTTCGGCAAAGGAAAGGTACATTAGTATAATTATGTCTTTTTTTGATAATCACAGCATTGACAGATCTACGTTAAAAGTGTAAAAGTCCTTGTTGATTGATACTAGCATTTTCGCCCGTGGCTGGGACAACATTGGTATAGGTGTTCGGGAACTTACCTTATTTTGTCTCCAGATTATACAACTCATATGTGGGTAGTTAAGCTGTATAGCTTCTCCATTACCTTTTGACTTATTAACTCTTCTTCAATTTTGCATAGAGTGTGTTTGAAACTAGTGATGCTCAATGTTTGTTATCTGATAAGTTATTTTTCTTAAAATATTTATTTTATTTTTTCCTTGCAGTATTAGATATTCTTTATACAATGTATTAAATATTATTTCATATATTTTCCTGTGTTTAACTAAATCATCAAGTAATTAAATGTGTGTTTTTTTTTAATATACTTAATTTGTCATTTGTACCAAAATTGACGTTAGATTGGTTTTATTGTATTTATTTTAACTTTGGGGTTTTCTTGCTGGTTTTTTCCCCTCATATGATAAACTAATTATTTAACTGCATTAACAACGTGGTCACTTTAAGATGGTTCAAAGGTGATGCCACATCGAAAGGTATTTGAAATTAACGCAAAATTATAATGAAGTAAAATTAAATAGAAATATAAATTGGTAAGACATGGTTGTTTTATGATTTGAAACTAGTCAAAATAAATCAATTAATTTGTTTGTTTGTTTGTGTGTTTGTTTGATTTTCTTCATTACATTTTTGCCCAGCTAGCAGAAAGTTGAATTTCAAAAAGCTTGCCCCTAGCGGCCACATTGTATCATTCCAATTTGATAGATAGCAGCACTTCGTCTCAGAATTTTACTATTAGGTTTTCTAATTCACACTCCCCTAATCTATGGTTAAACCAAAAATTCTGAAAATCATTATTGGTTTATAAATTTTTTTATGCTAAGTCAAAACTGCATTTTGATCGGCTCTTTTATTCTAGAGTTATCGTACCGGCAAAGATACGCACATACACAAGATTAATTTTTTTGCACTTTTAGCGCGATCAGAAACGTGGAGAAAAGCGTTAAAAAGAGCGATTACTTTTTTAGTTAACGCCTGTAACAGACAAATAGACGGGCGGATGTATAAACACGGATTTCATAAATTGGGATAAAACATTAAAAAACTACTGTTACTCAAAAAGAATAAAAAAAATGTCTAAATAATTTCTTACGGTTTTTATCATTCCCGGGCTATAATAATCTGTTTCTTTTATGACCGAATAAAAAACTAAAACAATCCAGTATTTTTGTTATCGAGGGCTCATGAAAACCTCTAATCTGGCTCAATAATAAAATCACAAAATGCTTGCTAAAAGGTCCCTCAGCTCCAACCTAGCGAGTCGTCGTTTATTCTCGATGCTTACTTTCATTTTATTCCCCTTTATTCTCTGTGTTTTTCTTTCTTTGTGTGAGGCCTTCATAATTTGTTTTTATTTGTCTCAGGAAACCGACTTAGGAGTATTATTATTGTTTCATTAGTAAAAATAAAGCTCGATAGAACTTAAGAATTTTCGGAAGAATAGCACTATGCCCTTTCGTATGAAAACAGAAAACAGTGGCGGAACGTATAAAACCTTGCAATATTAAGTATATATCACTTAAAAAATTTTAAAAGAATAGGGCTATGCTCTTCCGTATAAAAACAGAGGACAGTGGCCGAAAATATTATTTTATAAAACATTGTATATTCTTTATACACTTAGATGCAAAAAACGCAACGCAAAAAATTTGGGTCTAATTGAAAGTGTTATAATTTTTTTCTTTTAAATTTTATTTTGATAAATTAAGTTTTTGGTTCTTGTCAATACGTGCCTTGGTTCATTTTTAAGACATAAAAATTTGGGTTTGGGTTTTAATGGTAACTTTCCAATTTCACGAGAGTTTTGGTAATTTTAATGATATATTTTTATTTACAAATTTTAAAAAATTAAAAAAAAGGAGAAAAAAAGAATAAGTGAAAAAATTGAAACCTAATACTTTGTATTTCTCCCTCTAGCTGCTATAACTGCCTACAGTCGTCGGTTGATACTATTAATCAGGCTAAAAAATTTATCTTGTGGGACCTGTTTTGTCATTCTTCTTTCAGAGCAAAGTGAAATTCAATTATTGTAGCTTCGCGACGTCTAACCGCCAGCCAGGCATATCCCAAACGTGTTCTATTGGGTTTAGTTCTGGCGAACATGCCTGCCAGTTCAATTTTTTAATACCATCTTCTAGGTATTGCGTGACACACATTGCAGAATGTGGCTGCGCATCATGGTGCATTAGTAAAAAATTATCACCCACATGATGAGAAAAAGGTACAACGTGATTTGCTAATATATCTCCAATATATCGGTGCGCAGTCAGTAAACCATCTACAAATATTAATTTAGTGCGGGCATCTCGAGATATTCCTGCCTACACCATCACGGAACCTCCTTCATGGCTAAGGCTAGAAGTGAAAGTGCACTCAGCAAACCTCTCTCCATTTGGTCGCCATACCCGTTCTCTCCCATCTGGTGAGTTTAAACAGTATCTCGACTCATTTATAAAACAAACATTGCTCCATTACCTCAAATGTAAATGGTCCCTGGCAAAATGCAGTCTAGCCACTCGGTGACGTGGAAGTAACTTGGGCCCAGTTGCTGGTCTGCAACTTCTTAAACCAACCTTCTGTAATATTCGACAAATACACTCACATTTTTAGCTCGAACCTCTTAAAGCCGATTTCTTGTTTGCGCCTGTTAAGTGTCGGTCCCGTAAAATATTAAGCCTGATAGTACGAGAGCTAGCAACGTTTCCGAGAATGAATTTTAGGTCGACTGGTCTTCTGATATTTCTTTTCTTATTGAAGCTTGGTGGGTATACGCCACATCTGGCTGCTATGAGTGGTTGTGTTTTCTTCTGCGCGTCCTTTTTGTTCAGGTACAAATTTCGTATTTTTAAATCATTTTAGGTCGTTTTTTTTCTTCATAATTTTCTATATCCTTTCAGCAATATAAATGTAAAGTGCCATACAGTTTTAATGTTGCTAACTCCGTGCCATATGTCATTTTAATAATAAAAAAAAAATTCGAACCATTTTAGTATAGCGGAAATTTTAATATGATATAGTGATGCTCATAAAGAATCTACAATTAATTTTCTATACAGATATTCTCTTGTTTAATAAGGGCCAGACAGATTTAAGTCTTGGATACATAGGAAAGTGCAGTAAGTTATGAGCATAGATATGAAGAGGGGGAGATAGGAAAATGGCTGCCCGGATGGCAAGGAAAAACGTTTACGATAGCGTAAATGCCGGGGAGGATTTGAGTCTGCGCATTAGTTAGAATGTTGTGACATTTGACATTTAGTTGTCCTGTGATTGTTGTTATTTTTAGCAATTTTTTTACGATTTTTAAAGTTTTTGTGAATTTTGGAAAGTTATTTTGATCCCTAAAGACGTCCTAAAGACTTCTATAAACAATGGTTAAAACATGTTTAGTTTTATTCTGTCCAAACTGATGAAATAATTCCGAAGAACTTGTAATAAGTAAGTTTTTAACACCAATACAGAACCGTATTTAACAATTATTTTTGTATGAATCAATTAGGTATTTAATTATTGTTCTAGCCCAGTATCTATACTGGGGTTCTAATAAAACCTTTTATGTAGTTATATATAATTATTCGTTTTTTATTTGTCTTTTAGGTTAGAAAAAAAGGCTTACTGTAATGGAAGATCCTATAAAGAAAATGTATGTCAAGGAAATATTTTAAAATCGTTCATGCATTTCTTGTTTTAAATTTTAGTCAGTGATAAAACTATGATTAAAAAGACACTCCTACTTTATTTTGGCCAAGTAATAAAAAAAGAACATGTTCCAAAAGCTCATGAATAGAAAATTTCACCAAAGGTGGCTAGGTAAGTTTTATTTCTATTTCATTTAAATATAGGTAATACCTTTACGCATGCTAACACTATTTAGAATAAAACCTTCTTTTTTTAGTAAACTTTTCAAACCATTGTTTAATAGAATTTTAAGCAGTTCTGATACCTAGTGCTGACTTGAAGATCTCCCAAAAGAAATTATTGAAAACTAACCATAATCATTCATTAAATGTGTTTCATAACCAGCATGTACTTATAAATTATACTTATTCATTTATATCTTTTTTAGGTTAAATAAAAGGTATCGGAAGATCACACAAAGAAAATTTTAAAATATGTTCGAAGCATTTTGAATGTTAGTCAGTGATGAAACTGTGATTAGAAGGAATGCTACTACTACTTAATTTTTGCCAAGTTATAAAAAAGAGAACATGCTACAGAAGTTCATGCAAAGGAGGCTAGGTAGATTTATTTCTACTTCATTTAAACATAATGCCTATGCAGTCTATATTATGCCACTGTTTTACAGAATGTCAAGCAATTTAGATAATGGAGATGATCTCCCAAAAGAAATTATTAAAAACTAATCAAAAACATTCATACTTATGTTTAAGTGACTTGATTGAATGTCATGTACTATTCGTTTCATAAGCTTGCATTTGAATATGCACATTTGATGCATTTTTTACCTCAGGAGCATTATTATTTGTTTATTCACATCTACTACATCTGCATTTGTTTATATTTTATTTATTTAAAATGATATTTTGAGGATTGTCAAACTTGATATTTTTTGTAGTTGGATTCGTTTCATGCCAGGTTCTGTTACAGGTTTATCGATTTATCTTTTGTTTATGCTCATGAATATAAAAGTGATTATTTGTTTGGTTTTTGTTAAGTTTTCAAATTTAGATTTTTTCTATAATATAGGTATCTTTAACCATCAGTAACTAGAGAGGTGTTTTAATTCACAAAATAGTTTTAAGTAAATAATCATAGGAAAAATTAGAAAGACAACTACTTTTGTATTCATATTATAATGACTCAAAGGTCAAACACAAAAAGTATAAAACTTATTGTCATTTTTACCACATGGCCAGTACGTCTATAGTGTTTCTTTATTACATCTACATTTAACCCCAATCTCCTGTTAGGTGACAAAAAATTCACATCCTATCAGATGCATCCTATATGATGATAAACAAGCACAGCTATAAGCATGCTAATTTAATCATCTTAAATCTTTCCATGTAAATATCTGCAAAATAGTGATTTTTTTTAATTGGAGAAATACAGTAAAGAAGACAGAAATGCAGATATCTAAACAAACCAAATGCGATATAGATATCAAAAACGGCAGCAGAAGTATAAATGATGCAATGTTACACTCTTCCCCTTAGCAAGTCCTACCTGTGTTAAAAAAAAAGAAATATGATAAGTACTGATGCTGGAACATTTTTACTGTGTCCTGAATGTTTTCAAATAGGTAGTTTTCTTAGAATTAATTGTCAATAAATGGCATGTAGTTGTTATAATTTGTACACCTGATACTCTTATCAAAATATCTACTTGTAATATGTTGTGTATGTTTTGTATTTCATATACTGCTATGGAATTTTTAAAATGGAAAGTATACCTTATAGTAAGTAGACCAAGGTATATTCTAGCTAAATAAAAAAATTCATAAAGTATAATAGTTAAAAAAAAATAATACTTTCCTAATACAAGACGTATTTCTAATCAGGCAATGATCGAGAGTTCTTTCAAAAATAATATAATTAAGTTGTATGTATTTTACTTATTTATACCTAAATGTTTTTATATATTTTACATTAACTTTTGACGACTGTAAACAACATATCGAAGGCAACAAGGCTAGACCTCGTAAGTCGCAAAATCAAAATTTTTCAGGAGATCAAAAAAAAGATTCACAAGTGCATAGAACAATCTATTTTACTCTATAATGAGACTAATATTTAACCATAGTTTGTTCAAAAATTGTAATACTTCATTTATACAGTAGATGAAGTAAAATTTTTAAACGAGATTATCATAAAATATAATTTTCAGTGGAAATATTAGTTACGAGGTCCTGTATTGTGGCCCTCGATATGTCCAAAATAAAGAAAAAAGTCCAATTTAGATAATACAATAAATATTGTACAATTTTAAATAAAAAATCTAATCTTATTAGTTTACAGTATCTATATAGATCCTTAGCCATTCAGCCAGTTTTAAATTAAATACAATTCATACAAATAATTATATTTTTATATATTTTGTAATTCTATATTATAATTGACACCCAGTTGGAAGAACACTTATATAAATCTTTCAATATCTAATGATCGTATAATTTTATTAGACTGAACGTAATTTGATGTTTATATTATTAAGACAGATCACATTCTCAAACTCTGTCAAAGTTTATTGTACCTATACATTTTAATGAATATTGTTGCAATCGGTTGTTTGTATCTGAGGTACGATATAAATTTATATTAGTATGTACACATTTTTTTTTTAATTTTAAATATGTATTTATTTGTTTTCTGTCTTTGTCAATAAGATGTATTTTTTCAACAATAAAGCAATTTGAATTAGGAACCTGCGCATATCAGGCAAAGACTCCTGTCACTCGTAGCATCTAAATTTGTGTCAATGTATATAGTGGAGAAAGCATAAGTTGGAACCGTTTGTTATCTGCATGTTCCTATTAAACTTTGTTAAGCTCATTGTACGCCTAATACTATTATTTAAATAACTGCTTGCAATATATGTTTTTTTTTTCAAGGATTTTCAAATGTTAGGTAATTTTCTTTGAATTAAGTGTCTTATTTATTTTTTAATAACTTTTACACCGGTTACTACTATTATTAAAATACTTGCAATGTTTTTTAAATATTTTGGTATTCTGTAGCATCTTGCAAGATTTTCAAATAAAATAAGTAGTTCAAATAATAAGTACCTAGTTTTGTTTTCTTCATTAGTCCCCACACTAAAATTAAATTTGCCTTTATTTCCAAGATTAAGTTTTGATAGATATAATAATTTAATAAATATTTTACTGGTTGTTTACAATATTCGACTTGATAGTGGAGTCGGTAATCATCTGGTATATATTTATGGTCAGGAGATAACAATGGTTGTAATTCTATAGCAAAAATGGTTTACTCTCTACAGAAAAGAATCGAAATAATTATCCTTTATGAAGAGGTTGGAAAATGCGCACGAAGGGTAGCATTTAAGGAGGTCCTTTCGCCACACCTCTCGCCTCAAATGTTAAAAAAAAAGTTATTAGATTATGACTAAAATTAATTTTTTTCTAATTGTTGAAGTCCTTATTTATCTAATACTGAACTTTAAACTATACCTTACCTTGCATATTTTTGAAATTTTTTTTTTAAATGTGAGTATTTGTACAGTGCCTCACGAGAAAGTAAGTCCTCAACAACAATTCTCGAATTATACTATTATTTATTGATTAGATGGAGTAGAAAAAAACTAAAAATAAGGTTTTTGAAATATTTAGATTTTGTTTTATACAATAAAATATATATAGTAAACCGTGGAACTTATTGAGAAATTAATATTAAAAAATCACAAAAAATTTTCAAGTAAAAAGATCTTAAACAGTGTAGTCTTAGGGCGTCTTTAGTCGGTGGTAAATAAGCGATGGTTTTTGAAGAGGCTATTAATCCCCTCAAAATGTTAATAGTAGTAACATTGGCAGTTTTTGAAAAAATTTTTATGAAAATTTTTTCAAGATTAGAAAATATGTTTTCAGAGTACTGATCAGTGCCAAATCTATTCAAAAAGTTGTAGCGTTTTAAAATAATTACTTTACATTAAACTTCTTTTATTCATACTTTTAAGGTAATTACAATATAAGTTAGCCCTACTGCTTATGCAACATTCATTACTGAGATAAATTTTTATAAAAATCGAATCATCGTTGATCGAAAACGTCAATATCTGACAAGTCAGGTAGAAGACAAGGCCTTTTTTTGGGTTTTGGAGATTAACGTTGGTTAGCGTAAATTACCAACTTGGAGTTTCCATTTTTGGCTGTAAACCAAATTCAACTTGGAAGCTGAGGAGACTTGGATAGTCGTGCTATCAGTTCTAAATCGTCCCTTATCCATGTCCGTGGTGCTATAGTCAACCCCGAGAAGCTGAGGAAATTTAAGTTGCTGCAAATTCAGATTCGTCTGTCGTCCCTGTCCTTGGCGCGATAGTCATCGGCCAACTTGAATCTCAAGAAGCGAGTCAAGCCGACAGATAAGGCGATTTACGTGTCTGCGACCATTTGTGGACTTGTACAGATAAGCCCCTAATACTTCTTTATTTGTTTAGTTATTTTTTTTAGTCAGTCAGTTCAGACAACGTTTTTAAATAGACATTTAAAGTAAATGCGTCTACCTACATAAAATAAATTTTAGTTGTAAGTGTCAATTGGCCAATCGAGACAAATTCCCTTATATTAAGTAGGTAGCGATGTAGTCAAGACTTTCATTTTCCTGTTCCTATTTTATTTTTTTAAACTATTAAATAAATGTTAAATCATCGAGTTTTTATTTAGACTTTTTACGTAAAGACCTATCCAAATATTATATATTTGTACAGAGGATACCTAGTTCATAGAACTCCTATGCTTCTCTGGATTCTAGGCCTGGAACTTCATATACTATAGAATCCAATCTAAATTTAATCCTAACTATTTTTATTGATTCAAGCTTAAGTTTTTAACTCATTTAATTAACTAGTTTCGAACCTACGACGCTCTCCGACGAACATTAAGGGCCGTATTCATAGTTCTTCCTTAAGTCGTCCTTAATCCTTAAGTTTACCTTATGTAAAGATTACAATTCATAGTCAACTAAGGACGACTTCAACAGTCCTTAAGTGTAAGGAACCCTTATTGGTGACTTGAGCATTCCTTACCATCATTATTAGGTTAGGTTATTGCAAATTGCATCGTTGACGTTGACGTATTTAAAAAAATAAAGTGTTGACATTATATTATTATGGATTATGATGATTTTATTGGATTTATTGAAGTCTTGGAGGATAATGTAGAGAGGATTCCAAAAAGGTATATCAGAGATGCGGAAAACCCATTTGATTTTTATGCCGAACATCATTTTAAAAGAAGGTACAGATTTTCCAAGGAAACTGTGAGAGATGCCTTATTACCATTAATTTACCAACAATTAACAACTATCACTAACCGTGGTTTACCCCTTGCACCCATTGAACAATTATTTGTGGCTCTCAGGTTTTACGCAACAGGTGATTTCCAAGTAAGTAACAGATACTGTTAAAATATAGGTACACTATATTATATTATTATTTTTAGACTATTAATGGTGATCTTCGTTGGGTGTCACAGCCAAGTGTATCTAGAATAATTAGAAGAGTATCAGAATTATTTGCGAGACACCTTAGAAATTATGTCAAGTACCCCCTGAATCATCATGCAAACATCAGAAAATTTTTTGAAATCGCACAATTCCCTGGTGTTTCCGCATGTATAGACGGAACACATATTCCTGTTAAAAATCCTGGTAGAGATATAGGAGAAATTTTCCGTAATAGAAAGGGGATATTTTCTCTTAATGTTCAGGTTGTTAAAAAATGTTTTACTCTTTAGGTATTGTTATGAAAACCTATTATTTCTAGGTGGCCTCTGGACCAGCTATGGAAATATTAGACATTGTGGTACGCTATCCAGGCTCAATGCATGATAATGTTATGTTTCAGAGAAGTTCATTAAGAATAAAATATGAAAATAATGAAATACCTGGTAAGCAAATAATCTTAAATTATTACTATTTGGTAATAGTAATTGCTATAATTATATTTTAGGAAAAATATTAGGAGATAATGGATACGCCTGCCGAACGTACTTATTAACTCCTGTAATTAATCCAACTAATAGGGCAGAAAGAAATTATAATCAAGCTCATAAAAGAACTAGAAATATCGTGGAACGTTTGTTTGGGATTTGGAAACGAAGATTTCCTTGCTTACGAAGAACTCTAGAAACGAAGTTGCAAACTTCAGTTGCTATCATTTGTGCACTAGCTGTTCTACATAATATAGCAAAAAATGGCCCAGATGATATGGAAGCTGATGATGATGAGGATGCCAATGAATATGAAAATGATTTTGTTATTGATGATCCCAATGCTAATGGACTTCTCTACCGAAGGGATTTTATACAAACACATTTTGCGAACTAATTCATAAATCATTCTATATAATATTTTGTTTTAAAAATGCAATATAAACTTTGTTTTACGGATAAAACAGGCTTTTTTTTTTATTTTCCACAAACTTTTTGGGTTACCAATGTGTCTTATTATGAACAATGAAACAAAATATTTTTCAAATATATGAACAAAGGTTTTAAATGAGTGTTACAACATTCAAAGATTGGGAACATATTAAAGTAAAAATAAAAGTTTTATCTGGTTTTGTGCACAGTTAAATAAAAAGATTTTGTTTTTTAAAATATTTATTAATAAAAATTTATATTAACATACTACACTAACATTTCAAAAAAAGAAAAATTAACTATAAGTAACTATAAGTAACATCCTAAAAAATATAAGAAACAAAGAAACAACCTATAAGAAGTAAAAAACAACCTATAAGAAACAAAAAAAAACCTATAAGAAACAAAAAACAACCAATAAGAAACAAAAAAAACTAAAAACCTAACCTCTTAACAAAAGAAAAATCTTTGAAAAACAACGTTAATAATTAAAAATTGCACTGACATTGTTTCTTCAATAATGATGTCTTAACGGACCAATATTTTTTTTCTTCTTCAGCAGCCTCCATTTTTACTTTATGTAATTCTTTCTGCTGGTGAATACTTTCTCTTAGTTTCTGCCTCCTTAGTTGTGCCTCGTCATCTATTAGCTGCCTTTTTGTGTTTTTTAATTTATTCACAAACTTCCTTTTTGCTCCTAATATTGGCCTGCAAGGAGTGTTATTTTCTTTGTGTTCCTCTTCAATTTCACTTACATCTAAAAATATATTATTTAAAAATAAATAATACATTCATAAAACAAATAAGTTTTTACATCAACGTTGATAACAATGATAATGTATATATTACCTTTTACATATTCTTTATTAACCTGCTCAGATTCAGGATCATTTTTACTGCAGCCACTTACAGATGGTAAATCTGGTGAATCTAAAAATCATTGATATATAGTTTTTTTAAATAATTAGGTAGTTATTTTTGCACTTACTCTTCTCATTTTGAAAGATATGAATGCTATCAAATTGATTATCAATCTCATAATTTATTGTTGGTACTATAGACCGCACTCTTTCTTCGATAGGATCTGCATCATCATCTAGTGGAGGCCCACCACCTGTAGCAAGCATGTGCCGTTTTTTTTCTGTATCTGACTTTCTAGTCCTACAAAACAATTTTTTAATATTCTACAAGAACAGTTTCTATAAAACTTACTTCTGCTTAATGTTGTCCCAAAGCTTTTTTAATTGCTTTGATTTCCTTTTTGTCACATCATTTGCATTAAACAATGATTCGATATTTTGCCATGCTTCTTGTTTTTTTCGAATATTGACACCATCAGTTTTCTTGGTTTCAATAATGTGCTTGTGGCTGTCCACTAAATGTATAAGTAAGTTTTTCTCCCTCTCTGAATAAAATTTACGTTCCGCCATGAAAACGATTCTACTTAAAGTACAAACTTCACCTATGACACACACACAATTAACAAAAAATGTAACAAAAATTCTTCTTTTCAGAATATTTATAAACTAATACCCAAATTTTCATACGGTAGTGGCAAAATATTAACAAAAAGAAGCAGAATAATGACAGTAGTAGATGTTGCCACTTATTCTACTTACTTAAGGTTTCCTTTGTCAAGGCAATACAGAATAAGGATTATGAATTGAAATGTTTAGGGAGACCTTAAGTTTTCCTTACATGAGGTATCCTTAAGTGTACCTTCAAGTACTAACTATGAATACGGCACTAAGTAATTTTTATCACAAAATAATTGAGCAAACATTTGTTTGTTTTTTGGAATCCAGCAATATTATTAATCAATTTGTTTGAGGTTTTCTCTGTATATGCGCGTGTTAGTTTTCAGTTTTGTTCAAGTTTAGTCTAAATAAAAACGAGGTTCGGACAAGTTCAGTGTGTGTTTTAGCTACAATAGTAAAAGAGTTTTGACTTATGATTATTTGGATCGATGCCGATGTTCCATATATGTTTTGGTAATTTTTTGCAAAACATTTTTGAATAGTTACATTTGCACAGCCGTCCCGTGTGCTGTGAATGTATTTTGTAGTTTATATATTAGATTTCATAAATAGCTTGAAATCGAAGTATAGAATGTTGTAAAAGCTTTTGGATTATCAGTTCGTTTCTTTTTAGTTAGGACAAACCATATATTATCCCAAGATTAGATCTTTTTAAATTTTTTTCTGTTTGAAATTTTTTGGGAAATTGTTCACCTTGCCTGATAAATTTCCTTTAGAACTCTTGACAATTTTTTAAATTTTACTTTAAAGATGGATCCAAGTTTCAAAGCCGCTCATTTATTGATAAATGAATTGAATTATGAATTAAAAATTAGGGACGTAATTACAAATAAAGATCAGTCTAGTAAACGTAAAATATTAAATAGACTCTGAGATAAAGAAAAGATACAAGGTGTAGATGTCCAGTCACTTATAGATCCAGATTATGATTTTTCAGTTCAAATGACAGAGATTAATAGTTCTCTAGAATCAATTCAAATTTTAGTTGCAGATTTTGATGGACCTACATCTGATTCTGCTTATAAAAGAGTTATCTTTAGACTTTTTCATGTCACTAAAAGAATTCAAAGAATAAAATTAGATCCCAATGATAGTAGTTATTCAGAAATAGTAAATTTTAAGAATGAAGCTTATGTAACTACATTGCAGTTAGATGCCGAATTAAATGAAAACATAAAAGATACAACAGAGTCGGGTAATTCAACCTCAGTTACAACTAATGCAGGCAATAATAATGTTTGTTGTTCAAGTAACGTTACTAAGTCGGTTCCAGTTTATAAGTTGGGTATTCAGTTTAATGGGGATCCTAGATCATTATTGAATTTTTTAGAAAGAGTTGAGGAATTGGCTCATGATAGAAATATTTCAAAAGTAGAGTTATTTTATGCAGATGGTGATCTTTTCTCTGATAAGGCGACATTTTGGTTTAGACAAATTAAATTAGAAGTTAACGATTGGGAATCTTTAGTTAAAAAATTAAAGACTGATTTTTTGTCTGCTGATTTTGATGATGAAATTTGGAATCAAATTAAAGAAAAGAAACAGGGCCTTAATAAACCGGTTGTATATTTTATTGCTTGCATGGAAAATCTTTTTTCGAGATTGTCGAAACAACCCTCTGTTCAGTCAAGAGTTAAATATATCAAATTGGGATTACATCCAGAATATCGCATGCGGATAGCACTTAGTGATATTGATTCAGTTTTTGCTCTGAGTTCCTTATGTAGGCGTTTAGAAGAAGTGATGTTTTAAAGCTAGCTTCTAATTCAAGTCAAAATAAATCAGTTAATAGTATCTCAGATTCAAAAACAAACATAGGTGAAAGTTTTAACAAGAATAGTAAGCCCAAAAATAATTTTAAAGGATCAAATAAATCAAAAACTGGGGTTATTAGTAACACAATCAATCAAAGTTCAGATTCATTTAGATGTTGGCGTTGTAATGAAGCTAATCACACTTTTAGGTTTTGTAAATCAACTAATAAAAATAAATTTTGTTACAAATGTGGTTCTCCTGGAGTAACTTTGAAAACATGTTTGAAATGTAAGGAAAACTTGTGAGAGAGGTTAGAAACATCGGCTCAATCTCTCCTCTCGAAAGTAAACCAGGAGCCGCAATTCATAAATATGTTGAGGAACAAAATTTAAACTTTTTTGATATTCATGATTGGAATTCTTGGAAAATGAAAGTTAGAAATTTTATGAGAAATCCTCAAGTTTGCCCGGTTGTTGTTAAAAAAACTTATAGATAATAGACCTTTTATTTCAGTAAATATTTTAGACTTTCAAGTTACAGCCCTACTAGATAGCGGAGCTAATGTTTCGGTAGTAGGCGAAAAAGGTCTCAAGCTTCTTAAGAAATTAAAGTTGAATATTTGCCCGGCCAGCAATAAAAGTATCCATACCGTCGATGGCTCTGAACAGAAGATTACAGGTATTGTAGACTTGCCAGTTAAGATCAATGATGAAATTCAAGTAATACCTACTTTAGTAGTTCCTTCGTTGCCGCACTCATTTATTTTTGGTAGTGATTTTTGTGATAAATTTAATCTTTTATTGAATTTTGAGAATAGGTGTTGGAATACTGGTATATCAGAATCAGGATTTTCTTTTGAAGTATTTAATTCAGAAAATTCGAATTTAGGTTGTATAGATAATTTGTCAACTAACCAAAGATTAGAAAGGCAATTAGTTATAGATTCGTTTAATGAGGTCAGTAGTGTAAATAAATTAGGCAGAACTGACAAAATTAAGTTAAATATCGATACAGGTGACGCAAAACCTTTAGACAATACCCTATGTCACCATACACGTTAAGGATTTTGAATGAAGAGTTAGATGAGATGTTAGAATTGGGAGTAGTTGAACCTTCGCATAGTCATGGAATAGTCCGGTACTTTTAGTCAAGAAAAAATCAGGTGAATATAGATTTTGCTTCGATGGTAGGAAACTTAATGAAATTACTAAACATGATAGTTAACCTCTTCCTAGAATTGATAGAATTTTGGTAATGTTGCGAGATGCCGGTCGCCACCCTTGATGTATCACCCTGTATAGGCTTACATGGAAAATACCATGTTTATTTTTATACAAATAAAATAAAAATTATAATACAAAAAATATTTCATATTACAAATAAACATTATTGTTATTGAATTACTTATCGTTAGTTCTCATGTAAGGTGTCACAAATTGTATTACAATAATTTTTTCCCGTTTGATTTTGTGTATCTGATTATTAAATATGATCACATTTTATGAGTTTTAAAGATGTGAATAGTTATTTAGTGTGTGCAAAAAAGTTCATAATTCATATACATTCTGTTTTTTTTGTGTTTAGAGTTGAATAATTTAGAGTTGATAGATGCATGTAGCTGCTCTTGGGAAATTAACTCTTAATTGCCACTTTTGCTGAGGTAGTTAAATTGAAAAATTTGATGAACTTCTCTGAATACTATATGAAAAATTAAATTTTATTATTAAACTGTTTAGAACAAAGTTACTTAACTATTTCTAGTATTCTAATAAATAAAATATAATCTATGATAAAGGGTGATTGTCGAGTTTTAATTACATATTTTTTGTTACTCTAGTTTAAATTGATAATTTTAGACTACTTTATTGTTTACTTGCTGATGATACATAGCAAATTTAAACAAACTTGTTAGTTATTTAGGCTTTCTTTTATTCTACATGTATGTCACTGTAACCTCGCTAGTGGTTCTTGAGACTATACTGTGATGTTTGTTTATTTTCAAACAACAGTTTATTTATTAATAATTTATTTAAATACTTATTTATTTTATAACACGATTATTTTAATTTATAAATACTTCGAATGTCTTTAAACTGATCACTATTTATATTCACCACTGTCTATCTACTAATTACTATTTATCTGCACTGTCCATATAACAACTGATTTGATGGCTCTCCTCCACCAATTTATATACAAATTGGTGATCTAGAATGCTCCCCCACCAAAATTGCCAGTATGTACCAGAAACGTTATCACGTTCTACAAATAGTATCTCGTTGACCCTGGAATGTTCGCGAAAGTGACTCCACCATAGTCGTCCCATAGGTTTGGTCTTAAGGGTTTAATTATGTATAATAATCGGACAAGTTGAGCCTCAAAGGCCAAATAAGATAGAGAGGGACTTGTAGGGTTAGAGCATGACTCAATAATGAAATGGCTCACATAACATTGCCCCCTCCTTAAGAGATAGTTCCTCCTGGAACTCTTACGAAACTAAACTGGAATGGTTGTACTTGCAACTGAATCCTCTTTTACAATTTCCAGTTGCATGGAAGTAACAAGGGACTGACTGTCTTCGCTGTAACCTGGGCACTGGGAGAATGGCTGCAGACCAGTATCTGAACTCCGGTATCTTAAAAGATGACTTCCACCATGTTCCTAATGATCCTCCAATCCAGTTGATTTCCTTCTATCTTTGGCATGGCTAGTTTCTGTACATTGGACTCCCGCACGTGCTCCCTTAGACTAAGTAATGCTTCCCATACATCCTGATAGGTGGATCGATCTTGGAAAGTGTTCTTCGTTATTAAATAGAAAAGATAACGCGACCCATCTTGAAGTTTCAAGGATTTTCCAGGGGCTGGTAACTAACATTGAAGTTCTACCAGTCGACCAAACTTCTTACGGAACACATATGTCAGTCCTCGCGCGTCGTTGATGCTGGCGGAAGTACTATGGACCAGCGAGTAATCTTTCGGAAGCGAGAGCAGATTCTTGTTGTTGCTCGGACGTAACACCATATCTGGCTTTTCCAGTACCTCCATATGCACCCATAAATTCTTCAAAGACAAGGTCTGGTGTTTCTTGAAGTTGGTTTACTTCTTCTTCATGGTCACCCTCAAATGGCGCCAGCCTGTTTTGGTGCACTACCTTTGGTTTACCGTTTGGAATCTTACTTATACGGTAAATTACATCATTTATTTTATTCTTGATGAGGTACGGACCTTCCCAAGACCTTTGAAGCTTCGGAGAATAACCCTTTTGCCTTTTTGGGTTATAAAGTCAGACTTTGTTGCCTTCTTTAAAACATCCTTCTGTTGCTTGGGTATCGTATCGCTTCATCATTCTGTCGCTGGCGATTTGAAGATGGGAGCGAACTAATTCATGCATGTCGTCCGTTCTTCTTCGTAACTGGATCACATAATCTTCACCAGCTACATCTTCTCCAGGTCGCACGGTAGTCTCATCTCACGCCCAAACAAGACCTTTGCTGGTGTTTGGTATGTTGATTCATTGACAGCGGATCTATAAGCCATTGCAAAGAGCGAAAGATACTGATCCCAATCTCGCTGATGGTTTAAAACCACTTTTGACAGATATTTGCCAATGGTCTTATTCATTCGCTTTACCATTCCATCGGATTGTGGGTGCAATGCTGTGGTTTTGGTCTTCTTCATGCCTAGTCTGTCACAGATTCCACGGAAAAGTTGACTTTCAAAATTTCTACCTTGGTCACTGTGGATCTCTAAGAGCACTCCAAATCGACAGATAAACTCTTTTATCAATACATCTGCAACAGTTGCGGGCTCTTGATTTGGAATGGCATAGACTTCCACCCACTTTGTAAAATAGTCCATAACCACCAAAATGTATTTATTACCATTTTCGGTCGCGGGGAATGGTCCAGCAATATCTTAGGCGATCCTCTCAAATGGGCTACCAACGTTGTATTGCTTCATGGGAGCCTTCCTTTTTCGTTGAGGTCCATTACTCATAGCACAGGTGGTACATTTCTTACACCAGTCCTTTACATCATCGGAACTGTTCATCCAGTAAAACCTTTCCCGAACTCTCTGAAGGGTTTTCCTAACACCGAGATGTCCTCCTGATGTACTGTCGTGTAACTGACGAAGTACTTCAGCCACTCTACTTCTTGGAATGACCAACTGTCTTCTGTTCTTGGAACCGTCATCACCTTCCAGTACTCGCTTTAATAAGCCATCTTCCAGGATAAAGGAGTTCTACTGAGCCAAATAGGACTTAAGTACTGAAGAGAGGTTAGATACTTCTTGCCAAGTAGGTCGACGATTTTCCTCTTTACATGGTCGCATCTTCTTCAAAACGGTATCGTTCTCTTGTTCTTCCCTAATTTTAGCAGGAACCCACTCATAGTTGACTACAGTTGTTCTTAGTAGTCCACTTTCTTTGGATTCCGCTTTGTTGCAGTGGGAGCACTCTGCTGGACACGGTCTTCTAGAAAAAAAAATAGGCATTTCTGTGGCTTATTCCGGCTCGATGTTCGATCTTAAAGTCGTACTCTTGAAGTCGTTCAATCCATCTGGCGATTTGAACCTCTGGGTTCTTAAATTGCATCAACCACTTAAGGGCTGCATGATCGGTCCGGATTAAAAATTTCCTTCCGTACAGATATTGGTAGAAGTGTACCACGCATTTCACAACTGCCAGGAGTTCTCTTCTCGTCACGCAGTAATTTCGCTCAGGTTTCGAGAGCACTTTACTAAAATAATCTAGTACTCTTTCTTTCCCTTCCTGAATCTGTGAAAGCACTCCTCCAATTCCCACATTACTAGCATCAGTATCCAGGATAAATTCTCCCTCTGGTAGTGGGTAGCCTAGTATTGGTGCTGTTGTTAAATGGTTCTTCAATGTTTCAAAGGCAGTTTGGCAGTCCTCGTCCCAGCAGAATTCCCTCGTTTCTTCTATGAGTCGCGTTAGTGGTTTAGCAATATCTGCAAACTTCTTTTTTATGAATCTTCGGTAGTACGTACAAAGCCCAAGAAAACTTCTTATTTGGTGTTTGTCCTTTGGTTGTGGCCACTCTTTGATAGAAGCGACTTTTTCCTTATCTACAGCCACGCCATCCTTACTGTCTACATGACCCAGGTAATTAACTTTATTTTGGAATAGTTGGCACTTCTTGGGGTTTAGCATCAGTTGGGCAGCTTGAAGTCTTTTAAAAACATCTTCTAAGTTCTTAAGATGTTCATCAAATGTCTTCCCCAAGACTATAATGTCATCTAAAAATACCAGGCACGTTTTTCATGATAACCCTCTCAATACGTTTTCCATAAGTCTTTCAAATGTCGCGGGGGCATTACATAGTCCAAATGGCATGACATTGAATTGCCACAATCCAGATCCGGTGGTAAAAGCTGTCTTTTCTTTGTCTACTGGGCCCATTTCCACCTGCCAGTATCCAGACTTCAAGTCTAAGGTAAAGAATAGTTTACTTCCGGCCAATGTGTCCAAGGTATCGTCGATACGAGGCAGAGGGTAACTGTCTTTCTTGGTAACATTGTTCAACTGACGGTAATCCACACAGAACCTCGTAGTTCCATCCTTTTTCTGGACCAGGACTACCGGAGAGACCCAAGGGCTGGTAGAAGGTTCTATCACCCTGTCTTCCTTCATTTCTTAAACAATCCTTTCAGCTTCCTCTCTCTTGGCCTTTGGTAATCTTCGAGCCGATTGACGAATTGGCCTGGCGTCACCAGTGTCAATTTTGTGTTTTACAACAGAAGTTCTTCCTGTTTTTCCTCCTTTTGGTACAAAAATATGATATCGTCGAAGAAATTCCTTTATTTTCTTCTTCTCTGATTGATTCAGAGATTGACCAGCAACTGCAATCATTTGCTTAAATTTGTCGTTGGAATTATCAGAAGTTATTGTCTGACGAATTATGGAAGTTACTGGCACACAAATTCCGATTCTGGTCTCTTTTTTGATGATAATCGGGTGATCATTAACGTTTATGAGACGGACTGGAATTTGTTTAGCAGTCGTGACCAACCCCTTTCCGATCAGAATGCTTCGTCCAACCTCTTCATCGTGATTCCAAGGTTCCATCATGACAGGTGTTCCTTCTTCCATAGTTTCTTGAAGCTGTGCTACTATAACGGTTTCACTTCTACCGGGTACCACCGTATCCTCCTGTACAGCAACTGGCACGGTACTGTCCCCATATGGATGTAGGAATACCTCTTCGGCACCAACTTTGATCACTCTGTTTTTAAAGTCCAACTGGAAACCATGTAAGTTCATTACATCCATTCCAAGAATAACATCTTCGATATCAGCGACAATAACAGTGTGAGTGAACTTTTGTGTACCAATTCCCAATTGAACCTGGATTTCCCCATGGATGTTGGCACTTTCACCTATGGCAGTCCTTAGTCGCAATCTTGTTGGTAGAAGTTTGTTACGGTTATTTATAGTTGTTGGTCGTATAATAGTCCTAGTTGCTCCAGTATCCACCAACAGTGTATACTTTTTGCCATTTACTTCGCCGTCTACGTATACACTATCATCGCGACATTTCAAAGAGGCTATCAGTATGAGAGGGTCTTTGGAACGGTTTCGGGTCGAAGCTGCCCCCTCTAGGCCGACCCGCTTCAGTTTTCCTGTGGCGTGTTGTCTTGATTTGTTGGGAACCTAGGGCGTTTGCACGAACTGCGTACATGTCCCAGTTCACCGCAATTCCAGCATCTGATGGTCTTCGTCTTTATCTTTCTGTCGGTAAGGCTCTTCATCATGTTTACCAGTTGGTCGAGTTTACCTTCCTCTTCTTCTTATCGTACAGTCCTTACTTTACTGTATCCACCAGAAGCCTGCGTAGCTGCCTCATATTCTAAAGCAGCGGACAAGACATCGACCAATGTTTTGTGGCGAGCTAAACGGAGTGTTTTCTGCATCTCATGGTCACGGAGTCCATCAACAAATGTTTGGACTGCCAAACATTCCATCATGTTTTCCGGAGCTGATGAATAGGCAAATCGCACCAACCTGGCAATATCTACTTCATATTCCTGAAGAGTCTCGTCTCGTTTTTGTTTACGATTCTTCAATTGTGACTGGTATAAATGCTCCAAGTGTTCGTGGCCATATCTCATATTTAGTCTCTTTTTGAGTTGTTCAAAATCATCTGTCTCTTCCACGGGTATAGTCTGAAGGACATCCAAAGCGTCTCCTCGAAGGGTAATGGTCAAATTTATTGCCTTCTCTTGTTCAGACCACTCGTTTGCTCTGGAAGCTGTTTCGAACTGCTTAAAGTAGTTCGTCCATGACATCTTTCCGTCGAAAGTTGGGGCCTTAACACGAGGAGAGTTTACAGGTCCTTCCAATTTCAACTTCGACTCCACCTCATGGCACTTTATTTCACCGTCCTTGGCCGGTTCTGTATGTTCGAGTTTTTCTATCTTCTTTTCCATCTCTTTTATTTTCTTCTCTACAGAAGACATCTTGTTTTCCACATCAGCAGAGATTTCGATTTTTAAAGAAGACATTTCGGAAGACACCCTTCTTCTAAGGAAGAAATATTAGACGAAAATTTATTTTCCATAGAAGACATTTTGTTTTCTAAGTCGGAAAAAATTTCATCTTTTAAAGAGGATAATATCAGAAGAAACTTTAGTTTCTAAAGAAGAGATTTCGTTTTTCACGGAAGAAACATCAGAAGACACTTTTTCTTCTAAAGAAGAAATATCGGACGAAACTTTACTTTCTAAAGAGGAAATGTCAGAAGAAATTGAAGAAATTATAGCAGACGCATCATCCGAAAATAAAAACGTTTCCGAATCAAAACCTTCATTTTCTAGTGCTTCTTTAAGCCTCTCTGCCAGTTCTGCTTTCTTCCCTGTAGTCTCCAGATCACGATCCTCTAATTCTCGACGCAACTCGGCCACTTTTAATTCACACAGTTTTTTAGCCATTATTGTCCACTATTTATTTACACTATTCCACTTCTCGACACCAACGTGATGTTTGTTTATTTTCAAACAACAGTTTATTTATTATTAATTTATTTAAATACTTATTTATTTTATAACACGATTATTTTAATTTATAAATACTTCGAATGTCTTTAAACTGATCACTATTTATATTCACCACTGTCTATCTACTAATTACTATTTATCTGCACTGTCCATATAACAACTGATTTGATGGCTCTCCTCCACCAATTTATATACAAATTGGTGATCTAGAATGATCCCCCACCAAAATTGCCAGTATGTACCAGAAACGTTATTACGTTCTAGAAATAGTATCTCGTTGACCCTGGAATGTTCGCGAAAGTGTCTCCACCATAGTCGTCCCATAGGGGTTTAATTATGTATAATAATCGGACAAGTTGAGCCTCAAAGGCCAAATAAGACAGAGAGGGACTTGTAGGGTTAGAGCATGACTCAATAATGAAATGGCTCACATAACATTGCCCCCTCCTTAAGAGATAGTTCCTCCTGGAACTCTTACGAAACTAAACTGGAATGGTTGTACTTGCAACTGAATCCTCTTTTACAATTTCCAGTTGCATGGAAGTAACAAGGGACTGTCTTCGCTGTAACCTGGGCACTGGGCGAATGGCGAAGGGGTTTAATTATGTATAATAATCGGACAAGTTGAGCCTCAAAGGCCAAATAAGACAGAGAGGGACTTGTAGGGTTAGAACATGACTGAATAATGAAATGGCTCACATAACAATACTTATTATATCCAATGTGGTTGCCCGGAATTGTCATTTGTCTTTACTATACCCTTAAACTTTAAAAAAAACTGTTTCTGTTTATTCTTCCTTTTTAATTTACCTTTCATTCTTCGACTGGGTGTCATGTACGGGTCATAATTTAGTCATGTCTATCAACTTTTAAGTTATCATATAAAATGTACTTGGGTTTCTTCGGACCTTTGTATGGTTCATATTCTTAGAAACCTTAGAAACCTAGTTTCGGAAATAGTTTGTAAAAGTCTACTACAATTGATAGAAAACTCACTAAATGCTTTGGTCAATTCAGTAATGGAATCTAATGAACTATCTGGTTTGACCTCAGACCCTGAATTGTTAAATGCAAACGGTGGAAAATCATGTATTGAACTAATAATGACCGGCTTATAGGTCTCCCAAATCTTGTCCGCTAAATCGAGAATATCATGGAGAATATCTTTACCAGAAGCTGTGATAGCAACTAAAATTGTTTTTGGTAAGCGTCGCTTCCAAAGTTTTATCAACAAATCTTGGCTGACCATTTGAGAGCCTCCAACCATACCTAGATTTCTCTATAAAATTCTGATGGTTTTCTATCACCTAGCTCGGAATTTGATAGGAGTTCGTCTAAACGTTTTTCCTCGCTTAAAGTTAAACGAGAAATAATGGTTTCTTTTAAAATTTTATAGAGATTTTCTTGCGGTGGATTAGTTATGACATCGTAAATGGTTGAAATAATATTGAAAGGTAAATTAGAAATAATGTAATTGTATTTAGTTTTGTCTGAAGTTATCCTTGATAAAGCAAATTGTGATTAAACTTGTGTAAACCAAATTTCTGGATTTGGGGTCCAAAAGGGTGGTAATTTTAAATAGTGCGTTTGATTTGATTATCGGAGATCTCCGAGCGCTTCAAAAGTGTTTGAATTGGCACTCCGAGAGATCCCTAAAGTGTTTGTTTCGCTTTGGAGCGAGAACATAGAGCGAGCTCGATGTTCTCGGAGCAGAAAGATCGAGAAGAGGGAGAAATTTGTCTTTGTCTCTACCTATCTCTTTTTGATTAACTTACAAACAAATTTGAATCTCAAAATTAAAGACCAGACAAGAAGTCAATAAATTACTTAGCCGCTTTTGTCTTATAGCTAAAATTATTCATCATAAAAAAACACAAAATGTGTGTTTGGAAAATACATTTTTTCTGTCCAGATCTAATCACCAGTAATCACAGTCATGGAGTAGGAGAGCGAAGCGGGCATTTGTGGTAAATGCTGCATGTCAGGGCCATTACCCCTTATTAAAAGTTTTTCCATTTTCTTTACTTTTTGCCCACTATTTTAACATACAAACCAGAAACAAGAATCACAAAAAAGCGAGGTTATGTTTTTTACTCTGTTTTATTTGATTTGATTCAATTGTGACGTCATCACTTCTCGGTCTCCTCGACGCTCGCTCGATCGAGTTTCAAATCAAACGCCCCTAAAGAAGAAAGTGTGCGTTCGACATTGACAGAATCACTGTTCCCTGAAATATCTTCAGTTCCTGACATTACACAAATTAATTAAATTAAAATACAAATGGTTTTAACGATATTGAATTTAATATCTAATATTAGGTACTTATCTACCGCTACTAAAATACTTAAATTATTTATCTTGTTAGAATTGGTACACGACATATCTTAAAGTCAGGACACTATATGTTGAACCATGGATAGAAGATGGGGTCATTTTCAGAAACTCGTATTGATCGGCTAGCAAAATTCTTCAAATTCTTACAGAATTTTGTAAAAATGGGAATACGTTCGAGGTCACCAATTTGTGGAGGTCATGTAGTTAACCTGGTATGTTTATATATCCATAATTTATGGGAGTCATACAGTTAACTTTGTGAATATACAGTGTGTCTACTTAAGTACTTACTCATGATGGTGGGTGAGGTTTTTCGGGTTTTCCTCACCTGTAAGTCAAATGGCACCATCAATCATTCTTAAGTCGCCCCGGAGCGCCACGGCAAATAATAATAATAATAATAGCCGTCCCTTTCCCTATATAAGTCGTTCAGTCGACTTCAGGGGTTGAAATTCACTCGTAAGGGGGTGAATTAGGGAGAGTATTATTATTATTATTATTATTATTAATATTAAGTTGGAACCATATGGAAAACATTTTTATTATTGATTTTAGGAAAAAAAGTTATTCTTGATAAAAAGTCCTGCATGACCCAAAACCTAAAATACAGTCATCATATATCAAATTTTTCAAGCCGTATACGAGGTTTGTCAAAAAATATGAATTTTGCTCAAGAGTAAAGTACGTTTATTTTTGACAAAATCAAAAATTTTCATTAAGAAAAGTTGATAAGAATCGAATATTACATTCAAATATGCAATTACACCGATCTATCTAAAAAAATAGATTTTCTTATTTTTTATACACTCTACACATTGATTGTAAATATCTGAATACGTTATAAATTACGTTAGCTACTATAAACATGATACGCTTTCCTTTTGTTGATGTTTGTGAAGAATTTAGCAAATTTCTTAATGAAAATTTTCGATTTTGTAAAAAAATAAACGTACTTTACTCTTGAGCAAAATTCATATTTTTTGACAAATCCCGTATACGGCTTAAAAAATTTGATATCTGATGACTGTATTTTAAGTTTCGGCCTTGGTCAAATTTCAAATTTCCGTCCCTATTTTTATGGAGTTCCAAAAAACTACTGTAGTTGGCAGGTGGCAAAATAACGACGTCTATTTTCTATGCATAATTAGCCCTATCCAACAAATTTCAACACTTATCATCAATAGTTTGCATTTTACTTAAATAGGAATAAATATTAAATAATGTATCAATTAAAATATGGATTTTTATTTGTGTAGAAATTGTGATAAGTATTTGAAGAAGACATTTGCCGGACGAAACGAGATTAACCAACAGGAATAATGCACTATAACAACGCATCGGAATTTTCAATTCTATTATTTACTAAGACATAATCAATATTTATTTTTTCAAGAAACCTTTCACTGCAAAACTGGTAAATTATTTTTAAACATTGATTTTCTCATAATTTATTTACATCTTTTAAATATGTAATTATTTTATGAGATTTATAAAGGAAATATTTATGGAAAACTTATAATACCAGTAACTGTGGTTTAGAAATAAAGTTTTCGACCTCATAAATAAATACGCTAATGTTCTTCTATATCCTTTAAACACAGTGTGCAAGCACATAAACAAGAAAGTTTTCTGATTCCACAAATTCCTTAATATCCTTTATGAACAGGAATTTATAGTATCCTTAGGTTACTTACCTACGTATATTTAAAGAAAAGTGTATAACCAAAAAATGACGCCTAAGAATGTCGCGTAATAAAAATTCTGCCATCAGAGCTCTATAAATCCTTCTGTTAGTTCTTTCTTTTTGAAGTTTTTCTTTCGCCAGAACGGAATTAAGAAAGTTAAGGTACACTATTAACTCTATTCATATGATTTGTATCGTTAAAACGATGGAGTTGTGTAATAAGGATATAACGAACAAAGCAACATGGAGAGACCCTCTCGTGCTTTATAATACTATCATAAATCTTACAAATTTCAACGACCTAGTAAACAATGCTGCGGCAACGGAAAATTGCAATTTTAAATTGATAATGAAAGTATACTCGTCGAGAAATTTATTGTTTGGTCGCATAATTTGATTATAAAATGTAGAAGACAGCACTTGAGATATTGGAATAATTCATAAATATAAATTTCCTTTCAAAGTGTTAATAATATAAATTGGCTGTATCATTATTTTGCAATATTTTTCACCACAGAGTTTTGTTTTCATGTTACGAGTCTCCTTTTTTACCAATTATTGTATTTTAAAAATCTAGTCTGCCGCACAAATTTATTCATCTACGATATCTGTACCTATAACATTTTTTCTTTTGATTAACCTTCAACTGTATTAACTTTGTTAGGTATTTTATTTTTGTAATGGGACTATAATTTAAGTTACTGGCTTACTATTTTTTAAAATAGAAAATATCCTTTGATATAAAAATTATTGTAATCTTTGGAGAGTCTCCCTTATTCAAAACGTATGGTAGACGGATACCATTATTATGAATTGGTCATTTGAGAAACGACACATGTCACATTTTGGGTTTATTTGTTTTTATACCAAAAATACAATATTTAAAGGTAAACACATCTATCCACGCAGTAACATAACTTGTCCGATATACATTCATGTGACTTATGCATCACTTAATACCTGATTGCATTTAGAAACAACACAAGTCAGTGACATGTGCTCTTTCTAAATGCAGTGTACTGGTGAAAACCATGGCATCAACTGTCGAAAGTGATTCTGATAGTGTTCCGACTATTTTAATAAATAAATAGAAAACAGAAAGTTATATAAGTGCAAAATAATAAGAAATGCTAAAATAATTGATGAAGAATTACAAAGGTGTTGTAGTTTTCGCGAAAAACATTGTGAAAACAGGATATGGTTGTTTTTTTTTTAAGTAGTGTAAATTAAAGTGTTATAACTGATGTTCTGAAAGGAGAGATTCTTTAAAGATTTTGACTCCTAATAAACAAAAATGAGCAGGATGCATTGATGGCTTGCAATAACGTCAAAGTTAAGAGGCCAAGACATTCGGAATGACCGCTCTCGGCGCTCTTTCCTGGTCCTGAACAATGAAACGGGTAGACGTTGTATCGTCCACCCAGTGGCGGGGATATCCAAATTCGCTGACTATAACAATATATAATAATATAGCCATATTCCTTTTTACTAAGTTTTTATGAAACATCACATGTCACTCATTTTTAATTAACCATAATTTGTGACCGATTAATATTTTTGCTTAAATAATTATTGTATTATACCTGAAATAGGGTTTTAAAAGTTTAGTGTACAAAACTATTTTTTAAACACGTTTTGAGATTTTCACTTTTTCTTATTTTTTGGAAAATGATCTATATCTGACATGTACTGTTTCTCAAATGACCGTTTTATTTATTCTAAACCCTTTGTACTAAGCGGTCTTTTGTTTTAAAAATGATAGGAATACCAGGTGTTGAGATTATGTTACAACTTACGAAGTAAATCTAACAATTACTGACAATCAACCCCTTAGTTTTTTCATGGTAAATGGCTTTCATCAAATTTTCAGTATTTGATGCAATTTTTCGAATTTTAGTACATATCTTGGAAAATTTACAATTTTTTACTAATAGTTTTAATGTAAGAAATATTTCTTTCCGGCTCAATATAAGCAGTATTAAATGCAGTAATAAATGTAGTTTTAAATGCAATAATAAATAAAGTATTAAATGCACTAGATTCGACCGAAGCCATTTACAATAAAGAAAATATTCTATTATAAATTGCAGAGATTGTGGCCATAAGTACAATATATATTAATCATCAGGGATGGACTAATCAGAACTTATCAG
Source organism: Psylliodes chrysocephalus (assembly GCA_927349885.1). Classification (NCBI taxonomy): domain Eukaryota; kingdom Metazoa; phylum Arthropoda; class Insecta; order Coleoptera; family Chrysomelidae; genus Psylliodes; species Psylliodes chrysocephalus. The sequence continues at coordinate 13,016,374 of OV651817.1, forward strand.
GAAGTATGTATAGTTTGTTAAAAGCTTTAATGCCCTAATACTGTGCTCTCTCTATGCAATTAAATTATGAATGAATGGTTCTGAAACCACTGAAATCACATCGCTTTCCACTGCAACCTAGATGGGTCTATTGTGGTGACTCATGCCTAAACTATAGATTGCCGTACAAACCACACCTATTGATGAAATAGGTTTTAAGAGCTGTAGTAAGTCTTGTTGGTGATTGTGTGCCTCTTTTAAACTGTTTGCTCCAGATAGGATGTCATCTACATAAAAATCTTTTAGCAGAATCTTTGATGCTTCAGGTTATTTTGAGTTTTCATCCAAACCAATTGGTTTAACGTTCTTATGGCTAAAAATGGAGCTGCTGATGTTCCATATGTGACAGTCGTTAAGACATATTCTTGGATTTTCTGAGATTTGCCAAATCTCCATAGAATTCGTTGGTAAAGAATACTGTCTTCGTGGATTTTTATCTGTCGATACATCTTTTCAATATCGGCTAAAAATACAACTCGATGTTTTCTCCATCTTAAGAGTATTTGGGAAATGTCTTGTTGTAGCTTTGGTTCAGAAAATATACACTCATTTAGGCTGATACCGTTTGAGGTTTTGCTGGATGCATCGAAAACTACTCTTAATTTAGTTGTCGTACTGCCTTCTCTGAGTACGGGTTGATGTGGTATGTAATACTTCCCCTGTCCGTATTTGTGTAATGGCACTTTATTCATGTGCCCTAATTTTATGTATTCGTCCATGAAAACCATCTGGTGGTATTAATTACAACAATTATCTTTGAAATCTATTCATGGTCCTTCAAACAAAAGTTTAAAAATTTTGAAAAAATCTATGGAAGAAGCAAACTTCAACATGAAGAAAAACAAAAAAATGAAGTCTTTCTGCCAACATCAATAACAAGTTTAACCAAATTCAAGCCAAAATCCAAGAAGCAACCGCTTTAAAAACAAATCGAAGCTCGTATCAAGCGAATTCGACAACTATACGAACAAGGAACTTCCGTTCGATTGAAGTTCTACACACCCAAGAAGCAACCGCATTAAAAACAAATCGAAGCTCGTATCAAGCGAATTCGACAACTATACGACCAAGAGACTTCCGTTTAATTGAAGTTCTACATACTCTAACCCAAGAAGCACCAATGCTTTAAAAACAAATCGAAGCTCGTATCAAGCGAATTCGACAACTATACAACCAAGGGACTTCCGTTCGATTAAAGTTCTACATACTCAGATCCAAGAAGCATCAACGCTTTAGAAGGATAAATTAAATTCCATAATTTCCGAAGAAAATGCCGTTCAAGATGACGTACATGAGAAAATCTGGAAGAAAATCAAGAACCACAACTATATATCGAATTCCTTACAGCCGCTATTGTGTTACCGACACTAATGGTTCAATGGGTCCTATAGAAAAAGATATACTACCATATCTGCCCTGGTCCAACAGTACCGCCAAACCACGCAGAGATGATCGAACTCCAGAGACTAGCGTCAGTCAGGAACGAAAATCCTCGTGAGTTAAGATGAGAGTCGCCAGTATGTTCAGATTTGAACATTTTTCTTTATATTCACCAATTAAATTAACATCCTGTATATGAAATTTATTATTTATTAAATTAAAATTTTTAATTTCATATGCAATTAATAATAAACACGTTCCAATTTCGTATCTAGTTCGATGTGTAAATTATAATAATAAAAATGCTAAACTTATTTCAAAATTATTTTCAAAACATTGAACTAGAGAGACTGAAATTGGAATAAAAATATTTTTCTAATGTACATTTAAATAATTAAATAATATTAATTGTTATTGTATATTGTTTATTCTGTGATAATATAATTGTAAATGCAAAACGAAAAATAAAAAGATTAACTAACAATATGTGGTAGTATACTTTACAAAATAATTTCTAAAATGAGATTCATGAAAGCCATCTTGTGGTATTAATTACAACAATTATCTTTGAAATTCTATTTATGGTCCTTCGAGCCGGAATAATTGTTGTAATTAATACTACAAGATAGTTTTCATGAATCTGTTTATTATCTCATTAACGCCTATATTTATAATATCACAAACAATAACAATGAAAAATAACAATTACAATTATTTAATAATTTAAATACACATTCAAAATATATTATTCCAATTTAGACCTCGTTCAATGTTTTGCAAATAGTTTTTATTTTGATTTAGTCAGCATTTTTATTATTATAATTTACACATCGAACTAGATACGAAATTGGAACGCTGTATGAAATTAAACATTTTAAATAAATAAAATAATTAATTTAATATACAGGATGTTGATTTTTTTATGTTCAAATCTGAACAGCTGTGGTTGAGCTATCCTTTTTATGTACTTACCTAGACAAAAATTTCCTGTCTTTAGACCCGCGAGAAGGCGTAGATCATTCCTACTCCATTAATGGATGTAAGGAGAGGCGTCCATTAACAGGTTGGGTGTATTATAATATATAATCGCCGTTATATGAGTTAGCCTTGGAATATATCTCCAATACATGAGTTTTACACCCTCAGTTTAAAATATCCTTTGTCGCTACAAAATTTATTTTTTTTTCTGTTTATAAATAATTAAATTTCAATTTTTTACATATTTTGAGGCAGTTCAAGGCAAACTGTTTTATTTCACTAGAATTTTACTTTTTTGAGAGGAAATTTCATTGCAATTTTAAAGTTGCTGAAAATGCTAATAATTATAATATACAGGGTCCCTACTGTTTGACAGGGACAGTATTGCTATTTCTTAAACGGCAACAGATAGAACGTTGGTTATATTAGACAAAAGTTGGCAATTTTATACTTTATAAAATTTTGGCAAAAAACCTTTGATATCTCCTGAGAGATTCAAAATATCGGGCAAGGTATGAATTAATTTAAAGAATTGACAATGGTAATTTTTGTACGATATTTTAAATCTCCCTGTAGATCTCGAAGGTTTTTTGGCACCATTTAAATGAGCACAAAACTGCGCAACTTTTGTCTAATTATTCACCTAACTTTCCATCTGTTGCCATTTAAGAAATAGTAATACTGTCCCTATAAAATAGTAGGTACCCCGTATATGTGTACTTACTTATGATAATGATCTTTTTAAAAGATATTTTTCATATGAAGCACATCTTTACCATATTATTAAAGTTTAATTCTAAATATGCATAATGTTGCATATTACCTATTTAATATTTTCACTCGTTTTCGCCCTATAAAATAAAACATACACATATATTTTTTTTTCTAAAAAAGTAACTCTACATAACTGTTGACCCAAATAATAATAAGTGTACGCCTCTGTGATTGGTTCGCGTAAGTTATGATTTCCGAAATTACACCAGTTACACCACCTTATTTACCCCCATTTACTTTCTCCTTATTCCTTATACACATATCGAGTGTAATTCACTCCTGCTAAATAGCTGGTAGAGAAAATATCCACCAGTGGACACCACATCGCCAACAGGAAGGTATAGTGGGTTTTACACCGGGCCAAACGAAAGGTTTAGTATCCGTTGGTGTAGTTCATTCCTACACCATTGGGACGAACGAAAGAACCTATGAGGGAAAGCCCAGTCACGCGACATGTCGCGCGCGATTGATCGCGCGCGGCAGTACTTTTGATGTTTTTAAATGACTACGCGACCACGCGACAGAACCGCGTTAATGGGCTTTGAGTCATTTAAAAACATCAAAAGTAATGCCGCGCGCGATCAGTCGCGCGCGACATGTCGCGTGAGTGGGCTTTCATTCTTATGTGTTGATCATAGATTAGGGAAAAGTGAATATATGGGAAACTCATAGTTAAAATTCTAAGGCAATGTGCTGCCATCTATCAAATTCAATAGGACCGCCAGGGGCGGGCTTTTTGAAATTTAACTTTCTGCTAGCTGGCCAAAAATGTAATGAAGAAAATCAAACGAAAAAAATAAATTGGAAAAATATTTGACTGGTTTAAAATAATAAAACAACAATATTGACAGTAAATAAACGTGGAAATTCTCAGATAAATATGCATTTCAAGCCATTTAAATATTTATAAAACAAACCTATCAAAATGGTTTCTGTTACAAAATCAGCATGCTCAAGACCTTTTTAAAAGTTTTGCGACTTGGAGTGGCGAATAAGTTTAAAAAAATTAAAGTGAAGCAACATTCTTTTGGTGTCTTACTATCAACGCGAATTTGAGTGTGGATAAAATTTGCCATACGCTTATTGAGTCGACTAGTTAGGTTTAAGAGCATTTTTTCATCCGATAATTGTTTTGTTATTTTATTTGTGCAGCACTTGTAGTTATCAAATTACTATTGATCTGACGCTGTGATAAATGAATTAAGCTTTCGAGCTTAAATTAAACTTACACGCGTTTGGACCTCTGAAGATTTTTTCTTGTTTGATATCAATGGCATTGAATCAGTTTTTGATATTGATTGGTGAGCTCACATATTTCATCGATCTACAATTTTGGAGGGCCAGCATGTTCTTTACAATAACAATGATCGTTTAAAAACTGAAAACAAAAAAAAAATGTAAACAAAAAACCTATTATTTTAACACCAAATTAAAAACAAGTTTGTAAATATTACATACCTTTGATGCCAAACAGTGCAAGATGCATTTTTCTTAAGACACATATTACAAATTGTTTGGTTATCCTTAATATGACGACCGCATATTTAATATGTTCTGGGAGTGCTTTATTGTTCGTTGCTGAAATCCAGCTTTCCACCTTTTAAAAACATGCTTAAAATTGGAAGGTATTGAAAAATAATTCTAGATGAATTAAAATCCAATACACCTTCAACTGCAACAGCCATTTAAATTTTTTCTAAGTTTGAAGTTTTGACCAGCTGACTACTGACATTTCGAGTCCCTGGTGTTGATGAAGCAAGTTTGGTCTTTAACTTAGAAAATTTGTTGCTTTCAGACTTTCAAAGAGTAAACTTGTTTTAATTTTTAAAATTTGTAAAAAGATATTGTTGAAAGCGTCCTTTTACCGCGTAGGCAGAATAATTGTATTTTTTTTGTTAATACAACCAGTTTTTAAGTTATTGCAGTCCACTTTTATTTATCTCACAGATAGTGATTAATCAACATAAAGATTTGGTGTGTTCGAACCGAATTTTTATTTTGAATTTGTAAGTGATTTTGTGACCTTCAAGAACAGCTGGACCACGCAGCAGATTAGCGAGACGTGCAGTACTGGGGCTTGAAAAGCAATTATCCCGTTCCGTTTTATTTTTGATAATAGTTTTAAACTATTTTACCCTGGTTTATAGTATCTCAATTTGTTTCAATTTAACTTTAACATTAATTTAACTATACAACTGATAACATTAAAGTATAACGCCTATCATTAATCTGACTTATATGGATTGATTTAACATTTTTCGAATACTCTGTCTTCTTCTTTTAATCGAACCTTTACTTATGACCACCGCAAACACACTGTAGGGTTATCGGTAACACTGCTTCCTCTTCTCTAGTTATTCGTCCCGAATAACTTGATTACTGGGACCTGATTGGAGCTAACGGGGAGAATCTGGACCATGGAATGGCGCTAATTTTCCAATGTGAACTACCTTGGGTTTGCTTCCCGCCGACAGCCGAATGCGTTAGATCGTTGATTTTTCTCAGCAAACGATGTAGTTCCGTTTCAGTTTCTGACAAAGTCCTGCTTTGTCGATGTTGGCATTTAGACGTTCCCGAGCAAATCTGTAGACCTTTCTCCTGCTATTGCATACATTACATTTTTTACACCAATCCGCTACATCCCGTCGGCAATTGACCCAATAAAATCTTTCCTGAACTCATCCCAGCGTCCTTTTAGTACTAAAAATGTCCTCCCGAACGGCTGCTATGAAGCTCCTCCAACACATTTCTGACATGTTGTTTCAGCAGTACCTCTTGGACTCCAGTACCCTTTATTAGCTCCACTGTATTTGGCTATCTCTTGCCAAGTAGAGAGAGAGCGAGAATATATGTTTATTGTCCAAGTTAAAATACTTATTGACCTTTTTTGGTTGGTTATTTCAATTTCTAATAAGTGTTCTATATAAAGATCTGTAGCGATAATAATAGTTTAAAAATAAATTATTTTGCGTAATTTTTTTTTATATAATTGAGAGATCTCATATGTTTTTATGAACATCTTAAAGCAGCTGTAATCCACGGCTTTTTTGGCTTAATTTTTATTTTTTGAATAGGGAAAGACGCATTTAAAAATTTGCTTAAATTTAAATAAAAATCGTTAAAAGGAGATATACCAGTTAAGCAACTGTACCAATTAAAATTTTTACATACTGAATGAAATTTTCCATAATTAGATTTACTAAACAATCGACCATGACGAGAATTAGTCTTAGGAAGCTTATGCTCAAGAGATATCGAAACTAAAACGGCTTCATGATCGGATAGACCGCTGGGATTCACTGTACACGATATATTATCAGGTTCGTAAGACGTACAGAAATAGTAAAGTAACATTTCGGTACAATCCGTACAATCCGTTATCCTTGTTGGTTCCTTAACATGCATACCTAAGTTAAAGGAAATTAATATGGTTTATTACATTACGAGTGTGGAAAGTGACATTTTTCACACGAGTGGGAAATATTGTCGCACGAAGCACAAGCCGAGTGCGACTATCACACGAGTGTGGAAAATCACTTTTCACACAAGTGATGTACAATATTTTTCCTACGACCACAAAATATTTTCATAAAAAATGTAAAACCAGGTTAATATAATAATTAAAATGTATTTAAAAAAATAATCAACAACAATCGTATTTATTCAATTTTCATATTTTTTAAACAAAAAAAAATTAAAAAACAAAAAAAATACAAAAAAAAACAAAAGAAGTTCTGGCCCGGCCAGGATTCGAACGCGGTCGTTCGCCAGGTCTCTCAAATGGCAAGTTTGATAGTTTGATGCTCTAACCAACTGAGCTAACTGGCCTTTCCTCAATTGAATGATCTAATCGGTTATATGTTTAATCAGAATAAAAAGCAAACATAATCTTAGTTATTTTAAAATTATTTTAATAATAATTGTTAAAGATAAATATCTAGGATCTAATTTACAAAAATTTCAATAATTTAACAATCATATCGATTTTAGTATTAATATGGACATTACATAGATCAAAATAGAAATTAGGTGTTTGACATTTTGTAACAACTACTGCGGAAAGTAACATATTCTCACTCGGGTGGAAAGTAAATTCTTAGTCATATGCGTGTGATATAGGGCACTTTCCATAGGACTATATAGTCTCATATGTGTCACTTTCCTAAGTAGTCGTAGAAAAATTTTTTTAATCTAGTAGTAATATTAACATATTCCTTGAGATAATCTATATTTAAGTCACCTGTCAAAAGTATTTTAAATGATGTAGAAAATCTACTTAGCAAAGATTCGAAATTATTTAAAAATACTGTAACATTTGAATTTGGTTATCTATAGATACAAATAATATAAATATTAAATTTAAGAATAGAAATAATGGAAAACTCAAATTGTTTTTCCTCTAAAATTTTAGGATATTCTACAATCTTAAATTCCAAATTATGAAATATGGAATCATGTTTTAAGATTGCTGTACCCCCGCGTCCATACAATTCTCTGCAAAAAATAGTTATTAAGTTATAATTTAATAATAAAATGTGAGGGAAACAGTAATCTTCTATTAATAAAAATAAATCATCAACTTTATTACGAACAGACCGAATATTTAAAAGTAAGAACGTTAAGGAGTCAACGGGATTAATGGATCGACTACATCTAAAAAAGAACTATTAGGCTCTCATAAGTCACTAACAATAGGCTCAGTGTTTACTACATATTCAAATTCATTGTCATTTGGTAAAATAATTTTTAAAACTAAATTTTCGTTTATTTTGATATTTTTATGTAAAAACTTACTTACCATGTCTCTAATTGATAGTTTAATATTTGTCACATTAGGTACATGTGTTATTGACGTATTTCTATATATTAAGCAAAATTGATTAATTTTATTCGCAATAAAACTTTCAATTTTTTATCATATTTGTGAACATTCTTAGAAAAAATAAATAGATTTGTTAATTTACCTAGTGGTAATAACTGAGCTTAGAGCCCTACATAATGAAGCATAATTTGAAATATTCAGTGCATTAACTAGTATAAAGAGAAAGTAATTTTTACCACACTTCTGAGAATATTCAAAAACTGAATCTATCAAAGTTTCAAAATTAATGTTATGTTTACTAACACCTACCACTGAATATTCCGATGCATCAAGATATGAATTTAAATAATTAGATACATTTCTAGCTAATTCATCCCCTAATATTAGCACATGTTTTTCAGCTTCTTTTTTCTCAGTATCACTTAATCGGGCAGTTCGAGCTGGATTATTTTCGATTTCGTAATTTTTTTTTTTTTTCATTACCATTTTGAATGTTTGGCTGATTATTTTCAATATTTTCCCGACTATTTTCTTGACTATTTTCGACACTATTTTCAAGATTCCAAAATTCCATCCCAGATTTCTGCATTAAATTAACTTCGTAACTCTTGTTTTGTGATTCTAATATTCTGATTGTATCGATCATATTTCGATTTAGTTCTTTCAATTCTATTAGCGACTTTCTTTCTGTATCTCTTCCTTCTTTATGTTTAATAATTTTATTTAATAATTGATCATTTAATATTTTAATTTTATTTATATCATCCTCAAGTTTAGAGATAATGCTCATCTGATTTCTAATTTTATCAGTATAACCTTTTTCGGCTTCTTCAGCTTCATCTTCGAAATCTAGCATGTTTTTTTTAATTTTAACAGATGTGAGTTTCTCTGTTCAATATCTTCATTCAGTCTATTAATTGTAATACTTTAGCATCATTGTCATAATTAAAATCTAGTTTTTCAAATTTCTTCTCTTCATTAGCTAATTTATTGTTCAATTTTTGAATTTCTTCTTTTAGTTTGATAAATTCTAAACTGAACTAAAATTTTATTTTCAGATAAAGGTATAATTTTTTTAGTTTTAATGCAACTAGGATGAAAAATGGCGAAACAACAAATACACCAATAATAATGAGCATCTTTTAAGCAGCATTTAAATTTACCTTCCATAGCTTGTAATTAAACAATTACTTATAGATGAATTTAACAAATCCAAATAAATAAATTTAGAGGTTTCCTCCGCCACTGGATCTCATTTATACATATAAATAGGTAAATTCAAATCTATACGTGTCTATACAGATAAATCGTGTTTTTCTATTCTACTAATGAGATTTCGATAAGAATTATATAAACAATTTAGGCTGTTATGCGAATTTCTCCAAAATTAAATATGTTACTCACAATTTGAATTCTTTGTTAGATGCAGAATCTTGATCACTACAATCAGTCAAAATTTCAAATTTTTTGTTGCACTTTTAATCACTTAAACAGCTGAATTCTTGTACATTGTTATTGTTGAGCTATTCTCGGACAACCTTCTTATGTCCATTTCTTAGGCTTTCAAGGGTAATTTCTTCTTCTTTGTCCTCTGGCTTGATAGTGGTTGCCCGAGGACTAACTTTATTAAGGCTCCTCTCGTCCTTGAGCCCTTTACTATACTGGCATTCTCGTTCTAAACAGGGTCGCCTGGAGAAAATCTCTGCGTTCCTATAGAAATGGCCTCTTCGATGCTCTACTTCCTGGTTATTGCTAGAAATCCGACTAGTAAAAATTCAATTTAAAAGCAACTTGGCCGAATTAGGTGAGTCGCAAGAAATTACCAAAAACAGATTTATTTATTTTGAGAAGAGAATATTGAAAAATGTGGATTTTTAAAATGCTTAAGTAGCCTTTATGGAGGAATATAAAGAATTAAGTCATATGAAAAGAATAATTATTACCGATATAAATAATACAAAGGGATACTATACCGGGTCATTCTATATGGGCGGAACACTTGATTTATGGCTTAACTATGACTTGTACGACAATTTGACTTAGATAAAAGTTTTTGTACATTTTATGTACTATTTACTGACGTTTACAGATTTCCCGCATACGTAATGATTTTCAAGATATGACGTCATCGGGCAATATTTAAATGGATCACCCTGTATTTATATTTTTTTCCGGGTTCATATGATCTGTCTGATTTCATTAATGGTACATTAAGTGGGTCCCAGACTTATTTTAAATATTGCCCGATGACGTCATATGTTGAAAAACATTGCGTATGCGGGAAATCTGTAAACGTCAATAAATAGTACATAAAATGTACAAAAACTTTTATCTAAGTCAAATTATCGTACAAGTCATAGTTAAGCCATAAATCAAGTGTTCCGCCCATATAGAATGGACCCGTTCCGCCCATATAGAATGACCCGGTATACCGCATCATGCTGTTTTAAAGCAATTGAATCCTATTACAGGATATAGGGTAGTTTTTAATGCTAGTTGTCCAACAGATACAGGGTTGTCGCTTAATGGCGTCCAATATCCAGGATCAGCTTTACAAAATTATATATTTGACATTTTACAAAGATTTCGTAAATACAAATTTTTGATAGATGGAGATTTATTTAAAATGTATCGACAGATTTTAATCGAACCAAGTTATAGACGGTACTAAAGGATTTTTGGAGGCCTAAAATTGATAATAAATTGGAGTGTTTTAAATTAAATACGGTTACAAACAGGACATCTTTAGCTTCTTACCTTGATGTACGATGTCTCTTACAGTAATCGAAAGAAAATGATAAAAATGCTCTTATGGCAAGTAAAATTAATGCAAATGACTTTTACATTGACAATTTGCTGACAGGAGCAAATTCTGAGCAAGACGTATTCAACAAAAGTTTCATTGATTTCGTCTGGTTCAGGTTTTGCGCTGCTAAAATTGATATCTAATGATTATATTATATTTAATAAATTTGTTTTAAATACAAATTTAGATGATATTCTCCCGATAAGTGAACATAAAAAAAACAATACTATGTGCGTTTATTGGAACGCGAACTCATAGAAAAATAAAAATACGTGTGGCACTCGGGGACTGCCGCGGTAAAGCTATTGCATAGCATTTTTGTCAGCTTGTGCAATTATAATTATTTATTTATTTATTTTATTTATGCAGTATTATTTTTCTTTGATATAATTTCAAGTTTTTTCTTTGATATTAATTTAAGTTACACTTTTTGAGCTTGGTGACCGATAAGAAAACAAATTTTTTTCTTTTATTAAATAATTGAGAAGTAAATATTGTTTAAAATATTTTTATTGTCTTACAATACATGTAGGTTATTCAGGAATTTTTCATTGAAACTATAGGTTTATGGTAACTGAAATAAGGAACATAAGTTTGAGACTTGATATCCTCTAAATATCTGGAAAATACCGCGTCGATGGTGGTCCCATATTTTGTTGTGGATTCTTGTGGATTTTTATTCATTTTCAAATTCAATTTTTCTATTTCTCGATTTTTCGGTTTTTTGATTTTTCGATATTTCGATTTTTTGATTTTTTGATTTTTTGATTTTTTGATTTTTTGATTTTTTGATTTTTTGATTTTTCGATTTTTCGATTTTTCGATTTTTCGATTTTTCGACTTTTCGATTTTTCGATTTTTCGATTTTTCTATTTTTCGATTTTTCGATTTTTCGATTTTTCGATTTTTCGATTTTTCGATTTTTCGATTTTTCGATTTTTCGATTTTTCGATTTTTCGATTTTTCGATTTTTCGATTTTTCCGATTTTTCCGATTTTTCGATTTTTCGATTTTTCGTTTTTTCGATTTTTCGATTTTTCGATTTTTCGATTTTTCGATTTTTCGATTATTCGATTTTTCGATTTTTCGATTTTTCGATTTTTCGATTTTTCGATTTTTCGATTTTTCGATTTTTCGATTTTTCGATTTTTCGATTTTTCGATTTTTCGATTTTTCGATTTTTCGATTTTTCGATTTTTCGATTTTTCGATTTTTCGATTTTTCGATTTTTCGATTTTTCGATTTTTCGATTTTTCGATTTTTCGATTTTTCGATTTTTCGATTTTTCGATTTTTCGATTTTTCGATTTTTCGATTTTTCGATTTTTCGATTTTTCGATTTTTCGATTTTTCGATTTTTCGATTTTTCGATTTTTCGATTTTTCGATTTTTCGATTTTTCGATTTTTCGATTATTCGATTATTCGATTTTTCGATTTTTCGATTTTTCGATTTTTCGATTTTTCGATTTTTCGATTTTTCGATTTTTCGATTTTTCGATTTTTCGATTTTTCGATTTTTCGATTTTTCGATTTTTCGATTTTTCGATTTTTCGATTTTTCGATTTTTCGATTTTTCGATTTTTCGATTTTTCGATTTTTCGATTTTTCGATTTTTTGATTTTTCGATTTTTTGATTTTTCGATTTTTCGATTTTTCGATTTTTCGATTTTTCGATTTTTCGATTTTTCGATTTTTCGATTTTTCGATTTTTCGATTTTTCGATTTTTTGATTTTTCGATTTTTCGATTTTTCGATTTTTCGATTTTTCGATTTTTCGATTTTTCGATTTTTCGATTTTTCGATTTTTTGATTTTTCGATTTTTCGATTTTTCGATTTTTCGATTTTTCGATTTTTCGATTTTTTGATTTTTTGATTTTTCGATTTTTCGATTTTTCGATTTTTCGATTTTTCGATTTTTCGGTTTTTCGATTTTTCGATTTTTCGATTTTTCGATTTTTCGATTTTTCGATTTTTCGATTTTTCGATTTTTCGATTTTTCGATTTTTCGATTTTTCGATTTTTCGATTTTTCGATTTTTCGATTTTTCGATTTTTCGATTTTTCGATTTTTCGATTTTTCGATTTTTCGGTTTTTCGGTTTTTCGATTTTTCGATTTTTCGATTTTTCGATTTTTCGATTTTTCGATTTTTCGATTTTTCGATTTTTCGATTTTTCGATTTTTCGATTTTTCGATTTTTCGATTTTTCGATTTTTCGATTTTTCGATTTTTCGATTTTTCGATTTTTCGATTTTTCGATTTTTCGATTTTTCGATTTTTCGATTTTTCGATTTTTCGATTTTTCGATTTTTCGATTTTTCGATTTTTCGATTTTTCGATTTTTCGATTTTTCGATTTTTCGATTTTTCGATTTTTCGATTTTTCGATTTTTCGATTTTTCGATTTTTTGATTTTTCGATTTTTCGATTTTTCGATTTTTCGATTTTTCGATTTTTCGATTTTTCGATTTTTCGATTTTTCGATTTTTCGATTTTTTGATTTTTCGATTTTTTGATTTTTCGATTTTTCGATTTTTCGATTTTTCGATTTTTCGATTTTTCGATTTTTCGATTTTTCGATTTTTCGATTTTTCGATTTTTCGATTTTTCGATTTTTCGATTTTTCGATTTTTCGATTTTTCGATTTTTCGATTTTTCGATTTTTCGATTTTTCGATTTTTCGATTTTTCGATTTTTCGATTTTTCGATTTTTCGATTTTTCAATTTTTCGATTTTTCGATTTTTCGATTTTTCGATTTTTCGATTTTTCAATTTTTCGATTTTTCGATTTTCTTTTATTGAATAAATGAGAAGTTAATATTGTTTAACGCCACAACGCTGTGCCGGTCTGAGTGGGGGTGTTAGGTTTTTTTTCGTTACGGAATTTCTTGATTCGGTTGCCGCCCTCAAAGCTATGCAACTTTTATTTGAACAATTTTTATATAAAAATATTTTTTCACATTTTTTCAAATTTCTCGAATACGGACCATTTTAGGAAAATTTTGTAAAGAACAAAAATTATGGATAATAATATAAGAAGTAACTTAAAATTTAAACAATTTTCTTCCCCAAACACAGACACACAGACATCATCGCGAAAATAGTCAAAACGGATTCAGGGGACCTCAAAACGTAAAAATCCGTAGAAAACTCGAGGTAGAAAAAAAATCATAATCCATATACTTTCCTTATATCTGTATACAGATAGGAAAGTAATAAAAAAAGAAGGTTTGAATAAATGGCGGGACTTGTTTCCTTGTTGGTAGTTCAACCGTAAGCGCTTAGCGCGCTGCTATCACTAAATTAAAACCCGTTTTACACCCATCAAAAAATATGTTTTCCAAAATAATGACAAAAAAATCAATAATGTTACTGATTTACTGATTTACCCCTTTAAATTTCACTTTAATATAATGTGTGAACAAATACAGGGATAATCGTTAATAAATAAAAAGTTAAAGCTAAATTTAAATATTATGAGATGGTGTAAATCTGACTTTGAAAATAAATTAGGTTATGTTGCCATAAATATGTCAGCCTGATATTTTTATTTTCAAATGTAAGTGATATTTCTTTCAACTGTGGGTGAGTAAATTGTATTAATTTAGTGTAAGTTAAATTTAACTAATTTAACTATAGTAATTTAACTATAGGGACGTTCTTAAGAATGTCAATAACTTCTGATTGATTTAAATTTTAATTGCAGACGTAAATATTTTTCTTACAAAACTAATAAGAAATTTTATATTTTTATTATTTATTATTGTTACTCTTACATTTTAAACATTTTTGGTCAAAAAAATGAAAGGAGTTGTGAGCGAAATGTGTAAAGCCAATTTACAAACAGATATTTTAGAACCCGAAATAGAACCTCATCATAGTTTTACTCATAAAGACCATGATGAAAAATAGCGAACGATTTGTGCTCAAAAAGTAATTGTTCAATTTTTGGGTGATATTCATTATTATTTTTATCAAATAATACTCAGATATGTTTAAAAACTAATATGATATTTACGTCAACTTAATTTTTGCATAGTTTACCTATTAGGATTATAAATCAGATGTTTTCTATTTTTATTGAAATTGTTATACCTTTTATTGCAAGAAAATATGGAAGAATTTTAAAAAGTTATGACTCGTGTTAATTTTTAATTTAAAGATGCACCTTTATTTTTGTTTTAGATATTCGTGGATACGGAGATTTTTGGAATGTGCATAAATGTCTATCTGAATTAGGGCATTGTTCATATGTACGATGATTAGTGTGTATTTCAAAGCCCACCTGTATTGAAGCTGAATGATTATTGTACCCGAAATAGGCATTACAACTACTCTAGATTGAAATAGATGGGTAAAGGCCTCAAAGGGAGAATAAGTATAAAAGTATTAGAATTAGAATGATTTGTCCTTGGATTAATAAGTCAGTATTTAAAACAATTGTATTTATAAATTAACTACTTTGACTTTTTATAAAAACTATATTCAGTTTTTTTTAATAACAAAAACATTATGTGCTATGCTGGTTATCATATTATATTTTTATTTTTCAGTAATTTAGTTTGTAATATAGTGCTTGTTATGTTCAGAATACGCAGCTAGAAGATAATGAGACACATGTAATTACATGGTAATTGTAAATAAATTAAACTTGTTAAAAATATGTTTTATTTTTCAACTAATTTTATTTTTCAGTTAAACCAAGCGACATTTTCAATTTTTCAACATTTACCTACAACTAAAAATTCGCTAAACTTATTGTTTGTTTAGTAATTGTAAATAAAAGTTGTCAAATAGGAAAACGTTATATCTAAATTATGAAGCCCGCCAATTTTTAAATCGCTTAACTTAGTAGTGTCCTACTTTATCGACTGAAACTGACAGGTGTAGTTCAACCGTAAGCGCTTAGCGCGCTACTGGCGAGGTCAAGCAAACTATTTACATGGAATTTGACCCCCGTGGGCGAACTTAAATAATATTCAGTATCTAGTTCCGATTAGAAGCAAAGAAAAGTTAAAATTAATCACAAATAGTGATTAACCAACATAAACAATAACCAATAAAATATATATTAATTTATTATGTAATAGATATAGTTAAAATGCAATAAACGATACAATTTTATTTTATGAGACAATATAATATGCTATCTAATGTATATATACATCGAATACAATAATAACATTGCCATTTAAATCGTTAATAAAATTGTTTTGTTTTAATTTTGAAACCATTCAATGGAGTAAAACGACCCTTTTATAAACAACAATTAAAAATAAAATGGTTATAAAATGAATACAGTTATAAATGTAGACTCTCATACAGTGGTGTGCCTAATTAAGAGGAGAGGCTCAGTTTTTATTTTTCTAAAAAATGCATTCTTCATAAAAAATCTGCTTATCGAGAAAATAAGTTTGACATATAAAATGTTACTTGTATCTACATAATGGTAATAAATTGATTGAGAACAAAATACTAATAATAAAAAGAAAACACAAAAAAAAATAATAACCAAATAGGCACTTGGAGGCTATATAAATACACACACATGATAAAAACTTCAATAGAAAGGAAAAGAAACAATATTTCCTAGGATCTGGTCACAATATATCCACAGCAGTAATGTCACTGGGATTCAAGAAATGGCTTTGAGTTACGCTGCGGCCAGGCGCAGAGTCACATGGCGCTAGTATCGATTTGAATTTTGACACGTCTGACATTGGCACGTTCATTGGTTGAAGACGAAGTTCTTGACAAGCGAAGCATGAAGTGTCAGTATACTCAGTATTGATAATTTTTTGATTTTTTCTGCTACGAAATTTATACCATTTATTAATATTAATTTTGTTTCAGCAATATTTATTGTGATTTGTGTTGTTGTATTAAGTGATTAGTTATTCAATATGGAAAGGAAAACGTACAACAAACTCAAAAAAAGGATTCAATGTGGGATTCATATGGCGGTCATCCAAGGGTCCCCGCCCTAGATAATATTGTTTCATTGGGAAAAGCATTAAAAATGCAAGTATAAAAATTTTCTGCTTCAGTTTTCCCTTATTTTAATGTAGGTGCCAATTTTGACGTAAGTTTGTAATAATTTTACTAGGATCTTATGCTTTTCTATGGACACGATTCAAGGTAGGAGTCCTATGGCTGCCATTCAAGACCTAGATAATGGTTTTTCAGTGGCAGCAGCCCTTAAAATTCAAGTATAATAATTAACTGTTTCAGTTTTTCTCCTTTTTCAAAGTAGGTGTCCATTTAAATCACAAATATTTTATTTCACTTGTTGATTTTAGCATTTATATACAGTATCGGCTATTGAACACTTTTCAGTACGCTGTGTAATATGAACATCCCCACGCAGCCAGCAAGCTACGTTCATAATATTCTATTCCTTCTCTAACTCATTGTATTTTTTGCTTGAACATTAGCAAAACGTATTGTAAAACAGTTGATAACCGACACTGTATTATCACAAACATCTCTTAATAACTAACGAATGATTTAATTTAACATAGTGTTTCTTTTTTTTACAGTAAAATGTATATGTGTTATCCTCGACTTTCAAATAAATTAAATAAATTTTATAATTTTTCAACTAAATTTAATAATAATAATAATAATAATAATAATACTCTCCCTAATTCACCCCCTTACGAGTGAATTTTAACCCCAAAAGCTGAGCTTGTCCGGGGAAAGGGACGGCTATTATTATTATTATTTGCCGTGGCGCTCCGGGGCGACTTAAAGATGATTGATGGTGCCATTTGACTTACAGGTGAGGAAAACCCGGAAAACCTCACCCACCATCATCGAGACGGTAATGTATGGCGAATTTTTTTTTAATCTGCATGTCATCAACAGAAATTGAATTTCTATTAATACGCCACACATCAAATCCTAAACCGAACCATGCAATTTAATTAAAAATCCATATGGTCTGGTCTGGGATTCAAAACTCAGCAGTCTCAGACTCATAAACTTGCCTATAAATGAATATAAGCGCGATAGACCGCTACACCACCGTGCCCGATAATTTTTTTATACATTTTCTTTTTTATATCAGAACCTATTTTTTTTTCAGATCGAGCTTCTCTAGGTAAAAAAATAAGTGATTCAGATAAAATTGAATAGTATATTTTACATGTTCTTTTAAATGTGTTGTTAATCCTGGACATTTACTATTTTATCGGGAAATTCAAATTTCGCCTTAACATTAAATTTGAATTTTCCGCCATATCAAGCGGCGGTGGTAAATGTGCCACCAATAATGTTATTCTACCTGCTACGAATTTAGAGTATTAAAAGTACACAGGTATTTGTGCCACCGGAGAAAACGGCATCTACCTGAGGATATTAACAAAGATTGTCATTAAATTACCAGAAATATTACCCAGCACTAAAACTTTTATTAATTTGTTCTCAGCATATTATATGTATAAGCGACGCACCGCACTTTTCCTATAAAAGCGAAAATGATCTTGCGAAACGAAGCTATAAGGAATTGCCAACAAAAAATGCAATTAATTTAATGAAATAATTTGCAACTATTGGGCTAGTTAAATTAAAACAAAATAGACGATGTTTTGTATTCGATCTATGTTCAATACGACCAGAAAAAGAATAACTAGTGAAGTATTGTGATTACCTTGTCAATTCATATGTTGAAGAAGGCTCAGATTTTCCACCACATTTATGGGCCCAGTGTAATCCTTCAGTAACAAGAACAACAAATGCGTGCGAGTCATTTCACTCCAAATTTAATGAATCATTCTATACTACTCACCCATCAATATACATATTTGTGGAAAAATTAAAAGAATTTCAAACTGATACTTATGTCAAAATTCAAAGTCTACAAACACCTGCAAAAATTAAGGATGCCTCTGTTAGAAGTAAATTAAAGACAGTGACAGAATTATGTGAGAAAGTTAAAGAAAATGCTATATCAAAAATTGACTTTGTTAAACGTGTTTCCTATTTAAGCTTACCTAAATAAAATAAACTTTTTCATTTTTTACAATAAAAAAATATTCTTTATTAAAAGTTCTGTATAGTCTAAAACCTAAAATTTATTTAATTTATAGTTGTGACTACATATTGTTTTAAATTGTGATTTTATAATATATATATATATATATATATATATATATATATATATATAATAAATAAACAGTACTTTACTTTTGAGCAAAATTCATATTTTTGACAAACCTCGAATATAACCCAAAAAAAAATTGATATGGTTGAAATCGTACCCCAACTGTTAGTGGCACAAATACCTGTGTTTATTTAAAGAACCCTTTTGGTCGGTGGCACATTTACCGGTAACCTTTTCTGGTCAGGTACATTTGGTGGCACATTTACCTCCGCCCATATCAAGTTAGTTGAGCGACCAGTCACCTTTAGCGCTGCAAACTTAGTGCCATCTCTTTAACAAGTGAGATGCACTACTACAGGGGATATATTGTGGATCTGGAACACATCATAAAAAGCGTGAAAATAAAACCGCCTAATGGGAGGTAGGTGGCTCAGTGGTTGAGTCTCTGCCTGCGGATCCAAGGGTCCCAGGTTCGAATCCCATGGTTGTCCGGGATTTTTTTATTTAATTTAAATATTTAAAATTAATTCTGATGCCTTGGTAGGATTCCCCATTCGACTATTCACTGTTGGGTTCTAATTAACAGTGCTATTCCTAAAGTGGTGCTGGGAAACAGTAACAAAGCCTACACAGAACAAAAGGCGAGATAATCTTAGCAGTTGGAGCCGATGACACACAAAAAAACCGCCCAATACCAAGTACCGCATATAAATACAACAGCGAAGGAGGATTTAGTTTCCGTTGATACGTCAAGAAGAGTACTTAGCCCACGCCACTGAAGATGCCTACCGCAGTTGCAGTCGAAACGTTTGGTAGTAATAACCAAGTAAGACCAGCATAACAGCCCGGGAATATACAAATATACTTTTTACTGTTTGTTTTGTAAGCAGATTAATATTTTGCTTAAAAAAAGATTATTAGGTGAGATATATTTAAAATTCAGAATTGAGATTTCATATATTGTATTTAATTTTATATTATATTATAAACAATTTTAATCAATTTGTTTATGTACTAAAAATAACTAATGATCCTTCTTTAATACTTTTCAAGTTTTCTTAATCTATTACTACCCAGTACACAATACGAAATAGCATGAAACACGCTTATTTTCTTGATAAGCAGATTTTTTATGAAAAATTATTTTTTGTCATAAGACCAAAATTGAAGATTAATCTGCCCTTGTCAACCCCAACCAGGAAGACACTAATATTTACCAAACTTTTGTTAAAGTTGTATAACTGTAGTGCTTTATTCGCACTACATAATAACTACTTACCTCGAGACAAATACGTCTTATTTTTATACTTCATAGTGGAAGGCAAAAATTAAGTCACTCGCTCATTAATTAATTACCTCGATTGTTAGGTAGTCATGTTTATAGATATTGAAAAGTTGTCATTTTAATTTTATGCATCAATAAACTAAAATATAATTATAAATTATTTTTTATTTGCTCTATGTTAAATATGATTAATTTATTTTAACTTCTACATTTATATTTGACTAGCTAATTTTATTAATAACGAAATATAATTGGGTATACTATATTATATTATTTTTTTTTATATATTTAATATTGAAACACTCTATTGTTATATTTGTTTACCTTTTATTTTACCCTCTTATCCCAGGATCATTGTTTGCAAGTTTATTTACTTTCTCAGTAATCCTCGTAATATCTTGAACAGCAAGACATTAGAAATTTTCTCGCACTGTATCATCATTTAACGTTTCACTTACTTCAAAAAATCTGATGTGTCTAACCATGACTTTCCTACCTAGTTATTACAAGCTTATTCCGATTATTTTGTACAACCTATTGTAGCACCTCTCTTAATGTTTAGAGGATAAACTAAATATATACATTTTTCATATATTTCTAACTCAAAACATTTTTTATATATATTTATTGCCAATGAAAATACTGAAAAATTAAAATTTTACACTTTTTCTCCAAATTTTTCATTATGGTGGTTTTTATAGAAATATCGTAAATAACTTTTAGTTTATCAGTCTTCATA
Source organism: Psylliodes chrysocephalus (assembly GCA_927349885.1). NCBI lineage: Eukaryota > Metazoa > Arthropoda > Insecta > Coleoptera > Chrysomelidae > Psylliodes > Psylliodes chrysocephalus. The sequence goes on from OV651817.1 coordinate 13,037,299, forward strand.
AAAATCATTATTTTGCACATTTTGTCAAATTTCTCGAATACGGACCATTTTAGAAAAATTTTGTATGGTGCAATTATAGCGAATAATATTAGGAGTAAATTTTATTTGAAGCATTTTCTTCTCCAAACGTACATAACAGATATAATCCATAAAATATACAAACGACCCCCCAATAAAGTTGCCCCTCTTCAGATGTTCCGAATCTGCCAAAAATGTGTATAAAAAAATAGAGAATAATATTAAAAGCAACTTTTATTCGAAGAATTTTCTTCTCCAAACATAAATAACACATGTATATTCCATAAAATATAAAAATGACCTCCTATAAAGTACCCCCTAGATGTTCCGACTCTTTAAAATCTAATCAGTACACCGGAAACCGGAATAAAGTTAATTTTAAAATATGGTGTTTTTGTTTGTATCCGTTCATGAGTTATCGAAATTTAGAAGATAATATCTTTTAGATTTGGGTAAACTAAGAAGTTTACTATGTTAAAAGATTAACACAGTCAGTAGTATTATTTGTGTACTCTCCAGCAATGTCTAGCATGTTAAAGGCTCCGTATTAATTCTCGAGAAAGCTAATCAATAATTGATTATAATTAAGGAGATATGGAGGGGTAGCTATATTAATAAATTATTTTGGTGGATGGATTAGTGTATTAATATGTACTTCAGAATTGTTATTGTGATGATATTTATTATTTTACATATTTTATAGTTGAATAGTTATAAGTATATTTCATAATTTCCTGTATTAGTGCATCGACAATTAAATAATTTAACTCTAGTGTTATTGACTTTAAGGACTGTCTACTCAGCAATAACCCGGTTGTTACATGATGTACGTTGTGTGCTGATATATCAAAAAGGATAGGTAAAATGTAAAAATCAGAATGTATTGATGTATTGAGTTGGCATGCATAAAGTATGCGAATAAATTAGGATTTTATATAAAATGAGTTTTAATTAATTTTCTTTGATAAACAAGGAGTTAGTTTATCACATTATTGTCAGGTGTATTTATTTTTTGTTATTTGGTTATGATTTGTTTAGTTGATTAAGGTTTTACAAAGTTTGGTTATTGTTCGGTTTCTGTGGGAGTTGAACATTATGGTGATGATATTTTAGAGAGGATACGTTTTTGACCACTGGTGTTTCAGAAGGTGACCTACATTTCTTTGACTGGTTTTAAGATTGTATAGTGGCTTTCTTCGTTGGACGATTGGTTTCTGTTTTGTTTGGTGGTATTAGTGGTGGATTAGGTGAAGGAGTGTGTAGGTTAAAAATTGTTTGGGATTAATCTGCCACCCCGATAGTTTCACGACATGTCGAGGCTATATGACCTAGTTTGTGATAGTGATGACGGGTTAAGCCATCAGATAGTAAAATTCTCTATGATGTATTTTAGAAGAATTGATTTGAGTATGAGGAGTTCATCTGCAGGTACAAAGTAAATCTGTCTTCGGAAACTCAGGACTTGAGCGTATTGTGGATCTTGTACTTCACCTCGAAGATATATTGGGGAAAGTAGTTTTAAACCTATATCCGTTAGAGATTGTTCAATGATAAATGAAGGATGGTGGGACATACATTTTATAAGAGAAATCTGTTTTATGGTATAATTATTCTACGTGTTTTAAACCATGGAATTCACCGACTTCAACTAACTAATTAATTGGCCAACGAATAACATGCTACAAGTTTGTCCACAATTGTTCTAGCCGATAGCCCTAGTCGGAGGTGGTGTAGTCCGATAAATTAAAAGTTTTTAAAATAGTGCCAGTATAATTTACCAGGAAATAACCCTTGTTGAACTAGCCACCAAATTACCAAAATAAATTAACTATACACATGATAAAGGTTAACCAAATACCACTAGATAAAAACAGGCTTTAATTAAATTAAACAGTATAGTTGGCTACCTCTAATCCTAATATTTAATTGAAATGAATATGAATATATATTATTCAATATAATATGATCAACTCAACAATTATTTACCCAAATTATGTAGAATCGGAATTCACAGAACAAGTAAATACATACTTGAATTAGGATTACCAAATATTTAACAGTAAAACAATAAACACTTAACCTATAAACGACGAACGTGCTGATGATGAGTTATATCACCTGTAGTTAAAAATATACCCAATAACATGGGGGTTTATACTAAATCTAACACTTTGAATAGGACCTGCAATGGGATTTTCAACTTTCAATACGTGTACGTATCGAGACGACTGCCTTCGTTCAACAGACTGCGATTTATATTTAATATTTCTCTATACTCTACACGTGAGAAAGGCGGTGAAAAGGCCTTACAAAACTAAAATATTATAAGCACTAGGTCATGGCAAACTAACCTTAGAATTCAATTAATATAAATGTCACGTTTCAATACTATAAAATATCGAGATGTTCACTAGTCCGCCAGAATAAATATTAGCAATAAAAAAATTAGGATTCTTTGGAAATTAAATAGAAACATCTACATGCCCACTAATTCCTAAGGCATTCCATCGAATAACACTGGGGCTTATTCGTTATTAAATACTAATTGTCCAAATTAATCAAATTACTTGTGACGAAGGCAGTAAATTTTATTTTTAATTGATTTTAAAAATGTATATTTTAATTAATTTCCTCCAGGGAACGTTTCAAAGTCCCCTTATTTTGGTTTTCCAGAAAATCCCGGATTTGAACATTTTCAAGAACCCTCGTAGTTTAAAATATTTTCGTATATACCGGAAAGTCAATCTCGGATTTAAACAGTCAATTTCTTGTAAATTATCTTGTTCGGCCAGGGTCATAAGGACGTTTTTTATTTTTCTACTTATAAATAGTGAACTGGAGATGGTTTCTCCCACTCCAAAATTGCGTAGACACCAAGCTCGTCTTCTGGGAAGACATAATTACGAAGGGCGAAACAAATTTCTCTGTCTTAGCTCCCGCCTACCGTCAAGGTCTCTGAGTTCCTGACCTCCGACGCTTCTAGTAGAACCGCCGCTTATCGTAGTGAAACGTGATATCAAACCCGAACCGTATTTTTGTTTGTATTGGCAACAGTACTCAATACCAAGGTACGCTTTCTTTTATTATTTATGATTCAAGATTACTTGCTTTGTTCTCCCCGCTGGTCTTTAATTCAACTAGTACTAATAAAGCTACTAAAATTTTTGTCAATCAACGTTGTCAAACTAACTGCGGATATCCCAGCCAAGCTCCGATTCAGGGACATTTTGCCGACACGCCATATTGTCTAGTGCCTATAGCCCGCGAGTGTATAAAAAATTATCGCTAAATAATCCTTTCGTGTAACCTACCAAAAGTTCTAAGCAACTTTCGAGGGGAATTACTTAAAATTAAACTTTGAAAATAAAAAAAAAATCCGGAAATAGTAGACAAATGAAAGGCGCCAACTGGGTCTATATAGTGGCCAAACTATGTTCGTGTTTCTCCTCAAAACTCAGTAAATGAGGAAAGAAATAAAAGCCAAACCTCAACTTATGTTCCTTTATAAGAAAAATTTACCAATTTTCCCAATTAAATTATTTAACAATCTTACAAATTATTTACCTAATAGCTTTTGATGAATTTGTAATCAAATAAACTAACGACTAATTACATTACGAAATTAAAATAATGTATTAGTCATATACATGAACCCAAAAAGAAAATAAATTCACCAACAGGTGGCACCGTCGGTCGTTAGCTTGGTACCAGACGAAGGACGCTTGCGCAAGATGGCATGCAAAAATTTTGAGATCCTAATTTCTTCCTTTACATAAACAGTGAAATAAAAAATATAAATAATCATGTGCATATCCGCACCTTAATCTATACATCAACGTTTAATGTTAAAACACAATAAACCTTTAACAGTCTCCAAATTGGAAGAAGTTGCCTGCCTAACTTTTAGTTAGTAAAATTGTTTATAAGAAAAATATTAGACCATGAAATTTTATAATTAAATGTAAATCATTAAACAAAATATAAAGAAAATGCAATAAAAAAAATATTAATAACACACAAAGGACTTGAGACACAGAGGTTATTTACTAAAATTCCCAGATTGGAAGAGGTTAAATTACTTAATCTTATCTCTGCCTTTCATGGGTCTTAAGAGTCTACTTAAGTTATAAGTTAGGACTTGTTTTTATATCAATAATGAAAAAAAAAAAATCAGAAAGAGTTAAATGTTGACCGTAGCCCTTAGTGCCCGAGGTATTTATGGTCAATACCAAAAACGAGACGCTATGTGCTTAAATAACAAAATTTTTAAACAGTGCTTAATTAATTAAATTAAGAAATATATATTGGTAACACATAAGTTATTAATGTAAAACCCACAAGAATATTCTGTGCATAAAAGTATAAATAATGTTGAGAATACCTGAAGAACATTCGTTTAACAGTGAAATCGGCAGGCACAGTGCACATATGAAACCTTCATTATAATATAAAAATTCCTGATAGTAGGGTATTTCCATTGACAGCCTCACCGTTTTCCCATCTAGATAAAGAATCATCCATGTAAAATCAGCTATTAGTAAACCATGTGTCCAGTAAATCGATGTACTGTGTCCTCACGGTGTCTAGTTAAAACCGTTGATCTCCGGAGTGTAAACCCTCCGGGTAAACCCTTGAAGTATTACAAAATGTGTCAATGTAAATTAACTCAAGTTTACCAAACTATACAACTAATTACCCAAAATGTACCTAAGCTAGAACATATTAAGTACCAAGAGTCATAAACAGTATTATGAACTAAAATAAATAAAATTCTGGTACACTAAGCCATAACAAAATAAATCAACAAACAAAAGGAATACAATATTACACAATCATAAGTCTTACCCCCTCTAACTAACTCGTTACTGGGCTCTTGTTAGGAAAATCGCCGAGACAGGTCGATTTTTGATTTCTACAATGTACATTTTTGCATGATTAGTTTACCCTAAATTTCATCCTTTACTGGAGGGTAGCAACCCTTTCGAAAAATTTAAATGGCATGTGGTAGTAAGTGATAGCTCATTTGAAAGGTGGTTTTATTCTATATTTAACCGTGCAAAAAATTTTGAAATTTGCTTCATTACGTGTTGATTTATGAATCTTTAAAAAAAAAAACCTCACAAAATAGGAAAGCAACTAGACTAACAGTGACCTTCTAATGACAAAAAGTCTTACTTCACGTCTGAACCAAAACCGAAATCATGCAAGGCCGAATTTTAATTCTAAGGATGAGTGCGCTACGTTAATTTCCGTTATTCTGAAACAACAATTAGTCGAGAATTAATGAAGCAAATTTCAAATTTTTTTACACGGTTGAATAGAGAATAAAACCCTCTTTCAAATGAGCTATCACTCATCACCCCATGCCATTTAAATTTTTTGAAAGGGTTGCTCCCCTCCAGTAAGGAATAAAATTAAGGGTAAACTATTCATACAAAAATGTACATTGTAGAAATCAAAAATCGATGTGTCTCGGCGATTTTCCTAACAAGACTCCAGTAACGAGTTAGATAGGGGGGGGGGGGTAAGACTTATGGTGCTCACTGTATATACAAACGTACCTCTTTCGTGAAGGGTTAAACTGGTGAGCGGAGGTAAATGTGCCACCAAATGTACCTGACCAGAAAAGGTTACCGGTAAATGTGCCACTGACCAAAAGGGTTCTTTAAATAAACACAGGTATTTGTGCCACTAACAGTTGGGGTACGATTTCAACCATATCAATTTTTTTTGGGATATATTGGAGGTGTGTCAAAAATATAAATTTTGCTCAAAAGTAAAGTACTGTTTATTTATTATATATATAGTGTGTCTACTTAAGTTGGAACCATATGGAAAACATTTTTATTATTAATTTTAGGAAAAAAAGTTATTCTTGATAAAAAGTTCTGCATGACCCAAAACTTAAAATACAGTCATCAGATATCAAATTTTTTAAGCCGTATACGAGGTTTGTCAAAAAATATGAATTTTGCTCAAGAGTAAAGTACGTTTATTTTTTTACAAAATCGAAAATTTTCATTAAGAAATTTGCTAAATTCTTCACAAACATCAACAAAAGGAAAGCGTATCATGTTTATAGTAGCTAACGTAATTTATAACGTTTTCAGATATTTACAATCAATGTGTAGAGTGTAGAGTTTATAAAAAATAAGAAAATCTGTTTTTTCAGATAGATTGGTGTATTTGCATATTTGAATGTAATTTCAATTCTATCAACTTTTCTTTATGAAAATTTTCGATTTTGTCAAAAATAAACGTACTTTACTCTTGAGCAAAATTCATATTTTTTGACAAACCTCGTATACGGCTTGAAAAATTTGATATCTGATGACTGTATTTTAGGTTTTCGGTCATGAAGGACTTTTTATCAAGAATAACTTTTTTTCCTAAAATCAATAATAAAAATGTTTTCCATATGGTTCCAACTTAAGTAGACATATATATTATAAAATCACAATTTAAAACAATATGTAGTCACAACTATAAATTAAATAAATTTTAGGTTTTAGACTATACAGAACTTTTAATAAAGAATACTTTTTTATTGTAAAAAGTGAAAAAGTTTATTTTATTTAGGTAAGCTTAAATAGGAAACACATTTAACAAAGTCAATTTTTGATATACTATTTTCTTTAACTTTCTCACATAATTCTGTCACTGTCTTTAATTTACTTCTAACAGAGGCATCCTTAATTTTTGCAGGCGTTTGTAGACTTTGAATTTTGTCATAAGTATCAGTTTGAAATTCTCTTAATTTTTCCATAAATATGTATATCGATGGGTGAGTAGTATAGAATGATTCATTAAATTTAAAGTGAAATGACTGGCACGCATTTGTTGTTCTTGTTACTAAAGGATTACACTGGGCCGATAAACGTGGTGGAAAATCTAAGCCTTCTTCAACATATGAATTGACAAGGTAATCACAATACTATACTAGTTGTTCATTTTCTGGTCGTATTGAACATAGATCGAATACAAAACAATCTCCAACATCGTCTGGGTTTAAATAGGTTAGTCCAAAAGTGTGTTTCAACCATTTTCCTACGTCTGAATTCTTGTCCTTATAATGCTCTGTTAGTCCCAAACTTTTAATTTTTCTGTACCATGCTTGGTGAAGATGAAATCTGCACCCATTAATTTTTAATTCGGGCCAAACACTTTGTAGTGCATTGTGTATGGCCTTCTCAAAATCTACAAACACTTCATTTGGATAAAAATTTAAATTAAAATCATTTAAAATTTTAGACTTCAAGAGACTAAATAATTTTTCATAAGTTTGGGTTTATTTATTTTGTAATAAACGAAACATGTAAGGTATATAATGTCCATTTTTAAACCCGTGGATGGTGAAAAGTTGCAGAAAAAATTTTGTACAGTAGGTAAAGGTGCCATCCATATACACTTGAGAAATTTCACACATTTGTCGAATATTTAGTCAAAAATTAAAGTACTTAATGAGTGTTTAGGATATTAAATTGTACACGGCTATGACTTTTGGGTTTCCACACGTTTTCCTCCTCAGTGGACTTAATTGGAAAATGCATCACTACTTCTATTTTGTTTTAATTTAACTAGCCCAATAGTTGCAAATTATTTCATTAAATTAATTACATTTTTTGTTGCCAATTCCTTCTAGCTTCGTTTCGCAAGATCATTTTCGCTTTTATAGGAAAAGTGCGGTGCGTCGCATATATATAATATGCTGAGAACAAATTAATAAAAGTTTTAGTGCTGCGTAATATTTCTGGTAATTTAATGACAATCTTTGTTAATACCCTCAGGCAGATGCCGTTTTCTCCGGTGACACAAATACCTGTGTACTTTCAATACCCTAAATTCGTAGCAGGTAGAATAACATTATTGGTGGCACATTTACCACCGCCGAAACTGGTAACCTTCCAAGGGTGAAAAAGAAGCGTTACATTCCGCAGCAACCATACAGTCCGCAGCAACCCCTATTGAAGAATCCACTTCAATATTACACACTCAAATGCCGATGGATCTCCAATTCTTCTTGTCCATAAATCCCCTTAGCGGGTATGGATTGGATCCAAAAAACCATGAGAATTTATCAAAAACACTTTTTTCCCTAAAATATTATTTACCCGTTCTTCCACAATTAATACTGGAGTAAAATCTAGAATCCCCTTTAATAGGATAACTCGATAGTTACATAAAATTAAGATTTTACTTCTAGACCAAATTTGAAGTTTTCTGCCTTTCTTTACCTATTAGAAACACCTAACCAACAAATCTCCCAGAAATTCATCCATAGAACTTATCTGCATATATCTTTAAGAATATTTACGAAAGATTACCCTACAAACTATATCTATATAGGTACAATATAACTACATTTGGAAATTGCTTCTAACAAAAATCGATACAAAACCCTACAGTTAAACGAACGCACCTCGTACAGCGGATGCGACTTATTCAGTTGTTTAAAAGAGCAATAGGTGGCGTTGTATAAGCAGTAACCATTTTTTTGAAGTTTTCTTGAAAAATTTAAATGGAATGTTATAATTTTTATACGTTATTTAGAAAGAAAATTAAATTCTGACAAGAAACAAAAAAAAACCGCGTCTTTTTATCTTTTTCCTAACCGAATATTAGCAAAAGTCTATTAAGGGTGAATAGTCCACTTAAATATTAATAAATAAAGTTATTGATGTATTAATCAAGTTGGCTTTGAAATGTCAGTAAGCTTAAATGTCAAATTAATTATATTTTAATAAGTTAAAAGACATCATGCCTTACAGTAGTTCCGAAGCTTATGACATGTTAAAAGTATATTTTGAATGTTTTGAGAACGCTCCGATTGCATCCAGAGAATATGCGTTGAGATATCCTCAACGAGTTTTACAAACAAGAGAAACATTTAAAAATATGGCGATTCGTTTAAAAGAAACTGGCTGTGTTTAACCTAAAAAAGCTATTCAACGACGTGGAAGAAGCAGAACGGAAATTAACGAAATAAATATATTAGCATACGTTGCTACAAATCCACATATAAGTATACGGAAAATTCCTTCCGACTTAGGACTTACTAGGTACTGCGTTTGTTCTATTTTAAAACAAAATCGTCTCCATCCATACCATGTAGCCCTTCATCAAGGTCTGAAATTAACAGATTATGATAAAAGACTGGATTATTGTATTGGCTTAAGAATATGCTTAATAAGGATCCACAATTTTTATCACATATAATGTGGTCCGACGAATTTACATTTTCCAGTAATGGATCTGTAAACAGGCATAATATGCATTACTGGTCTGACCACAATCCTCATTGGATGCGAGATGTTTTTAATCAAGGTCGGTGGTCAGTAAATGTGTAGTGTGGAATTTTAGACGGTAAAATTATAGGTCCTATTATTATTAATGAACATTTCAATGGTGAGCGATATTTAAGATTACTGAGAGACGAATTGCCTATTTTATTAGAAAATATTTCACTAGAGGTACGCCGTAATATGTGGATACAGCAGGATGGCTGCCCAGCACATTATACAAATAATGTAAAAGACTTTTTAAATCAACATTTTCGGAATAGGTGGATTGGAAGAGGTAGTCTATTTCCATGGCCACCAAGATCTCCCGACCTCACCGTATTAGATTTTTATTTGTAGGTTCGACTTACAGATTTAGTTTACCAAACTCAGCCTGTAAGTAGAGAAGATCTAATTCAACGAATACAAACTGAAATTGATCATATTCCTAGGGCTGAAATAAAAGCTGCTGTCAATTCAACTAGACAGAGACTTGATATTTGCATTGAAAAAGATGGAAAACAATTCGAGCACTACCTCTAATTCTTGTATTGCATTCTCTATTTTGTTCTGTGTTTAGTTACTTGTTTTGTTGTATTTTATTAATATATTCAATTTTTATTTCGCAATTAGTTTTATTAAACCAGTAAACTTACACTAAAGAGTTAATTTAAATACGATTTTAATATTTTTTGTCTTAATCGCTTAACAGTTAAGCTATCGAAAAATTACTGCCGTTTCAAAGCCAATTAGATTAAAAGATCAATAATTTTATTTATTAATATTTAAGTGGACTATTCACTATTAATAGACTTTTGCTTATATTCGGTTAGGAAAAAGATAATAAGACGCGGTTTTTTTGTTTCTCGTCAGAATTTAATTCTCTTTCCATATAACGTATAAAAATTATAACATTCCATTTAAATTTTTCAAGAAAACTTCAACAAAATGGTTACTGCTTAAACAACGCCACCTAGTGCTCTTTTAAACAACTGAATCAGAACTATTTTGAAATAATTTACTAAAAAATCAATTTCCTTATAATCGATATAAAGTTTTTCAAAATCTGATAAACGACACCGTAGTTATAATACATTTATTAAATTAAGGTTCCCAATCGCCCCTACCTGTTATTTTATTGAATAGAGCAAAAAGTGTTGAATAAAACTTTTGTAAAATTTAATCAAAATTACCGTTCGATTATTATTATCATACTATTATTAGACATTTATAGGGAAAAAGTGATTTTTTTTAAATACCATAGTGAAGTACGCCCTCTAACGGTTAAAATAGAAAGTTCAAAATAATTTCCAGCATTTTCTCTTGACCGTTTTTGTTATAAAATTTTTTTTTTCGAAGCCGTAGGATCAATAGTTTCTGAGATACAGCCGCTACGAGTCCTTAATCAGACACCCTGTACAAAGCCCTATTGCTTGTCCTTTCTTTAGTTTAAATGGTCTTTTCGATAAATTGGCAACCCTTCGTCACTCACTGATTGTTCACTTTCCACAATGCCCACATGTAATGACATTTCCAGACATTTCTGGACTATTCTATCTTCTTTAACTCGTACTTTTACTCATGACGACCGCAGCACACTGTAGGGCGATGAGTATTATTGCATTTTTTTTGCAGTCGTACGTCTTCTATAACATCCACAGGCTACTGCAGGGTGCAGTGTAAAAATATCATTTTGTAGATTCTCACAATCATTTAACATGTTATGATGTAAGCCCTACAATGATTCTTAGATTCCAAATTTGAACTAAATATATCAGAAAGTGCAGGAGCTATAAACAAAGAAGTAAACAAAAAAAAATCAAATTGAAATTTCAACGCCCTGTAGATCGGTAACCAAACGTTTGGGGATTTATGTTTATATAACATTTTAGTAACGAATTTACCGCCATTCATAGATATGTGTAATTTAAAAATATCTTCTATATAATTACGCACAGTTTTTTAGCCACGCAAAAACTGATAGATTCTATAATTTTAACTAGAGAAAAAAAAAACTTGAAACATGTTTCCATTTTAAAAAGCTATAGGAAATATTTTGATATACATAACTCATATTTTTATCAAACGTATATTTTTGTCAAAAGTATCCGGCCATTAATTTGAAGATAAATTGGACGTTTTAACAGAAAATATATAACCAAACGCAGAGAGTAGCTTTTATCAAAAGAGACTAAATTTAAAGAGCATTCAGTCATGTTGTTTTCAATAAATGAACTTCATTTTTAACTGTTACAGTAACGAGTATAAAACGAAGAAATAGTCATTTTGGAAAAAGGAGTAAATATTGAATTTTACTTTATATTGCGTTATATTGTGATAAATAAAGCAATTCTTATTTTACATGCCTATGAAAAATGCAGTGTGTTTGGATTCCGTACACGGTTAATAATAATAGTAATAATAATTATAATATTTATAATAATAATACTCTCCCTAATTCACCCCCTTACGAGTGAATTTTAACCCCAAAAGCTGAGCTTGTGCGGAGAAAGGGAAGGCTATTATTATTATTTGCCATGGCGCAGGGCGACTTAAAGATTATTGATAATGCTATTTGACTTACAGGTAAGGAAAACCCGGAAAACCTCACCCACCATCATCGAGACGGTAATGTATGGTGATTTTTTTATAATCTGCATGTCATATCAACAGAAATTGAATTTCTATTAATACGGCACACATCAAATCCTATACCGAATCATTAATTTTATTAAAAATCCACATGGTATGGTCTGGTATTCGAAGCCCAGCAGTCTCTGACACATAAACTTGCTTATAAATGAATATAAGCGCGTTAGACCGCTACACCACCGACCCGATAAAATATAGGTCTATATTAGATTAAATAATACAGGTTCCAATGAGCGTGTTTAGTAAAATTCAAAAATATTTTTTTCGAAAAGCTAACAAAAAATTTAAACTAAAAATATTTTTTTGAAATTTTTCTATTTTCAAATTTTCATGCAAGAACTTTTTTAATTCCAAAAAATTAAAGCAAATTTAAAAACGCGTGCTACAGTATTCTTTAAACTTCCTCATAATAAAGCCTAAAATCTGATTGGCTAATTTATAATCTTCCCAGCAGTAGTCCATATGTTTTTACCTTGTTGCCGTTTCTTATAAAAAAAATTATTGAAATTCCGAATAAGCGACAATCCTTTAAAGGTTAAGATCGTAAAATTTAACATGAAAACATATATATTAAAAACAAAACACAATATTTCTTTAAATTCAGTTTTTAAGAAGCAACTTGAAACTATTTCAATACTATCGAAATGTTATTGAAATCATAATCGCGATATCGCGACATATTTTCTCTAACTCTAGCAACGTGGTTTCATCCATCTAAATCCTAATATTCCTAACCTCGTTTTCGATTGCAAGATTATTTTGATATCGCGAAATATTTTCTTTAAGTCTGGCAACGCGGTTTAATCATAGCTCTCAGAAAGTCTAGATACCGCATCGTAAAAAAATGTTGACCCCAAAGAAGTAGAGAGGGTAGAACGATAAGGTACCGTCTGCGCATCCGTCATGAGTGTAGAAATTTTGCGTGATTCAACCTTCCACTTTTATACATGTAAATGACAAGGAGAGGTCCCTAAAGCACTGTAAACAAATTCCAGGATTGGCTTTGTTCAGCGATTATGTTCATGTTCAGCTCTGTTTTTTGTTTGTTTTGTTGCTGCTGTAAGCTTTTTGGCGTCAATTCTTTATTATCTTGCGTATATTTGTTATTTTTTGTGCTTTCATTTCAATTTAGTATTAAATTATGCTTGCTAATTATTTTCCGATGCACTATTTTATAATTATTGCAGAAAATGTTGTTAAACCGTCCCTGAATCTTGTTTACAAAATGTGCAAAACGAAATTGTACATAGTGTCTAATCTTTTTCATTGACAGTTATCATTCTACCCCTCTCCACTTCATTGGTTGACCCCCAATAAGATGGGCGCCACGATGCGTAAATTTTAAGTTGGCACTACTGACAAGACAGAATCGGCGCAAGTTTAGTAATAACCTTCGTTCGTCTAGTATTTTTTTTATTTAAAACATTATTTTTTAGTTTAGTCGTTTAGTGTTTTATTTTATTAAAAAACATTTGTAGTTTGGTGTTACATTTTTACAGGATTTCCAAAATGTTTTGTTGTTTTGTACCTGGATGTAACAATGCATCTTACGGTAGAAGATTCAAGGAAGGAATAACATTTAATGTGTAACTTTTTACAAATATTTGTGTATTTCCAGAGTCAAATAATTTGTATGTTTTGTTGTAACATACTAAAAAATTTTAGAAAAGAATGACTGATAGCCATAGGGAGACCACCGCAAATATGTTATTGGTACAAATTTTCCAACACAAGTTCCATGATCCTTTCAACTTGGCTGCACCGTACCGATGAAGACGAATAGTCAGAAAAACGTGTCGACCTTTACTTCTTTTTAACTTTTTTTTATTCGGAAAATGCCCACTATTACTACCTTTGAAATTTTTCTTTTGTTAATAACTTTTTCAAAATATCAAAATATGATTTTATCTTATTTGATTTGCCAAAGTATAACCCTTTATAGGTTACTTATGTTTATTTATATTATTTATGTAAAACTTAATTTGTGCCATTGTAATTTAGTTATAATATAACTAAGTAATTTTATAATAGGACTTTTCTGATATATCGCATCTTTATGGTCCATTATTCATTATAATGAACTCCTTATTTTTATATAGCTTATAAAAATTACACACTGGTTTCATTAATTCAAGACTTTGAATGTATATTGTTAAACTAGACCTTTAGATATATTCGATAAAATAACTTATGAAACTAATTTCCATTTTTTTTTCGCTTTAAAAACACTTTAAAATATAGTTAATTGTGTAAAGAAACAATAGTACCTATGTACAATATAACATTTAAAAGTATGACTAAATCAAATGGTAATTTGTAGACCAATGTCATTGTGTTCTTGTTATTATTTTTCTTTGCAATTGCATTTATGTATCTATTTCCTGGATAATATTTTACAATATCATCAAGATTTTTATTAATAATCATTGAGTGTTTATTATTTTATGCCTAAATAAATATATTTCTGTTCATGTTTTGTATAACCAAGAGCAAGTGGATGCTATATCTATATATAAAGAGTTCTAAGGCTTTGGATAATGTTGATAATAAGAACATGGTCTCATAATTGTATTACAGGTAGCCTGATTAAAGGGGTTCAAATTACCGAACTCCCCTAATCAGGTTGATTAGTAATCTCTCAGGGTCGGGTTCCTGTGAATCGAGAGAAGAAAATGACTGATAAAATGTGAACGGGCCTTTATTATCTTCTAACCCCGTATTGTCAAAATTGAAATGTTAACCAACAAATTACATATATCCGAAATGTGGACTATTATTAGGAACAAAAGAAAATTATTATGTACAAGGCGTTCCCACAACTATTCTTACCTTTAACTTACATACACTTATAATATATAACCCTCCAAGTGGGTGGTAAAAGTGCGGTTACGTAGAGTACTCTTCGTATTACAAAAGACAACTAAACCGGTAGGTGGATATTACAATTTAAATATATACATATACAAAAGAAATTGAGTATTTAATCAGGTATTTAACTCTGCTTGTTGTAGGCTGTCTCAAACAACCTAACCTCGTGAGTAGATGGGGGCCCTCCGAAATATAGGGTTAGAAAAAGGAACCGTCTTACTTGTGATTAAGTGAACTCAATGAAGGACGATGTCGTTAGGTAGCTTCCTCTTGATGTCGGTAGGTAGACCGCTATGAAAATTACTTCGTATTCGGTGGGGCTATCTAATGGTCCGAACTCTGTAGCTAGCATGCAAACGGTGCAGTGAAGAAGCCCTATTCTATATGGAGAGGTAGAGAGAACTTGCCCACAGTCCTTAGAAGTATTCCTCTAATAAAAGCGTTACTCAGAATTGTAAATCGGAGCGAAGGAAGGAAGGAACGCACTAATGGAAGGAGCGAACCAAGGAGGTCTGAAAAACATTGACGATTGTAACTATTATGTATACAGAAGGCTGTTGGGAATATAGGTAAGTGAAATAATAATTCATTTTGAAAAACTCACCCTTGATGGTATGTGACCTTTTAGATTATTAATAATTAAATTCACACTTTTAGCCCGATACTATATCCACCACTAGGTGTATGAATCACAAAGATTATTAACAATATATTGGACTAAAGGAATCTCTGGTTTTTGCACAAGAATGAATCCTAGAAAATCCTAGTTGAAATCTTGGCACATGCCACAATCAGAATCCAAGCAAAAACTGGGCCAGGAAGGAAGTTCCACAAAATGGCCAACAAAAGTCAATGTCTTAGCAAGAAGGCCCTGACTACAAAAGGGTAATAGGATAATTTCTGGTAAGACTGTGGTCATTATTTATAAATTTAGAAGAATCTGACATCTGAAGGAGTTAAAATTGACATGTAAACAATAACAATAAAAATAAAGCTTTTTAGTAATTAAATGAGCTAGAGTTATTGTTCAAAGTAGCGAAATATATTTACTTACATTATAAATTATTTATTAAGGTATTAATTATTATTGAATACACTCCAGGTGAGATTATGCTCTATTACAAAACATTATTTTATATTTTACTACAAAATATGTTTGATAAAAATGGATATTTTATGAATTTATTCAATGGACCCATTTTATTGATTTGTATACATTTATTTACCGCACACTCTTAAATCGAAAGGTAACTAAAGAGATTAGCATAGGTTATAGTAGAATAGATAAGTAATAGATTAGTTTAGTAATTAGAGTAGCTTAAGTTAGAATTAAATAGAAGTAGAATAGTGTACATAGTTAAGCGTAGGATAGATTAGAAGTAGAATAGTGTAAATATTTAAGCGTAGGATAGATTAGAAGTAGAATAGTGTAAATAGTTAAGTGTAGAATAGGAATAGGTATGATAGCTTAGACTAATTTAGGATAGGGTAGGATAGACATTAGAATAAGTTAGAATAATTTAGATTAGATTAGAATAGAAAAACCTAGTTTAGCGTAGTGTAAGTTTAGAATAATTTACAATAGGGTAGGCTAGGAAATAGGTTAGGTTAGAATAGTTTAGAGTAGTGTAAACTAGGGTAATTTTAGACTGGAATAGATTTAGGGAGAATAAAACCTGTAACAATTGTTTAGTTTAGGCTTTTCTAGTAAGGTTATTATTTTTAATTTTAAACCATATTTTCAATTATTGATGATGTCTCCAAATATGCTAAAGTATTCAAAGTGCGGAAGATTGTAACCAAATTCAAAGAAATTTGAACGGTATCGATAACATTATTTAATTGTTAAAAATATGTTGTTTTATAAGTAGTTCTTTAAGTTCTGTCAAAATTATTAACTAGAGATATATAATATTCATAAATGACAATATATAAATTATATATAATTCAAACCTAACTTTTTTAATCAAATGGACTAAAGTATTTGAACTTGTAAAAAATGTATGGCTTTATACAGTACTTATTATTTTGTATTTGGCATATCCGTGCTTTTACAGCGAACATGTGGTAACTTTTATATCCCCGCTCTCTAGCTTTGTGCCTCAAATTCGGTTCGGCTATTATCCCACCACCATATCTTCTAATTCTAGTCGACCACGATGACTGACTGTTGCCCTGTTGCCATTTTATTTACTTGTATACTAGTTTTATTTCTAATTCGAAAAAATATGCACTATATAATAATAAATTGTAGAAGCTTTACTAATGTAGTACCTATACCTATCAAATTTCGCTTTAATTAACTTGTTTGTTCCTGTTGTCATAATGGAATATTATTTGGAACACTTTAATGGTATTTAAAAATGCTCAAAGAAGAGTTATGAAAGATATAATATAGTTTTTAAAATGGATCTAATTTACCGTGAAAGAAGTTTAAATAACCATACATATATCATCTAATATTATTAAATAAAATTGGTTTTTTATCTCTCGGGTGAATGAATGTTATAAATGTCACGTATCTAATTGTTAATTTAATTTATAAAAGGAAAATTATTGGCAACAAACTTATTATTAATATTTCCACCCCATTTATTATTTGTTATTAAACAACATGAGTGTAAACACAATATAGAAATATATGATATTGTTAGATCGTGCAATATTCAAGACGCCGCCACTGCCTAAGCGATACTTGTATCTTGGATATTGGATACACACACACATAGACACTTATGATTGACGTGGGTTCATATGCACACGTCCGACGCTCTTTGAATTTTAATTAATAACGATTGTTAATAACTTTTTGGGTATTAATACATTTTATAAGAAGTGATTCAGTGTTTAATTTGGTGAATGTTTATTATGAATAAAAGACGTATTATTTTATTTAAAAAAATCCAGTGGCTTGAATAAAATATAAACTAATAATTATTAAAACAAAAACGATCAATTAAATCTTAAAATATATTAAAATTTAATAAATTCTTTAACCTTACTTGGTTAGATTTTATTTATTTATTTAAAGAACTATTTGAATGCATTAGTTTAGAAATTTAGTACACGTTTGGACACACAGGGTGTTTCTAAATTTATGCGACAAAATTCAGGAGGTGAATGCTCGTTTGAAATTAAGATGGGTCTTTTCTATAACAAAAAACACGCCCATTGAAGAGAAATACATAGGGTGTTTTTTTTTTCTTGGGCTCGTCTGACTATGTATCTCCGAATAACACTGAAGCCTATTGGCTTATTGTATTTTACCCCATGTTATTTTATAGCACCCACTTTGTCACCTTTGTACCTTGTACAAGTTTGTACAGATCCTTGGGTGAGCGAATTCTATACGTTGTTGGATCAACCTGGGGTTGTCCAAAAAGAGCCTGTCTTTTGCGATCTAGAGCTTCGCATTTGCACAGTATGTGTTTGGCCGTTTCTGGTTTCTTGTGACATAGTCGTCACATGAGTTCCCCATTGTACATGCCAATTTTGTTCAAGTGTCCCTTTACTGAGGCATGCCCAGTCATAAACCCTGTTATCACTTTCAGCTGGTTTCTATTCATTGAGAATAGTTCTCCAGTTCTTTTGGGATATGGTCTGCCTATGAAGGCTTTTCCATGTGCCTGTTTTGGGGTGTTTCCCCAATAGTTTCCGAATCTAGTCGTTTATGAAACCCCGGACTGTACTTTTTGGTACTCCTGGGTTTGTATCTGGTTCCGGTGTTTCTTCTAACCCTTTTTTTGCAAGTTCGTCAGCCTTTTCGTTGCCTTCGGTCCCTTGGTGATCTGGCACCCTAAATAGTTTTACTCTATTTCGGTCTGCCAGTGTTCTTAGTTCTTCGATGCATTCCCATACCAGCCTCGACGTAACTTTCTGACTCGATATGGCATTAAGTGCCGCTTGGCCGTCTGACATTATTTGAATATGCTGATTTTCGACAGCTCTTTCATTGTTCGTTTTTGCACATTGCAAAATTGCGTATACCTCGGCCTGAAATACCGAGGAATGTATTCTTATAGCATAGCTATGGTTAGTATCAGGGTTTTTGGAGAATACTCCTGCCCCAGTACCTTCCGCAGTCTTAGACCCGTCTGTATACCAGGTTTGTTTCTGTCGTTGGGCATTGGGCTCCCTTATGGTGATCTCCGCTCTTTTCTGTTTTAAAACCTCAAACGGAGTATTAAAAGAGTACCTCTTGGTTATGTGGTCTGATCTCATGTCTAGCATGTCTCCGGTCACTAACCTTGAGATACTCATGTGACCTGGCCTAATGTCAAGATTTCCCAGAGAATTCCCTAATCTGTAAGCACCTAATCTTGCCTCCCCTTGTATCACATAGTAAAGAGGTGGGAGTCCTATTAGTGCTTCCACTATAGTAGTGGGGGTTGTTTTCATTGCCCCCGTTATTCCGAGGCAGGCAAGTCTTTGTACCTTGCTTAGCCTCGTTATTGCTTTCCTTTGCTGTGTCTTTGGCCACCACACCAAAGCTGCGTATGGTATTATCGGTCTCAACCACCATGTTATAAAGCCAATATACCATGTCTGGTTTTAACCCCCATTTTTTTCCAAACGATCGCCTTGCCATCATTAACGAGGTTTCCGCGCTCCTTGTGGTTCTTTCTAGATGCTGGTTCCAGGTAAGTCTCTAGTCAATAATAACTCCGAGATATTTTACTTCCCCCTTAAGCTAGATGCTTGCATCTCTTAGGTTTAGAGGCCCTAGTCCCTCCATTTTCCTCCTGCGGGAGAATGCAATTGTGTCAGATTTGTTTGGGCTAATGTTTAGTCCTTCCGCCTCTGTCCATTTTGTTACTATATTTAGAGCCTCTTACATTCGATCTCTTACTATAGTATTGTATTTTCCCTGTACCATGATTACTAGATAATCGGCATATCCCAGGGTTCTATGTCCCTTATCTTTGAGAGCCCTAAGTCCACTACAAGGTTTCACAGGAATGGAGACAGCACTCCACCCTGTGGACATCCTCTCGCTACCCGTGCCGCTATTGTGTCTCCCATAAGGGTTGTGTGTATAGTTCTCTCCCTTAACATAGCATAAGGTGTAAATAGGTAATAAAATATTAAAATCCATTTTTAAATTAATTTCTATCTTGTCTTAATAACTCAAAATATATCTTATTAATGTTAAAACACACTATCATCTCGTTACAGTCGTTACAGTAGCAGAAGACAATCCTAAAAGTCAATGTCTAATTTTCCGAACATAAATATTAAAAATCCAAGTAATAACGATAAAAGTAAAATATTTAAAAAACAGAATATTGACCTGATTATACCATCAAATTTAATCAGTTGATTAAAAAATAAATGTTATATTTTTTGTCTGTTCATTATTACGATGGCTTGGGATAAAATAAAGTTTGTCATCCAATCTGGTTTTTGTTGAATCAAAACGTAAAAAATATTCAATCTGTGACCTGTCAAAAGAAACCAGGAAATAGAAATGAGATATGATTTATGATGTTTTTTTAATAACATGACATTCAATGATTTTTGCGAACATACTAAAACTCGAATCGTTAATGGATATTAATTATACGTTTATAATCTTTTTGATGTATTATTTTTGTTATATTGGATAAAAACATGTTTAAACATAGTAATAAAAAAATGTTCATTTAATAATAACAACCGTAACGTTATATGAATAACAAAAATAATAGAGAAGAGCTCATGCGACATTTTTAAATGAATGCGTTGATAGTCCAAGCGGTGTGAGGTTTCTATTCGCAAAAGGTCGGCAAGAAAGGAAATTTGGTGGGATGGTAGACATGGGTCTCCTGATACTACACCTAAGTTTGCGACCTCGAGGTTGCCGCTCGAGAAGTGGAGCGATGAAAACTCTGCGTTGCGACGCATTTAGAGAAATAGCACCGTTGTGGTAAGTGCTATCGAAAAAAAGTTTAAATAAAATATGTACAGGATAAAATCGTGCACAATTTTAACTACTACATTTTTTGCCTACGACCAATAGATCCCGCTCTACGACGCGCCAAATAGGCGGTTGATTTGCAATATTCAACAAAATGAGAATTTCAGCGTGGATTAAGATGAAGATCGCTATGAAATAATTATGTTATATTTTTTGTTCTAAAAGAGTAATGATTTCTGTGTCTGCAAATTCCAGATTTGATACATTTGGTCGTATATAATAAATAATATGATTTTTTGAAGCACACTTTCACATATTCCGATGTAAACAATTTGTAATTATCAGTATCTGCGGTCAATATTTGCTTATTATTGTTGACGTAGGCGCCAAAATTATTCTTTTTGTGCATACGTAATACAAAAAATTATCATTTTCAACTCTTTTCCACACCATCCTTGAGGTAGAGCTGATCGGCGCGTTTTTTTAACGTGGTATCCCCAAGAAACCTAATCCACAGTCCATATTTGGGTTTATTCGTCAAACTCGGCGTTGTATGTTTGGTCTTCAACGTCCTGTAACGGATCGGGAACGTTTTCGACATCTCTTGCATTGTCATCGTCTAACGAAATCAGGGGCCCTATTATCAAATGTCTTATTTCTAAATGTCACACGTGACATTGACGATATGTCGAACAATAACCCAAAAACGTATTCTCAAATGGTGAATTCGACATTTGCTATTAGGCAGAAAGTCGAGTGGTATTCAACCAGTCGACATTTTAATGTCGCATACCTTTTTAAAGATAATGTTACAATATGAATGTTGTGACAATAATAATTTATGTTTATTTTTAAGAGAAATGAAAATAAGTATTGGATAAATTGTTTTTGAAAAAAATTGATTTGATTAATTATAATTTCACCTAATTTATCAATCATTAGTCCTGTCTGTCCAGATTTATATAGCTTTTTTTTCCAATTGTAGGGAAAAAGATTATATCACAATCCATTTATATATTGTTTAAAATATATTGTTACGCAGCACCCTGCAATAGCCTGCGGGTATTATAGAAATGGAAAACGAAGTGGAATGTTACTTATCGCTCTACAGTGTGCTGCGGTCGTCATAAGTAAAAGTACAAGTAAAAGAAGATAGAATAGTTTAGAATATTCTAGACGACAGTTCGAGAAGGTTCGAGAAGGGTCAAGGAAGCTATATATTATAAGGATGTTCCTGCCGTCAGTTTTCAGTTTTATGATATTAATGTTATCAGTTGTATCGTTATTGTGAAAGTTAAGTTGAAATAAAATAAGATACCAAAAATCTGCGTAACAATATTATAATAATATATTTCTACTTCTTTCTATTTAATATCTTACCAAATTGCAATTCCAATTTTCTATTTAATCCCTCATGAAATTTCAGTAAAAAAGATTATATTATAGTTTTTCTACTCTCTAATTATTATTTATCAGAAAGATATATAGTCGGAATATATTTTCAGTATTATGTTGTATTACCAAGAGATCCTTCAAGTAATTGTCTGCTGTAATATACTCGTTTTGTATGTTTCTATTCAATGTTGTCAGATATTTTCATTCGCCAAATATGTCACCGATTTTAAAATGTCTATTTGTCTTTGAGAATACGAATAGTGTCAATCGATCGACATTTTGATAGACATTAGTAGTTGACATTATAACGAGTGCAACATTTTTAATAGACATTCGAGAATACTGCCCTAAGTCCGGAATGTTTTCGCAAGACTTCCCAGTACAGTGTAAACACAGAATCGAACATTTTAATCCTATTTTACGGCAACCACAAGCAGATCCACAACCTTTCTTGCATCTGCACGAGATGCTCTTAAGTAAAACATCTGGAGCTGGTTCCTTTTCCATCCGTACTGCGTCCAGTCATGTGGTTGTTCTTCGCTATCCATAATCTTCTGGAGGTTTCTGAACTCCCCACCAGCTCTGTACTTGACAATAAGTACGCAATGAATGATAATGGCACGCATCTGATGTTGGTGGCAGCGTTGAATGAATTTTTTTAGATTTTCTGGATTCATCGAAGAGTATATCAGTGCTACAGTGCTGCTTCGAGTGGTGGTTTCTTTCAGTAGATGTCTGCATCTTTTAGCTGTTACAGATTAAAAAAATTGCAAATTTTATCCACAATTTACTATGTAGCAAGGAAAATAATTAATATATTACGTACTCGTAAATAATAACAAATAACAAATAAGTTGAGGCCGAATAAGGGGCACATATGCTATACCATAAACAGGATATTAATGACAACTAATGCACAAAAATAATAAATTTGACGCCTAGGTCAACAATAATAAGAAAATATTGACTGTAGATTCTGATAATTACAAAATCTTTATATCGGAGTATGTAAGGGCGCGCTTCAAAACATCATAGCATTTATTGTATACGACCAAATGTATTAAATCTTGCATCTGCAGACTTAGAAATCATTACTCTTTTAGAAAAAATATATAACATAATTGTGATAATAGCGATCTTTGTCTTAATCCGCGCTGAAATTCTCATTTTTTTAACATTTCAAATCAACCCCTCCTTTGGCGCGTCGTATAGCGGGATCTATTGGTTGCAGACAAAAAAATGTTGTGTTCAAAATTGTGTACGATTTTATATTGTACATAATTCAATTTAACCTTTTTTTGATAGCACTTACCACAACGGCGCTATTTCCCGAAAAGCGTCGCGAATTCTTTTACCCCTCGAGCGGCAACCCCCTGAGGTCTCAAACTTAGGTGTAGTATCAGGGGACCCATGTCTACCATTTTACCAAATTTAATTTCTTTCCGACCTTTTGCGAATAGACCCCCTTATTCTTTACCAACCGCTTGGACTAGGATTTTAAACCCAAAAATATTATTTGGGGTTCAAGATTAATAATTACAGTCAAAAGAAAGAATTGTACCGAGCTGCTGCAGAACTTAAATATACATATATACATATAATTCTTCTTAAAACGAACCTTATTGGCCCACCGGCCCAAGTAAGATTCTAGACCAGTTTGATATCGTCATTCTGAGAAAAGTTTTACCAAACAATAGTCTGAATAAAAGAGGAGTGCAGTAAAAGTTGGGATATAACAAATCATGCCATAGGCGTACTTTGCAAAATGAGTTTCTATAATATAAATAATAATATAAATTTTGAATGAAAAAAGTTATATTATTTACAAAAAATAAAAATAAACCTTATGCTTCTGACAAAATTGTTGCACTTTAATATTGAGCAAATTATATTTAACCAATAAATAACAAGGAGGAATATATGTTGTTAATGGGATTAAACTTTTTTTAATCTCTTGCTATTAAAAGTAACACTTTAGTACCTAAAATCAAAGATTAAAAAAACTAAAAAATTCAAGAACTTACTTTAAAACTCACTGTCATCGCCCTTACTACTGGTATCATTATCATTGACTTTTCTGAGGTTTATTATTATAGGGTTTATCAAGTTTTCCATTTCTATAGCCACTTTAGAAAATAAATTTTTCACCTTTTTAACATTATCAACGCATTTTCTCCAATGTTCTCCATTTATATTTAAAACTGTCTTCAAAAACAAATTTTACACATAAGGTAATTTAAATATCGCATTTTTTCGAAAAACATAACCTTTTAATTATTGTGACCAGATCTGTTCAATGGGATTTAACTCTGCGTGGTAAGGAGGCAATCAGAGAATTTTAATTTATTTTTCTCGGGCCATCTCTTCTATAATATATTTTTTGTGTATATTTTTATGTTACCTTGCTATTTATTACGAGCAATTCTGCCTTCAAGGATTTAGGAGAAATGATAATATTTTTAGAATAGAGTCTTTTAAAATATCTTATTTTTTCAACTTCTTGTAGTAAATGACTCTTTTAATCGACTGTGATAGGATGCATTATCCAAAACAATAAAGGAGTTGGCTGGAGTTTTTTTTTTGATAATGTTCTGAAAACAATTTTTAAACATAGGGCCATCCATTTTTTCATTGTAGTCTCTTGTTGTCTTTGACTCGAACATTAATAAACTATCTAGCAAAAATCAATCGGTGCTTCCAATGTGATTATTATTAAACGATTTCCTTTTCCTGTTGGATTCTTTAATCCACAAAAGCCCCTTTCATAAAAGCGTGTTTTATAGTTTTTATGCCAAATTTTGTTAGTGTATGTCCAGCATTAACCCATGTTTCATCTAAATAAAATACTTGTTCATGCTGATTCCTTGCATCCGCTATTTTCCTCAAATAACCATGACTCCATGCAATGATTTCGCCTTTCTCTGTTAAAAAGCTGTTTTTTTTTTCAGATGAAAATAGGATATATTTAGAAGAGTGAAGCTATTTTCTATTTCTGAATGTAATTTCTTGAGTACAGGAATTTAATTTCGAAAGAAAAAAAAAAGAAAAAGAACCATTTGTCTCATTACATTCTTTACCCAAGTTCCAAGAAAGGTCTTGTTTTTTCCTGGGGGCTTTTTCAAATATTAGACTTTTCCAATAACTGTATCTTCTTTAATAATGTTATACACTGTCCGCTTAGATACTCCAGTATAGATCTCTTTTAGTGGCTATTTTAGTAACAAAAAGTGAAACAATGTCTTTTCGAAGATTATTAAATACATTAAGTAGAAAAATTTTTATGTCCTAGACATAATGCTTTTTATCCACTAGAGGTTGTTTACGCGTACTTGAAACTAGACAAAATAAATACGGCTCTATTCATATAAACGCGCAAATAAAACAATATGTTAAAACAGTATATTGTACAACGGGATAAAAATACACAACACCATTCCTGACTCATTTAAAACATTAACCTTTAAATTATTTAAAAGAAAAATAAAAAATACATCTCTGAAAATCACAGAAAATTAGTACTATTATTATAATACCTACTATATAATGATTAATACTTAATAAAGTTTCTTAGTGTTTCCACAGTATTATTGTTTAAATATTTTTATTTTTATATTTTTTATTAATTGTTTATTTTGTTTTTTGTAGCTATATTTAATCATTAAACTGCATAATTATTTTATTTGCTTTTTTGTTTTTTTTTTTCGTTGTTGTTTTTCTAGTGTCTTAGTTAGCCCAAAACTCTAAAAACAACACAAGCGTCACGCTTAGGTGTCATCTAAAAAATAGAAGTAAAAAAATGTATTTTGTAAAATTAGACAATGTATTTCAAAGTGTATCAGGTTTTTCAAAAAATTAATATTACTATTATTATTATTTATTTTTACTTTTACTCGCAATATTTTCTAATCCACTCGCCATTCTTATATGACTGTAAAATAATAAAATTCCGAATCAATTAAAATAAATACAATACGGCTATGGATAACTAAAGCCTGACTTATCTGTCAATTGAAAAGCTTTATTACAGTAAAAACCATGAAAACATGTTTAAATCTAAACAAAAACTTTTATTAAGCCAATCAGATGTATTAAAATTTTTATTTTAACTACAAAAAAGCATTGAAGGATGAGGTATAAATAAAATTTCTACCTCTTGAACCTATACTGCGTCCTGCAAATTAAATTACTGCACTCCTTTCTTCTCCAAACTATAGGTACTAGGTAAAAGAAACCAACTTTGATATGAATTCAGATGAATCTGCGGTAGTCCTAGTATAAAAAAGCAAACACCACTTTAGAAAATATGGAAAACCAATTAAGAATATTTTCAATAGGAGAAATACTAATCAATTAAATAAAAACGAAAAATAATCTAAATAAAGAACACAGAAAAGAAAAAACTATGAAATAAAATAAACGATAGATGACAAAATATGTTAAATATGGCTATCGATAAATTGAGAAGAAAAATCCTGAATCACATAGATAAATACACCAACAATTACCATAATAGCCGTCAAAGAAATTGAGTGCTATAACAGTAGGCCAGAGATAATAAACAAAATGCTCATGTTCAAATTGGAAGAAAATAAAGATATTACTTGATACAAAATAACTTAAATTGAAACTTCGTAGAAAATTAAGATGAAGAACAGCCCAAAGAAAGTCCCATTAGCCGATAGATATTAAATGTACAGCCAAGATATTAGGGATGAGGATATACCTCAGAGGGTATATCCCCAAAAAAAAATGGAAAAAGGTAAAAGTGGTATTTATACCCAAACCTAGAAGGATGAGTTACACTGTCCCAAAAACATACCGACCAATTAGTCTGACATCGTCTTCCATGAATACATTGAAAAGACCATGCGAAAGGTACATAAGGGATGTGGTGATTACAACAACACCACTACACCCAAACCAACATGCATACACCCCAGGCAGATCTACTAATTCAGCCCTTCATCTAGTTGCTGGCCAGATAGAAAGATCCCTGGACAATAAGGAGTCTGCCTTGGGTGTTTTCATAGACATAGAGGGTGCTTTTGATAAAACCACCTTCCCAAAGATAATACAGGCTTGGTTGCGAGGAGATGTCCACAGGGAAGGGTGCTATCACCTCTACTGTGGAACATGGTCCTCAACACCCTCATCAGCCACCTCAATAATGAAAGTTACTACACAATAGCATATGCAGATGACCTGGTCATTCTGCAAACAGGGAATTTTGAATTTTGAAAACATACTCTGCGAAAGAATGCAAGTAGCTCTAAAAATTACAGAACAGTGGTGCAAGGACTATTCACTATCTATCAATCCTAAGAAGACAGAAATGGTCCTTTTCACAAGGAAAATGATGAAAAAGGAAATAAACTCTCCAGAACTCCTAAACACAAAACTAAACATTTCAACAGAGATGAAGTATCTAGGTCTCTCCTTTGACAGCAAGTTAACATGGAACTCGCATTTAGAAAACAGAGTTCAAAGAGCATGAACAATGCCGTCGAACCATGGGGAGCACCTGGGGTTTCTCCACCAGAGTCTTTGCGTAGACTTACACGGCTATCATAAAACCTATACTAGCATACAGTGCAGTTTTCTGGGTACCGAAAACCCAAAAATTAACAGCTATCCGTAAACTAGAACAAATACAAAGAACAGCATGTGTCAACATAACAGGAGCCATAAAAACAACACCGACCAGAGCGATGGAAGTAATTCTTAGTCTCACTCCCCTAAATATTTACATCAAGGAGGTTGCTCTGACGACAATGACACGCCTCCGCACGGTTGGAATAGAACCTGATGTAGGATCTGGTGAGGCGAAACGTCACTTTTGGCAGGAGCCGCTTGATACGCTCCCACTGCTTTAAGCGAACATGGACTCCATCTCACCGAGATATATCTTCCATAAGCCATATAAAGTTATAATAGAACAAATAGAAGAGCCAGAAGTGGCAGGTACGATTCATATCTACACCAACGGTTCTAAAACAAAACAAGGCTCAGGATGTGGAATATACTCCAGATTCTTAAACTTAAACATAAAATGGGCTGTGAGCAATAGTGCCAGTGTATTTTAAACAGAGCTAACGGGGATTCTCATAGCTGCAAAAGAAATAACCAGAAAGAATATTGTTGGAAGGAACATGCTCATCTATACAGATAGGAGACAAGCACTACTCGTCCTGAACAGACCACGAATTTATTCAGGGTTAGTACTAGAATATCACGAAGCTTTGGCCGAAGTATCCATCAACAATGTTATTACCTTAAGATGAATAAAAGGTCACGCCACATCGAAAGGTAACCGTCTTGCTAATTCACTGGCCAAGAAAGCAGCCAACCAAATACTTTTTGGACCTGGCCCTTCTATTGACATGACAAAATCGGTAGTGACAGACCTAATTAAAAAACATTCCCTGGTGAAATTCAAGGAAAGATGGGATAAAACAAGAAACTGCAGAGTTGCCAAGGAACTCTTGAGCTATCCTGATAACACTGCAGTAAACAAATACTTGACTATGACTAGACAGAATCTGCGCCTAGTCACAGGCATTCTTACTAGTCATTGCCAAGTACGAAAGCATCTCCATATCATAATGCTGTCAGAATCCGCACTCCGCAGAGGGTGCGAACAAGAAGATGAGACCATCGAGCATATCCTTTACGATTGTTCGACGCTATCATTTATTAGAAGATTTGTGTTCGGCGAGTATCGGCTAACACCGGCCGATATAAAAGAAGCACCTTTTGGCGACGTTGTCAACTACATTAAATATATAGGCTGACTCACGAGCTAGGAGGGGTCTATCATCTTGGGAGGATGCACAATGGGCCTAATGAGGCCAAAGTGCCGTGGGAGTAACCCACCTTCCACACGCTACAGATACATATACAGATAGAGACAGAGGGGTGAGGATAGCCCTATGTAAGCGGTTAGGATTAAGCCAAGATGGAGAGAAACAGGTCCCTAATGTCTTACAAAGTCAATTTTAATTGACTGGAAAAAGGTTTCGAAGTAGTTAATTCAATACCAGACACACCTAACTGGAAAGTTGAAGAGTCGAGGTATTAAAAAGTGAAAATTATTTAATACGAAAAATGAAAATTTAACAAAAAACAAATAGTCACAGGTCAAAGAGGGAGGATAATAATTTAACTTACCATGTCATATCCATTACGGATAAGGTACATATGTAACATAAAAAGAGTTAAGGTTCACTGTAATGTATTAAAAGAAGAGAATCCAAGTGCTCACTGTATTATGTATTAACACAGTAACCATTAACTGTTTTTATGTTAAAATACGTAGCTTATCCGTGATGGATATGACAAATATAGAAAGGAATCCTGCTCAACAAAGTTTAGTACACTATTTGGAAACGATACAAAACAAGTTCCCTAAATATTTATACTTCAAAAACCATGAATTTATTCCCGAATTTGTATCATATAATCACATTAGAGAAGAGTTCAACTTAATGCAACTAATATCAAAGAGCAATTAGTAATATAATATTTATTCCTTTACAAACTACTAAATTGTTTAACCGATAATATTTACCCAGTATCTCAAATTAAATTCTGTCATACCACCGGAAATGCTTCCTCGTCAATCTGTTTTTAATTACAGACAATAAACAAATTGGTAAATTTTGTTAATTATACAATTTTTAAAAACTCTTTTTATATTTCTCTATTTATTTCGCAGATATCGTGTTTTTGGTAATACAATTGTTTATTCTCATATTAATTTAATATATCTGATGCCCAGATATAAGGTAAATTATGCAGTCTTTGCGTATTTTAATTTAATTTCGGATTTGATGGTAAATAATCCTGACTTGGGTATTTTTGTATTTTTTTGTGTGTGTGTTGCTCAGTAAGACGTTGTCATATTTAATTTAATAATAATTAATATTATTACTTTAATAGAAACATGTAATTATACTACGCCTGTTTGTTTCTTAAATAAATGAATGGTCTTGATATTTCGTAGTGGGAATTTTGATATTTATTTTGGAATATTCTAATTATTTTCAATATATAACTGGTTCATAGAGTTTTTAGAAATATTCTTTTCATATTAACTTGTATAAAATAAGTTTGTAAGAAGGGAAATTATGTTAGGTATTTTTTTTTTTTTTTTTTTTATTTTTATTAGCATCAACCACTAGGGTTATTAGCTATTAACTAAATATTACAATTGGTTAATTACATTAATCATTTTCAAGAAATTGAATAATTTAACAAAATTACAATTAAGTCCTAATAATTTATTTAGGTCATTTGGAAGTGAAGTAATTTGTCTTTCTTGGGTGAATTTAGGACAGTTTATTAAAATATGGGGGATGGTTAGGTCAGTATTACACAAATCACAAACTGGTCGGGTTGTCTTGGAAATTAGGTAGCTATGTGTTAGTCTTGTATGGCCGAGACGTAACCGTGTTAATGTGACAAATAACGATCGGTTTATGATTACTTCGCACCAAGGTTGAACTGACGATTTGATTTTACGTAGCACTGATCGCGAACTTTGCCACTGATTTTGCCATTCACTTATCACTTTGTCTTTGACGAATAATTTTACATCCGCAGATATCATATTTTCCACTACTGTTGAGGTATTACTGTTGACGGCTTGACGAGCGAGAGCATCTGCTTTTTCATTTCCTGGAAGCCCTACGTGTGATGGAACCCATAGAAAATGTGCCTTTAAGTTATTATCATGAAGTTGTGATAACTCGGATTTGATAAGAAGTCCTAGTGGATGATTGGTATATAGCTGTTTTATAGTGTGTAGAGAGCTGAGAGAATCTGTTACTATGAGTGATTTGGATAAATTTTGTTGATTAATGAGAGTGAGTGCTTGCAAGATGGAATATAGTTCTGCTGTATGAATGCTGGTGGAAGAGGGTAATTTGAATTCAAAATGTGAGTTGGGGAATACAACCGCTGAACCTACACCTGTGGTAGATTTAGATGCGTCTGTGTATATATGATAATAGTCTTTGTAGCATGCAATTTTATTAAGAAATAGTTGTTTAATAATTGAATGAGGAGTATTCGACTTTTGGTACTGGGTAAGAGATAAGTCAAAGGATGGAAGTGGAATGATCCAAGGCGGAGTGTTTTCATTTGCTTTGAAAACTTTAGGAAATTGAATATCTAATGAGCATACGTATCTGTTGACTCTCTCATAGAAAGGTGGATCTAAGCGAGGTTTACTATTGTATATTTCTTTGAATCTATTTGCAATGGTGTGATGGAGTGTGGGATGAGGTTTTTCACCAAGTATTGTAGATGCATAGGCTAGTGAGAGATATTTCCTTCGACAGTCCAAAGATGGTTCACCAGTTAAACACTCCAGACTTCTAACTGGACTCGTTCGATACGCTCCTGTGGCTATTCGCAGTGCTGAATTTTGAATAGAATTCAGTTGAGAAAGTACTGCATTTTTGGCTGATGAGTAGACCACTGATCCATAGTCTAGTTTTGATCGGACTAGGGATTTATAGACATGTAAGAGACTTTTGTAATCTGACCCCCAGTTTTTGTTGCACAAGGTTTTCATTAGATTAAGTCCATTTTGGCAAGATCTTTTAAGGTACTTAACATGTGATATTTTTATTTGCTGTTAATTTGGAAACCGTATACTAATTGCCAGTGGTTTAGTTTTTGAATCTTAACCATTACCCAACAGAATCAACAGTGTCGACTTGTTTGTTTTATGAAATTAATTTTCTATCACCTCCAGCTATGGCTATGGAAGTAGTAAACTTTC
The DNA here is from genome assembly GCA_927349885.1 of Psylliodes chrysocephalus. Classification (NCBI taxonomy): domain Eukaryota; kingdom Metazoa; phylum Arthropoda; class Insecta; order Coleoptera; family Chrysomelidae; genus Psylliodes; species Psylliodes chrysocephalus. Next base: position 13,069,193 of record OV651817.1, read on the forward strand.
ATACCAATTTTCCTAAAAACGTTTGGCTTGTAGTATTTTCCGGAATGCTTTCGTTATAAACTCGATATTGCTTGATGAAATTTACATCCAAGTATATCCATAAATAATATCTCTGCCTCGTTATTTTTTCTTCTTTCATTTTGAGACGTATTAAATACAAAAATCATTACAACCCATCGGAGATATATATTTATGTAGATACATAAATTAAATCCTATGTCACGTAAGGCTGATTTCGAACAATCAATGTTGTAATTAATACACGGTGTTATATTATTGTTGTGGTACAGGAATAACCATGATTGCGAAACAAACTTCTTTCGATTCAAACCATATTATCTGTGTTTTTTAATCGTTGTTATATTTATGGATGTCATCATACATTGATGTAGATTGAACACTAACATTTAATAGGTTCCGAAAACTTGTATTTAATTATTACATTACTCTTGATTAATTATTACTTTACTGATAAGTTGTAATATTAGTTGTAATTACCTACTGTTTATTATTAATATTAATATTATTTATGTATTATGATACTTTTATCCATGTAATAAGGCCGTTGGCTTGTTTGGATACAAATAAATAAATAAGGGCTACAACTCATGCCTTCCGAAATCTCAAAAAAAGCAGATTGGCCACTATTTCAGAGAACTATCTCTGCAAACATTCCGGAGCAACGCTTGCTCAATTCCCCGCAAGACATCGACACAATGGTTGACGAAGTCCAAACCACCATTACCCATGCCGTCGAAACATCCGCCCCTATCACTTCCATAAACACGGCACAAAAAGCCCTCTCCCAATTCATCCCAACTCTCATCTCCCAAAAACGACGATTGTATAGAAAATATATCCGTACCCACGACCCAGTCATCAAAACTGAATGGAACCACCTTAACGCCCTGATCAGGCTCCAAACCAACTTACACAAAGAGCAACTATGGATCAATACCACTTCTTATTTGGATCATAAAGACGGTTTCAAGGTTTGGGACAAATTCCGAATCATTACGGGTCAAAAAACCAAATTACACCTTCACCTCCAAATTGATGAACAAATCCACTTAACCCCCAACGAAAAAGCCTTAGCCCACAAAACCCACCTTGAAGCTACCTTCAAAACCCCCGACAACCCTCACTTTGACGAACAATTCAAACACGAGACCAAACAATACGTCCTTCAGACACTCGCCGCTTTAGTTCCACCTATGGATGTCGAAAACCCCCTTATCTTCCAATTCACCTTTCAAGCAGGCAAAAACACGGCCTCCGGGCCAGATTCCATTCACAGAAGAACGCTGAAGCATCTTCCTGAACCATCTTTCCCATCCTTGCCCTTATCCTAAACTCCTACTTCTCCCTATCCTATTTTCCACTTGCCTGGAAATCCGCAAACACCATTTTGATCATCAAACCAGGCAAGGACCAAACCCATAAATTCATACAGACCCCATCTCTCTCATATCAGTCCTATGAAAACTCCTCAAGCTTCTGCTCAAATAAATAATCTGGACATTTTGTGAAGAAAGAAACATCATACCTAAATCCCAACATGGTTTCAGACCCCACCTCTCCACTCAGTATGCAATTTCCTCTCTTCACACTACTGCGGTCACTGCAGTAAACTCTCAACAAATCTCTTCAGCCGTTTCAGATGTTTAAAAAGCCTTCGACCAAGTTTGGCATGCCAAACTAGTCAAAAAGCTTATAAACATAGGTCTCCCCCCAAAAATCTCCAAATTCATACACTCCTACCTCTCAGACAGAAAAATCACAGTCAAAGTGGGCAACTCCCTATCAGACACATTCACCACACTCGCGGGTGTTCCACAGGGCTCCGTTCTGGCCCCTCTCCTCTACCTCATCTACACTCACGACAATCCCCCACCCTACATCCAAATGCCTCCTATTCGCCGATGAATACAGCTCTAATCTCGGTATCCAAAAATTCTTACCAACTAAATACTCGAACCCAAAATCTGGTAAACCAGTACTCTCACTAGTGTATCAAATGGAGGGTCTCATTAAATACGCAGAAAATACCCAATTTCTCAAAGAACCTCCCAGAACCCCCAACTCGTGAATGTAAATCTCCTGGGAGTCAGGCTCGCTCAAAAGACTGAAGTTGACTATTTGGGGATACAATTTTCTCGTAAACTTAACTGGTCCACGGATGTCCAACGCACTCTTGGTAAGATGCGAAAACGAGCCAGTCTCCTTGTGGCTTTGTGCAGACGAATGGGGCGTTGCAACACAAACACCCTTATTCACACTTACAATTCCATCATCCGACCCGTTGCCGAATACAGAGCTGTACCATACGGCGTACTTCCTACACACTTGTCCCACACATTTACTACACTCGAGAGACGTATTCTCAGACGTTGCCAATATCTCCCGTCTCGCTCCCCCAGAGGAGAAGTTTTTGAAAACATCTTCAACACCCCCATCCTCACACGTTTGCAAACTCACAGGAAACAATACGTCCCTTGCACGCTGAAAGGCACCAACACACACTCTCAAGACACTCTACGAACCCCATGGCGCCCCAAACCAACTTCCACTTTTTCGAAAACCGAAAAGCAAAATGCCACACCCTAATCTGAGACTTCTCTCAGACTCCCAAGACCTCCCCCTCGCCGCTGAACTCTAGGATCTGCTGGAATCAGCCCCTTTAAGCATCAGATAAACCCTTCCCAAATTATATAATTAGAAATTCACAATATGGTTCCTTACCAAGTAAAAAAAAAATTGAGTGGACTGCTTTAATGTTGGGAGAAACTAATCTTTGTTTGACTTACCAAGGTATAGTGCTGATTCTTGGAAAAATAGAAAATATTCGTGCCACCGACACACTTGCTGATAATTTTGTATTCGATGTCGTACCGATTGTCGCAAAACTCGTACTCGTACTGTCCTTCGGCTATTTCCATCAAAATATTCGAAGGCACGATTTGGATAAAAATGATAGAAACGGAAAATGCAAAAACCAGTTGCGGGTCATAAGGTTTAGAAATAGGTTTATCAAAATACACTTATAAAGACTAAAGTGAAAACAATTTTGACGCGAATAACCTAAAATAGCAAAATTGGCGATATTTTTGGGGAACAAAACCTGCCACATAGGTCCCACACACGCACACGACACCTTTAGGAAATAGGTTACTTTTGTAATCAGGGCAGACCACTCTGAAAAGGAGGATAACTCCTATAGCAGGAAAATAAAATATAAAACACTTCTGAAAAAGTCAATAATGAACAAAAAAACAATGTTCTGACAAACCAGTAGTGCGGTCTGTAAGGTATAACAATCGAAGCAGCGTACGCAACAGTAATTTTTACTTTCCTATCTGTATACATATACAGTGAGCATCATAAGTCTTACCCCCCCTATCTAACTTGATACTAGAGTCTTGTTAGGAAAATCGCCGAGACACTTCGATTTTTGATTTCTACAATGTACATTTTTGTACGAATAGTTTACCCTTAATTTCATCCCTTACTGGAGGGAAGCAACCCTGTTGAAAAATTTAAATGGCATCGGGTGGTGGGTGATAGCTCATTTGAAAGGGGGTTTTATTCTATATTCAACCGTGCAAAAAAATTTAAAATTTGCACACATACTTAGAATTAAAATTCGGCACTGCATGATATCGATTTTGGTTCAGACGTGAAGTAAGACTTTTTGCCATTAGATAAGGTCACTCTTAGTTTAGTTGCTTTCCTATTTGTGATGATTTGTTATTTTTAAACATTAATAAATCAACACGTCATAAAGCAATTTTCAAAACTTTTTGCACGGTTGAATAGACAATAAAACCCCCTTTCATATGAACTATCACTCACCACCACATGCCATTAAATTTTTTTGAAAGGGTTGCTCCCCTCCAGTAAGGGATGAAACTAAAGGTAAACTATTCATACAAAAATGTACATTGTAGAAACCAAAAATCAAGGTGTCTCGGCGATTTTCCTAACAAGACTACAGTAACGAGTTAGTTAGGGGGGGGGGTAAGACTTATGATGCTCACTGTATAAGGAAAGTATAGGAATCATGATTTTTTTCGATCTCGAGTTTTCGACGGATTTTTACGTTTTGAGGTCCCCTGAATCCGTTTTGACTATTTTCGCGATGATGTCTGTGTGTGAGTGCGTGCGTGCGTGCGTGCGTGCCTGCGTGCGCGTGTGTGCGCGCGTGCGTACGTGCGTGTGTGCATGCGTGCGAGTGTGCGTGCATGCGTACGTGCGTGCGTGCGTGCGTGCGTGCGTGCGTGCGTGCGTGCGTGTGCGTGTGCGTGTGCGTGTGCGTGTGCGTGTGCGTGTGCGTGTGCGTGTGCGTGTGCGTGTGCGTGTGCGTGTGCGTGTGCGTGTGCGTGTGCGTGTGCGTGTGCGTGTGCGTGTGCGTGTGCGTGTGCGTGTGCGTGTGCGTGTGCGTGTGCGTGTGCGTGTGCGTGTGCGTGTGCGTGTGCGTGTGCGTGTGCGTGTGCGTGTGCGTGTGCGTGTGCGTGTGCGTGTGCGTGTGCGTGTGCGTGTGCGTGTGCGTGTGCGTGTGCGTGTGCGTGTGCGTGTGCGTGTGCGTGTGCGTGTGCGTGTGCGTGTGCGTGTACGTGCGTGTGCGTGTGCGTGTGTGTGTGTGTGTGTGTGCGTGTGCGTGTGCGTGTGCGTGTGCGTGTGCGTGTGCGTGTGCGTGTGCGTATGTGCGCGTGTGCGTGTGCGTGTGCGTGTGTGTGTGTGTGTGTGTGTGTGTGTGTGTTCTGTGTGTGTGAGTGCATGCGTGCGTGCCTGCGTGCGCGTGTGTGCGGGCGTGCGAGCGTGCGTGTGCCTGTGCGTGTGCGTGTGCGTGTGTGTGTGTGTGCGTGTGCGTGAGCGTGTGCGTGTGCGTGTGCGTGTGCGTGTGCGTGTGCGTGTGCGTGTGCTAGTGCGTGTGCATGTGCGTGTGCGTGTGCGTGTGCGTGTGCGTGTGTGTGTGTGTGTGTGTGTGTGTGTGTGTGTGTGTGTGTGTGTGTGTGTGTGTGTGCGTATGTGTGTGTGTGTGTGTGTGTGTGTGTGTGTGTGTGTGTGTGTGTGTGTGTGTGTGTGTGTGTGTGTGTGTGTGTGTGTGTGTGTGTGTGTGTGTGTGTGTGTGTGTGTGTGTGTGTGTGTGTGTGTGTGTGTGTGTGTGTGTGTGTGTGTGTGTGTGTGTGTGTGTGTGTGTGTGTGTGTGTGTGTGTGTGTGTGTATGTGTCTGTATCCACCATAACTCATAAACCGATACACAGAAAAACACCAAATTTTAAACTTATATATTTTAGCGTCTAATAAACTGATTAGATTTTGGGCAGAGTCGGAACATCTGAGGGGTACTTTATAGGTGGTAATTTTTATATGTTATGGAATATATTTGTTATTTACGTTTGAAGAAGAAAATTCTTTAAATAAAAATTATTACTAATATTATTATCTATAATTTTTGTTCTTTACAGAATTTTCCTAAAATGGTCCGTATTCGAGAAATTTGACAAAATGTAAAAAAAAAATAATTTTTTATAAAAATTGTTCAAATAAAAGTTGTTTGCTATATAATTATCTATAATTTTTATTTTTTACATAATTTCTCCAAAATGGACCGACCGTATTCGAGATATTTGAGAAAATGTGTAAATTTCAAATTTTGAAGAAAACTCAAAATGGATAAAGAAAAAAACAATAAATTTTAAACTTAAGTTTTATTTCGGCCTGACGTGAAATGATTAGATTTTGGACAAAGTCGGAACATCTAAGGGGTACTTTATGAGAGGCCGTTTTATATTTTATGGAATATATCTGTTATTTATGTTTGGAAAAGAAAATTGTTCAAATAAAAGTTACTTCTAATAGTGCGTGCGAGCGTGCGTGTGTAAATAATAATTTTTGTTTTATGTTAAAATTTCGTATTTGAGAAATTTGATAAAATGTGCAAAATTCTGATTTTTAAGAAAATTGTAAACTAAAAGTTGTTTGCGATCTCTATAATTTTTGTTTATACATAATTTTTCTGAAATGGACCGTAATGGAAAAATTGGAGGAAAATTGCTAAATTTTAATTTTTCAGTATTTTCGTTTTCAATGAATAGGTAACTATAGAAAAATGTTTCGAGGTAGATGTATGTGAAAAATGTATATATTCAGTTTATCCTCTAAACATTTATAAAAGTGCTGCAATAGGTTGTACAAAATAACCGAAAAAAGCATATAATAACTAGATAGGAAAGTCATGTGTTGGACACATCAGATTTTTAATTATGGTTCGAAAAAACTCTGCTCCCAAAATTGCGAAACTAAAGCGTACTTGTCATGGACAACGTTTCTTATTATTTGAGGTTAATTAAAAAAATTCCGAATTCTAATTGGAGCAAACGAGAAATCCTAGAATTTTTACATGAAAAAAGGTATACCAAAATACAATTAATTATTAGATGTTCTTAATATTAAAGGATTTGAAAAGGAATACGTTGTTAATAACTGTGCTCTCAGAAATGGACATACCGTGCTTAAACTCCGTATTTTTGCAAATTAAACCCAATATAATTAATATGGGCGCAATTAAAAGGAGATGTAAAAAGAACAACGTGGCTTTAAAATTCTCTTCGGCTCTTCTCCAATTATATGGAGAAAAACTAACAAAAATTAAAGCAACAAGTTGGAAAAATGACAATCAAATTGTTATTGGGGTGGAAAACGATTGCGAACATTAAATAAAATAATTATAAATTCAGAAAAAACGGACGATGACAGTGATATAAATTTAAAAGTAATGTGTAAGAATAATAATATTGTTTTTTGACACAGATAAATTAATAAATCTAACAAATACACAAAAATCAAGTAAATTTCAGATTAATATTTACAAAAAAATACACGATTTATATCAATAAATACCAAAATTAATCTAACAAAAATAAAAATAATATAAAAATACGATTCCGCACCTGTACTGAAGCGAAAATTGTCTTATTCTGTATATTGATTTATGGTTTTAGATAAGTACCTATAAATCCTTTTAAAATGAGCGAATCTCACCGAAATACATTTCTACTATACTTGTAAATATTTCTCTAGATGCACATCGCACCTCCGCCATGTTTTCAAATTAGTCATCGTTATCGTGCATTCCATGAACTAATCACTACGACTCTCCATAGGCGTATCAAGATGGGTTGACTTTTTTTTTAAATATTCTGTGGTAATCAGACAAGTGTGGCCTTAAAAGCCCAAAAAAGATAGAGAAACACTTAAAGGACAAGAGGATGACTGTATTGCTCGGAAATAGCTCGCATTACAATATGTATTGAAAACTAGTTACAAACCTTATCCGTAGTTTATTGTAGTACAAATTTTTACAAGGTGTAAACTAGCCTAAAAACAATATACGTACACATTAAAAATTTAACTTACCAGAAGGAGTTATGGTATTTGATTAAATTAATAATATTATTTTTTTGTCGTATCCCAATTTAGTAGTCGTAATTTTTTATAGAATTCTGAACATTTAGATAGTGTCAACATGAAATTTGTTGGGCTGATAAAGCACTCGGTGATTATGTTATTTGTGAGTTACACTTTGAAAGAAAATGTTTTGAAATATTATGAGACCATATTATAGTAATTTACGTTACAAGACTGGAAAGTAGTATTTTGCAGGTCGAGAAAAGCAGATTCCAGGGCGAGCCGTAGGCGAGACCTAGAAGCTTGGAGAGACCTGCTTAACACTAATTTTCGGTCATGTGACGTACAATATTTTTTTAAGACTGACATTTCAATGTAAACTCAATTATTTATTTTATTAAATAAAGTCAATAACAAATACTAAAACTAGATAATTGATACAACTGCATAAACTAACCAAATACATTATTTTTGAATATTTATGTTAAATGCATATTTTTGTTGCTTCCAAAATTTCTTGTGGAATTCCATTATCAATTTCAGATAATCTGAATCCATATTTTTAAAGTTGCGAAAACAAGTTTGACATGATATTACTAAAAGAAATATTCAACTTGAAGATGAACTTCATGGAAGTGCATTTGTTGAAAATTTTAAAAATGTGGAAGTAAAACTGTATTTTCGTTTGTTCTCTAAAATAAATAATATTATGGTAAATATTCACCTAGTTTGACGATTCTACAATTATCATCGTTAAGTTGCATTTTTTTAGACAATATTAAATATTTAATTGAAGCTAATCAATTAAAATTAATAGAACTTATGAAACATTAAATACAACAGAATTTTCTGTCCTTTAATTAGGAATAAACAAGTTAGTTTTTAATATTTTCACATAATTATGTAAAATTCCAATAAAGGCCCATGTATTTCTAGAATCAGTTGGAACATCAGCGCCCCTACAGTTAACTCTTAAAGCAAATCCGCATTCGTTTTTTTTTTGGGAGCTGATATTTAGGGTATGCTCAAGTCTTCATATCCTTTTTATTGTTTTGCCAGATCAAGGGTATTGTTAAAGACTCTTTATATTTTAATTATAGAGTAAATAGAAGAGTTGGAAAAGTGAAAAATATGTTTAAATTTAAACGTATATACAAGGATTGTGCTTACCAAAATATAATAAATTATTAACATTAGTAAAATACAATAATAAAATAATAGTTAGGTACCTCTTATACTGCTAATGTGGCTCCGAATTCCTGCCTTGTATAATAAATTAAACACTTTATTCTCTCTCAGTGATTGTCTCCATAATATTCAATCCACAGTGTTTCGAAATAAATTCATCAAAATGGCCATAAAGTCAAGCATATACCATCTCGTAGACCAATTTTGATAATATTTCCCCTTAATCACAACCGAGATAACCAAGCATCCATGTTGTGTCTGTATGATAAACGATCATCAAATTTCATAAAGTCGATGAGAGCATCTGTACCTGTTCAACATTGCATGATAAATACGAGCAGCTTTGTAATTTCTTAAATTAAACCTCATCATCCATCATCCTGATGTTATCGATAAATCGTATAGGCGATAAAGGCAGTTAGTGAAATAAATTTGTAGGATGAATAATCTAAGTCATATTTTTTTTGAGTAATTAATTATAGCAAAGTGGGCATTATGGACCATTGGGGAAACAAAAACAATAAAACATTATTGATTGATCAGATAAAAAAAAAATATTATAATTTGGAAATCATCGAATGTGACTTATAATTTTATTATCCTTACGAAACATAATTATGTTGCTCTCGAGATTATTTTATTTAATATTCTTTAAAAACTTCATCTCCTTTTTTATCTGACACACAAAGATGAACAAAATATCTATTTTGAGATCTCCACTTTGAAATTTGTATGGTACATTAAAATTAAAGTTAAAACCATTTTTCCTTGATAGTGCGTGATTCAGACATATAAGACACTGCCCAGCCAGCACAAAAACATCTTATCTACGTTAATAAACTGCAATTTCAGGCTCTTTAAGCTCACATGCGATGTACTTTTAATGTAACCCTAATATCCCTGCAACCACCGAATGTCCGCAACGGCAAGACTTTTATAGCACATCTGCAAATAATAATGAAAATTAAAAACACAACGATCAAATTTTTGAAAGTTTAATCGAAAGTCGAAAAAAATTTGCATTTTTGAGCATCTATTTTAAATGAATACCTTTATTTTTTGCATTCTTTGTTATACAGTGTGTCCAATTAAGTTGAAACCATATGGGAAACTTTTTTTATTTTTAGTTTTATAAAAAAAGTCCTTCGTTATAAAATGTTCTGCATGGTCCAAAACTTAATATGCAACCATCAGATATTATTTTTCTTCACGCCGTATACGAGGTTTGTCAAAAAATATGAATTTTGCTGAAGAGTAAAGTACCTTTATTTTTGACAAACTTTGTATACGACTAATAAAATTTGATATCTCATATTGTGTTTTAGATTTTAGGCCATGCTCGACTTTTTATGACGAACTACTTTTTTTCTAATATTAATAATAAAAAAGTTTTTCATATTACGCCAACTTATGTATAGTTAGTGGCATATGAGAAATAGGAAAAAAAGTCAATCTTCATAAAAAGTCGAGCATGGTATAAACCTAAAATACAATCATCAGATATCAAATTTTATTAGTCATATACGAGGTTTCTTAAAAATTAAGATACTTTACTCTTCAGCAAATTCATATTTTTTGACAAACCACATACCTATAAAGCTTAAAAAAAGGATATTTGATGGTTGCATTTTAAGTTTTGAACCATGAAGAACTTTTTTTAAAGAATGATTTTTTTTCATAAAACTAAGAATAAAAAAATTTAATTTTCCATATGGTTTCGACTTAATTGGACACACAGTAAAAGTTGGGATGTTTTACTTTTAATTATTTACATTTTATTTCTTTTGAAGGTTTTTAATTCTCATTTATTTATTACCGAATTTTTTCCATTTGGCTGTTTCACAGTGTATATCTTCTACTTCCCTTTTCTCGTCATTTTCAAGTAAATATTTTTCCATCTCAACCATTACTGAGGCACTTCCTATATGGCCTCAATATTAAATTCGTGCAGACGAAAAAATTTTCTTAACATTTTTTTAAACATTTTTTACATTTCCAAACATAGAGTCCGAAAATGCAAAAAAAAAAGTTTTGGTCTAGTCGTCTGCGCTTATGTATGCCAGCACGATAGCTCTAGAACGAAAGTTCTGATTGACTTACGGTTTGATTTTCTTGAATAATTGCTTCTAATTTAGAACCCGATTGATTCCTAACGTCTAACATTCCTAAGATTCCTAATATTCCATACATTGCAAAAATTCTCCAACGACCTGTCAAACAACAGCTGCTGATTGTAAAGGTGAGATTTCTAAGGGGGGTTGCGCCTTCTCTAGTTGCAACCATACTCCTTATTTAAAATTATAAAAATAATAGTAGTTGGGTGTCTAAAATATGAACTGTGATTTGTTGATTTAATTTTTTTGCAGTGTTATCACTACCTAGAATGGATATGAAATATATTCGTTCAGTTAAACGCAATGACATACTTTTTCGTTTTGTAGTCTGTGCGTAGATAAGCTAATATCCATGAGGGTGTAGAACATTAGTAGTTTGTGCAACAAGAGTGAATATGGAAAATACACTTAAGTTGTACAGTATATTTTTTCTACGACCCACTAACGAAAATAAAAAAATAAAAAATCGACAAATCGACAAATCGAAAAATCGAAAAATCGAAAAATCGAAAAATCGAAAAAACAAAAAATCGAAAATCGAAAAAAATTAAAAATAGGTAATGAATGGTAACATTTTACATTTGGCATTACGTTTAACAACAATAAAATCTGTAAATTGTGTTTTATTTTGTAAATAATTGAACGCCCTTATTGAAAACAGCCCAGAAATGTTGAGGGTAAAATTTTGACGTACCCCTTTAAGGATAACGGATGAAAACGGATGCTTGTCGGGCTAATAAGATGTATTTCATGAAAATTAGTGATATACAAGACCTTGGATCAATTTTTTTAGTAAGCATCAGACGATAAAAGTCTATTTAATTTAGGTTTCTCTTCTTATATTACAATAAGGTATTTATTTATTAAGTCTTTAATAATGGGCATAATGAAAGCTTGTCCAGCTAATGAAATGCATTGCATGAAAATTAGTGATTTACAAGACTAATTAGCTCTTTTTAGTAAATTTTTCCAAAATCAAGACAAAAACAACTCGAAAAGTTTTAATTATCGAAAAGTTTTAAAAAATATGTAAAAAATACATCAGTAGTCGTCCAACACTACTATTGTTTAACTATCAGAATGATAAATGCACTGCCCAACCCAAATAATTGGTATTAATAATTTATCAAAATGAAAAAAGATGTTGCCGCTTTTTTAAAACCATTTTAAATGTTTATACGTAGGTAGGCTTAAGCGACAATGGGCGCAAATATTTTTACATGAACAGATCTAAGGGAGTAATGGGATCATATAATTTTACATGGACATATTAAAAAGGGATCGAATATTTTTAAAAAAATAGGCGAAGTAAGGAGCCTAAATATTTTACATGAGCAGGCTTAAGAGGTAAAGGGGCCAATTATTATTGGATAAATTGCTCGAACAAGTTTGTAAATCCTAATCAAATTGTTTTAAAAATTAAGGCTTGTGAAAATCATCACATGGTTTTACCTAAGTAATGTCAATGCTTCACAAACCAAAAAATTAACGTCTTAATACTACTCTCGGCTTTTGGTCTTTCGTTTCAAGTTATATCATTTCTCGATCTTTTTACGCTACGGGTTTACTCTTGTGGTCCTCAGTCTCGATAAGGTGGGAGTCACCATTTTAGCGTCTCTCGAATTATTTATTTTAAAGATTATCCTGTAAAATTTGGTTTTCCAATGGTAAAAAAATAAAATTTCTGATTCCACAGGCCTACTATTTACTGTTTACACTTTCGAATAAGATAACATTAACTTATCATGAAATTTTCAATTTATTTTCTTTTGAAAATAGTGCTTTCTAGCGAGATGCAACGAAAGTAGCTTTATTATAAAGAAAACATTGGTTTTCCAAATTTTATAGTCAAAAATGTTAAAAACTGTCAACAAAAAAACTTAGGGAAATTTTACCCTAGGCCCCTCCCAATTTACCCACCACCTATCAAGATGATCGAAAACTAGGGTTTAGTCCATTAAATAGAGCATAAACAGGTAAGCATTTTTCAAATTTCGATTTGGATTTTTTCTAGATATTAAGGAAGTATCGTTTGGAATGGCCCTCCCGGTAGATAAAAGAATGTTATGTTTTTATGTTTCTACCTAGGAATTGGTTTTAGAATGAATCCATGAAAGTAGCTATTTTGGTTTGTGTTTATATAAGAAAACTTTTTTTATTTATTAAAACTAGTTTTTAAAACTATAAAAAGTGAATAGTTTTTAAATAGTTTTTTTCTACGTTCATGCAAAAAACAAAACTTTATTAAACTATATTTAGTGAAAAAAACTGGTTCTTTATTGCACTAGTGCAATACAAATTTTATTGCACTCATCTGTCATTTTACTACAGCGTTTTATGTTCATGAATAACAAATATTCAAATTTACGCCAAATATTTAGTCCATTTTCATTTTTGATGAGATTACGTTTTAAAAACAATTGCATATTTCATATTATTTTTAAATGTATTTTCTTAACATAGTTATAGTAATTTTTCAATGTTAATCGATGCTAATAATATTTTGCTGTTAAATTACGCTTTTTATTCTTCTGCACTTAGTGTCGCCTAAATAAAACATTTTTTGGTTTTTGTATGAACGTAGAAAATATATTGTATGTAACTCGTGCAAAAAGTGTTTATTGTACTCGACGTGTTCTCCAACTCGGCCTGACGACCTCGTTGGACAGTTTCACGTCGCGTGCAATAAACACTTACTTTTGCACTTGTTGCATTAATAACTATTAAACGACGTTCTGTTAGTGAACTTTTAGTTGCTGCTTTAGATTTTAGTTAATAGAATTAAGTAACACAACACGAGGAATATCAGTTTTAATGTAAAATGATATTCATGCAACTTACTACAAATAAAAGGAAAATAAGGTGAAAATATTGGAACATTTTTAATTTTATATGTCGTATTACACAATATATTTAGAAGGTTAGATTTAGGTATACGTAATAATTAATTTTAGGAGAATTTTACTAAAAAATCGCCAAACATATAGAAATAGAGTCTAATATTTCAGTATGCACTGCAGATAAACAGCATGTTAAAATTGGAAAGTTCACCATAAAAAATAAAACTTAGAAATGGCATCATGGAGTAATTAGGTATTTAAAGATTGAAATTAGTAGATCAGGCAACGAAGTTGTCTTTAATTGTAATATAATATCTCTGGATAATGAGATACATACAATTCCAATAAACATTTAAGTCAAATGGAAGAAAACGAAGTGAGATTTAGATCCGAAAAACTGAATGAATTTTTGGAAATATGAAAATGAAAAATTCCAATTTCGCTCACCAAATTATATAAATTACACCCTTATATCTCCAAAGTAAGCATAAATAAAAAAAAATGAAAAATCTTAGAATTAAAGAAATTTTATTCTCACTGATTTTGCTCGATTCACATTTTTTCATTTCATTTTTACCTTTACGGCATACTATACTCGAAAACTTAACAGTGGTGAACTAATAAAGTATCTTAGAAATTTATTCTAGTATAATTATATAAATATCGTTCTTTTACACGATATCATAGGGGTGGATTTAAGAAGAATTGAAGGAGCTGAAATGGGATGAGAATTAGTGGGTACGAACGAGAGTTGGAATCTGATTGATTTCAACTCAACGAAGTCGGAAATCTAAGTGAGTTTTGGTAGCTCAATTGGTAAGAGTATCGACGGCTAAAGGCTAAGGTTCCGGGTTGACTCCCGGTTGATGCACTCATTTTTTCTTTGTTTAATTCTTAGCTTTTTTAATTAACTTTCGATTTGTTTTCACTTTGAGGATGAGGGGCTAATATTTATAATTTCTTAGGGTTAATTGGAGAGTTTTCATTTTCGTATTTCCAAAATTGCACAAAATTGAAGTGTTTCGAAAAATAGATAAAGTATTGGATAATAATGATAATTTAAAAAAAAAAAGTAATTGTCAAAACTATAATTTGTGTCTGAAAAAGTTCACATAAAATGCAATTTAATATTTTGTTTAACATGTATTTTTTTAAATAATAAATTCAAAATTCACAATAATTGTTAGATTACAATGTGAAAAATAAATAAGTAAAAGAACCAACCGAATGTATAAATATTATTTTAAATTTAAAAAAAAAGTGATAAATATGATTGAGCTAAGTTTTTCAAGGAGGTTCTGATGTTTTAAATAAAATAAAATAATTTAAAAAACTAATAATAAATATAACAAGAAGAATAACAAATATCAACAGATACTAATATAGAAAGCGCGTTTTCATTACTTGCTCTAAATCTGGAAAATCTCATTTTGGACCGGGTTCACCTACACATTTAAATGAATACAATATAAACACAATTATATTTCTGCCTCGTCTCATAAATAAGATATGTCGCCCCCTGTATATGCTTCGATTCGACCATATAGTTGAAAGCTGGAACTATTTAATATATTATCTTCTCCACCAATCCCCTCATCTCAACACTTTGCTTTAGTCTTTGTTTATGTGTCGTAAAGATCACATCTATATTATATTTCCTAAGAAAATTCAAAAACAAAGTGTACCGATGACTAAACCTAATAATAATAAACATTCAAAAAAAAAAGTCGAAAAGGCGTTCTCCCGTTAAGAACGTGATGTGTAGATGGTTTAGCTAGAAATTCATCGATTGAATCTACAAAGTTTTTGTTTTGTTAAGCAATTCTCCCGTCATATCAACAATAAAGTTATTGTGTCATTGAAAACGGTAAGTAATTGCCTTAATGCCGATAATTAATACGTATTTTATTTGTTCGATTTTTTCACTGCTAAATAGTTAGGTATTGAACGAAATTTTTTTTTATGATACCTACTGGTAAAAGTTCGTTTCCTCTATACCATTTTAAATTCTAGTGTGAAGTAATTTCTTTGCGAAAGTTGTTGTTATTGGCCTTTTTTTTATAGGTTTAAGGTAAAGAAATTTTTGAATGAAAATAGATATACATTGAAACTTGATATCTAGTTACTTGAAATATTTGTTTTTGCAGTAGATAAAGTTTATACTACTGTTGCTTATAGGTATAACAAAACTGTTTTCTGACGACAGTTTTATTTTTATCCTCTATTGAATAATTAAATGATTAATGAGATCGTTGGACACACTGTAATTGATAATAAATTTATATCGTTTACTGTTTGTGACAATTGTAGGTATTGAAATTTTATTTTAACTTATGACTTTATAATCGAATATTTTCCTACACTGTTTGTAAATAATAGCAGGTTACTCTCTGTAATGACAGTAGATATTTTCAGGTCTGTTTTTTTCTGATAACAGTAAATAAAAGTAGGTTACCTTTTTTAATAATAGTAGATTATTAAGATTTTAACTTAATTGATAACATTATAAACGAATATTTTCCTACACTGTTTGTGATAACAGTATATAATAGCAGTTTATTGTTTGTATTAATAGTATAAATTGAGATTTTAACTTAACTGATGACATTATATATCGAATATTTTTCTGCACTGTTTGTGATAACAGTAAATAGTAGCAGGTTTACTGTCTGTGATGACAGTAGACATTTTCAGGTTACTGTTTGTTATAACAGTATAAATCTAAAGCTGACTGTTTGTGATAACAGTAGATATAAATGGCTGACTGTTTGTGATAACAGTAGATATCAACAGCTTACTGTTTGTGATAACAGTAAATATCAATGGCTGACTGTTTGTGATAACAGTGATATCAATGAGATTTCTGGACTGTTTGTGATGACAGTTAATAATAAGAAAATCCTGCACTGTTTGGTAAGTATAACGAATATTTACATATTATTGTTTGTGACAACAGTAGATAAATAATTTTGCTGTTTGTGATAACAGTAGTTGGTTACAATAAAAGAATATTTTCTTAGAGTTTTTAAAATATTTCTTGATTATGTTATTGAAGAATATTCTGATTGTGACATTGGACATTTATAATTTAGAAGCCATACCTATATCCGTTTATGACATCAGACTATTATCATTTTCATCATGTAAGTATATATCCTCTACTGCTTCATCAAGTTATGACATCGGATAATTATGAATTACATCCTCCATTTTAATCTGATTGTGATATCAGTTTATTTAAATTACCAGATCGGATATATTTTTACAATCCAAATTATCTTGGACTGCGCCATTGAATCAGATTGAATAGGATTGGATAATCAAGAGTTATATCCTAATTTTCAGACTAATTGTGACATCACACATTCATTACGTAGGTATATTAGGCTACATTTCGGTTACAAAATCGGATATAATTTATACGTAGTAATAAAATTAAAATAAGTATACATTTGCGACTGCATTATATAGTTATGGTCTGATCCTAACATCGGATAATCACGAGTAACATCCTCATTTTAATTTGATTGTGAAATCAGATATTCAATATTTATTTTGAGCTATTTTTCGACTACGATATCGGATATAATTTATGTATATTTATTTATAGAATAAAAAGCAAGTACCTATACAACCTATAATTTGTCATCAAGTTACAGTCCGATCATGATATTTAATAATCATGAGTTACATCCTAATATTTATCTGATTGTGACATCAGATAATGACTATTTATTTTAAGCTACATCTCCACTAAGGCATCGAAATTATTTTTTATATATATTTATGAGATCCATAGTAAGTGTACATCCTTAACTGTTTCATCGGATAATCATGAGTTACATCTTTTTTTTAATCTGATTGTGACATCAGCTTCTCAATAGTGAGCTACATTCCGATTACTACATGGGATAGAATTTAAATTTCGTCTTGGCTAAGTAGCTATTCTATACCGTTTATAAAGAGGCATAGACAGACGATTATACCTACACAATCTAAATGGCCGGTTTTCGAGCTTAATATTATAGAAAATGTGTTGTAAACTTTTAAAGATGGGTGCTATCCAGAAATCAGAGCCATGTGAGGGCCAATTCTTTTTAAAAAGGTTTTTTAGACAAGTCGAGCCGTTTTTTTTTTCTTCTTAAATTAAAAATGTTTCATTAGAACAAAACATTTCAAAATAGAAGTTCATAAAGTAATATCGGCCATGTTGTTTCATGGAAAAGGTGGACTTAAGGGATGCCCATCATTTAGTTCTAATTAATCTCACAAAAAAATAAATAAATATTCAAATATAAGAACTCTTTGTACGAGTACAAATTGTCTGTTTTTTGGGTAAGTGTTGCCCCATTTGTATTTACAAAACTGACGAAGCCACTAATTTATTTCCTATGAAGGAGAGTTTTTTTTTATATGACGTATACATATATGTTTTTTGTTAATAGGTTATTCATATGAGACACTATGTATTAAGTTTTTTCAGAAACCATTGGATTTTTAGAAAAATTAGCTTTTTATACTTGTTTTCTTATATAAAATTATAAAAATTATAAAATAATTTTCAGTACAAGAAAGATGGACCGACCATTAGAGAATTTTATAAATTGTAGGGGAAACTAGTTTTCTGCCTATATCCAGCAATACAATACTGTTTATACAAAGATCGTAAAGTAAGAAGAGTTCTTAGCTCGTAAAAAACCAAAGGGGATAACTCAGTAATGAAAATATCTAAAGAGTTAGCAAATATTTTGTTATGCTGGATTAATAAATTACGTGATAGTAGATATCAAATTTGTGTAGATTAATTGGAAATATTGAAATTTTTACAGACGCTCAAGAAGGGATGGAGCGTGTTCTGCAATGGGCCTATTGGTCAGAATCTAAACAAGAGTATCATATAATTTTTCTACACCTTTTATCAGTTTTGTTCAGGTAAAAATGTTTTTACAAACGAAAAACCATAAATTAATATACTGTACCGAGAACATAACATTGTGGCTACTATCATTATAAGGTGTTAAAAGAATGGGAAGTGTATTATACACTATTATATTAATATCCCAAGTTAAATACTCTTGCTCATACAATTTGGCGATGATGTGAACCGTTGCCTCTTTATATTTTTCCAAATTTAATTATCGAGTTGATAAAGCTTTCCGTTATTCAAAATAGTAGACGGAATGGTGAATAGCAGTTTTCCGATTTTAAAAAAAAGAATAACCGTTCCGGTATCCCGGAAAAATTTTATTTGCAAGTATAATAAATGCTAAATGTAAACGATTTATATCTTGGCTGGGAAACCCAAACACAGTAGCCAGTAATGCATTTTTTACTGGTTAAAATCTTTAAAATTATACATGTCCGCCTTTTAATATAATTTTATAATTACTACTACAGTAAACAAAAAGGTGAAAGTCGTGGTGGTGGTGTAACCTACAAAATGAACTTGGTGATTCCACCAAAATTTTTAAACTTAAAAAAAAATTATTAAAGTATTAACTACAATTAAAAATGTTGTCTACTACGGTTACACAAGTTTCGGTTGTTCCGGTGTCAACCTTCGGGCCTTCGACGTCGCTCAGACGGCAGCTAGGGGGTGGATAGCTTACAAAAATTCCGGAAATAGTAGACAAATAAATAGGCGCCAACTGGGTCTATATAGTGGCCAAACTATGATCCTATTTCCCCAAAAACCCAGTAAATGAGGAAAGAAATAAAAGACAAACCTCAACTTATGTTCCTTTATAAAGAAAAAAAAAAAAATATTTAGTAAATATACAAACTAATTACCTGATGGCTTAGATAATAAAAAAAAAGTTGGAGGAAATTAAAAGGAAAAACTTACACAGTGTATGTATATGCATAACCCAAAAAAATTAATAAATGTATCAAAGTATGGAACGGTTCGTCGTTAGCTTGGTACCAGGCATGACGCTTGCGCAAAACATTAATTTCCACCTTACATAAAAAAAAATATAATATAATAGTTAACTTAAATATTGTGCATCACCGTACCTATACTACTTCATATATTATAAAAACAGTAAACTTATAATCTTTATAATCTTATAACCCTCTCCAAATTGGAAGGTGATATCTGCTTAACTTTTGGTTAAGACCAAACTACCCAAAAGAAAATTATTAAACCATGAAATTTTATAATTAAGTATAATTCATAGAACTAAATAAAAATATCAAAAAAAATAATAAAAATACAACATATAAAGGACTTTAGACACAGAGGTTATTTACTTAAACTCCCAGATTGGAAGAGGTTACTTAATCTCTGCCCCCACACGGGTCTTCTGAGATTGCTTAACTTAATCGTTAAGTCTGGACCATTTAATAATGAATAAATTAAAAAAAAGTAAAATTATGGCAGTAGCCCTTAATAACTGAAGAATTACAACTTAAGCGTGGAAGCAGTCCAAGTGTTCTGCGACCCGAAGGATTACTACATCAGCATTAAGTGCTTAAATTAAGTAAAACTTTAAAATATTAATCAATTAAACGATGTAACATTTGATAATACTTAAGTAATGAGTGAAAGAACCTTAGAACATTCTGTGCTCAAAAGTATAAATAATGTTGAGAATACCTTGACAACATTCGGTTGAAAGTGAATGTATAGTTTAACAAAGCACGCATGAAACCTTCAATATAACGTATAAGAAAAACCTGATAGTAGGGTGTCTTCTTTCACAACATTCCCATCTTCCTATCCAGAACGATGAATCATCATTGTAAATCTAGCTACAAGTAAACTAGGTGGCTAGCATACCAATGTTCTGTGTTCCCTCGATGAAACCATTGAACTCCGGACGATATAACCCTCTGTGTACAACTGTTGAAATCCTGGGTCAACAATCCCTTGGGTCAAACTGTCGTCGAATCCTGGGCTAACAACCCCCTGGGTTAAACCCTTAAAATATTACAAAGAAAAATGTCAATACACATTGACTCAAGTATCCCGAACTATAGGATTACCCAAAAATGTACATAAACTAGAAAATATTCAGTATCTAGGATAAAGAAAAATTACATTGGCTCAACAGTGAGTCATAAACAGTATTATGAGCTCAAATAATTAAAATTCTGTTACACATGGTTGGTAACATAACCTAATATATACAAAACATACCTTTTTCGTAAAGGGTTAACTTGGTAGCCTTTCAAGGATGAGAACCACGTGAGATGATTCACAGCACAACAATATTCCACACTCCAAATGCTGTGAACGTCCAATTCTTGCGTTAAAATCCTATATTAGATATGGGCTGGACCAATGACCATGGGAATTTACCAATTCACTAAAATTCCCCTCAAAATACGAAATGTCCATTTACCCACAATTAACCATGAAATAGAATTTAAAATCCCCTTTAATTAGGGTAAGCCGATGGGGCTAAATATTAAGAAAATTCTATTTCGACACAAAAATCGTCTCTCGTGACTGAATACCCACTGACAGAAAAAAACAATACGTCAGTCGTCCAAAATGGCCGAAATCCCTTTCCGATAAATGTCAAGTGGGTTCAGAAATTCATCCTCAAGAATTCCCCACTATATAACTTAACAGACCATTTACGAAAGGTACCCTAAAAACTATATTTATATACAGTATAACTACATTTGGGAAACTGTTCCCGACAAAAAATTAACACAACAGCGATCGCAAAACAAAATCCCTCACGACTTAAAATCGCTCATTGTGAAACTACCTTACCTCGGGTTCTGAGCCCGATATTAGAACGTACCACCAACATGACACTTGTCGGTGTTCTGTCGTCAAATGACGTTTATGTCATTCACTGTCACAATTAATAAACATTAACCTAACCAAAAATAAACAAGAAAATCTTAAAGAATGGTATCGTAAATAATTGATTACCCAAAGGTGAGACTATAATACATAATATGTATAAATTTACAACGGAACTTGGTCTATTTTTAGGAGAATCTGGCAAATTAAAACAGTGAACACTACACCGCAAATATGACCAATGTACAAAGTATTATACTAGCTTTTACTTAGTGGTGAGATGAAATAAATTGTAATAAAGATATCCAAAAGTTAGAATACAGGTGAAGTTAGTTAATGACAAAAATAATAGTGATATCATCAATACGATTTTACCCTTTTTTTTCGTATGATTAACCAGGTAAGCCAAAACAATTTTATTAATTCGTGGGGCCAAAAATGAACGTTACAGTGGTACCATTATGGGACTCTCAGCCTTGGTATCCGTTATTTTTATTTTTATTGCTATGGGTAGATCAGACATTAATATTCACTCCTAATAAGGACTTACTTTCTTTTGATAGGATAACCCATCCTTTCTCAGGAATAATTTCCCTGGTGGCAGGGATATTATTCAGTAAACTCTCATGGATATCGGATACTATGCCTAAAAAATATAACTCCCAATTAAAATTGTAGTTGGAAGTCCATGTTAGAATATTTAATAAGACAACTTTATAGTGATTCATCATATAATTCACTAAACTGTTACAGATTAGATATAGCGCAAATAGCTAAACCTGAAATGGCACAATATTTTCAGGTAAAAAGATTTTTTTTAGAAGTTTTTTAGGTTTAAGATCAGATGTGCTTAAATAAGAAAACACGTGGGATATAAATGTAGTGTCAAAACCTTACCAATAAATTAGCAGTTATACTGGTTATATTGGTTAGCACATTCAAATTTTATAGCTACAGAGATACAGAATTGTCAGAAAAGAACAAGAAATTCAGAAAATGGTAACGAAAAAAGTAAAGATATCAGCTAACAATAGAGTTTATCCCATGTTAAACCTTTCGTTTTCTTTTATACAAGCCCAGGTATTTGCGTAGCAACAACCTTGTTAGAGTATATAGAAAAAATTAAAGACTTAAGGGGTAATTGTGGTAGCCTCTGTACATTATAATTAGGAAGCCGCATCATGCTGCCTCTACGCAAACCATCAGCTTATGGATGAACTTATTTTTGAGTAATTGCTATGGAGCAATTTTTCCTTTTAGAGCACATGACATATCTCTATTTTTTAAGTTTTCTTGAAAGTGGGTCAATTATGACAATATAAATTTTAAACTTGTAATCAGTTAAATATAAATAAAATGTTTTTTCGTAATTTTTCGCAACATGCTTTAAACAGCGACATATATCTTATTTACGAGACAAGGCAGAAATATAATTATAAGATCAAACGAACTTACCTGAAGTAAAGTTCGATCTTAATTATATGCCTTGTCGAAGTAAATAAGTCCCAGACCACCCAATATTTCTAAAGTCCCCTTTAAGTTGCAACAAGTATGCTATGAAATGACTAAAGCAAAGTGTTGGGATGAGGGGATTGGTGGAGAAGGGAATATATTAAATAGTTCCAGCTTTCAACTATGTGGTCGAATCGAAGCATATACAGGGGGCGACATATATCTTATTTACTTCGACGAGGCATCATATAATTAAGATCGAACTTCACTTCAGGTAAGTTCGTTTGATTTCATAATTCTCCAAGAATGCCTGGTAGCTTACTAAATAGGGTGTGCCAAAATCAACAAAAAAATTGATTTTTAAAAATATATGATACAGTAGTACAAAAACGCTGTGATTTATGTTTCTAATTTTTAGCCAGGCCCCTAAAGAGCCAGAAGAAACAATTTTGTTTTTTTTATTTTTAACTTCAAGTACCGAAAAAAAATTTAATAATAGTTTCTTAAAGCTTTCAATATTTTTTTTTTTTTTTTCAAATAATAATATTTAGCCGGGCCCCAGTGAATCTTAAAAGGCGTATTTTGCAGCGGTTGCGCAATAAGCTGAAAGCCCTACTTATATGTGCAGTATTTCGCATGGTTGGATTATTTGGATACGCTGACTATTTTGATAATAAATAAAAAGAAGAATACAAAGTAATAAACCTCCCCAGTGTTCACCGCGTGAAGGTAGCTGCCCCTCGAGCTCCGCCTACCCTCCTATCCGTTATACAAAACTATAAAAAAACGTGCAAGTAAAATTTTTAACATAATTTTTTTTGCTTAGTCTCGTTCATTCACACAGTTTATGCAACATTTATTTTCCGCTTCTTATTACCACCATCACTTGCTCCAAATTCATCACTGTCACTCTCGTCATTGTCAGAAACTTCGATATTATCATTTTCATTATCAG
The DNA here is from genome assembly GCA_927349885.1 of Psylliodes chrysocephalus. Lineage (NCBI taxonomy): Eukaryota > Metazoa > Arthropoda > Insecta > Coleoptera > Chrysomelidae > Psylliodes > Psylliodes chrysocephalus. The sequence continues at coordinate 13,092,914 of OV651817.1, forward strand.
GCAAATAGTCCTGCTCATCGTCACCTAGCTTCTTGTTCGCTCGCAGACTCATGATCACTTTCTGAATGCACATTTTCATCAGCTTCGATGTCACTATTATCACAGTCTGTTTCATCGAACCATATTATCGCTTATTTTTCAAAATTATCATCTAAAATATTCACTTTCTTCGATGGACCAGGCGTAGGATTTGCCATAGCGTTAAGTTTTTTATCACGTAACCACGGACGCGGAGTCTGAGAGACTTCCGGTATGCAAAATCAGAATAAAATAAAATTTCACGATACTGCTACTTTGAGACGTTCTAGAGCACTAAAAATGTGGAAGGTGCACAAAGCAGCAGCAGCAGCAAATATCAGTTGTGGTGGGAGTAATGGGGTAAAATGCACGCCGCGGAGTCTGATAGACTCCTTGTCCGTGGTTAAGGGTTAAAGGACATTTCAGGTAACAAACGTTTATTATTGATGAACTTATTCAAAAATCATACTATTCCAATTCGTATATAATGAAATGAACTATGTAGTACTTTGTATACATATAAACGGTAATAAAACCATCACAAATCAGATTGCAGTTTGATTCTAAAACAAAATTTGGCCAAATCTCAATATTGTGAATTTGTATATATCCATTTATCGTAAAAAAACAAAATTTTACGACTTACGCATGGAAAATACTGAATATTTCAGTTTTGATTTTGACATTAAGCTGTATATATCTTTACTATAGTTTGATTATATGTTAGATTTTTCAGTATAGTAATACATATCCAATACATGCATATTTCACTCTATATAAAGCAGAATAAAATGGATCTAAAAGGTATTTAGTTAAACATGAAACGATTCATTTACAAAGGACTTGAAGCGGACTAATTTACTTTGAGGCAAACCTAACATAAAAGGGCGATGTTCGAATAACCAAATAACAACCACAATAAATGCTTTTCCGTTTCGCCAGGCCAAATTCTAACCGCATGTGTACAAAATATTATGTGTCTGAATTTCCATTTGCGAATACTCAAAGGTAAATAACTTATAACTTTGTACAAAGCCACTACCTAATTATCTTATGATTTACTTTTTTACAAAATTAGTTAAGCTAAATATTGTTTTAATTTATTTGAGTTATAGGGTGTCCTAGCTATTAGTTAACAGGTTCTAATTATTCACTATGTACATTTAAAAAAACGTTTTGATTTTGACAAAAGACCAGAAGACTATTAGAACCTTTAGGACGTTGAATTTTCTGGTTTATAAAGCATTTGTGTTACTTTTGATTAGGTTTTACAAATTGTTTGAAAAATTCATGTAAAATATTTGGTCCTCTTTATACAAGAAAATAATCTTAAAACACCATTTAAACATAACGTGCCTGGTGATGATTGGTTTGAAACTTTAAAATACGTCATCATCTCAGTATAAAAAAGCTCTAATCAGTCGAGTTCGCTCAAAAAAAGATGACGGACCTTTTCGTTATTAACAAGTATTTTAATATTGTAATGTGAGCCATTCCATAATTCAGTCATGCTCTAATACTCCAAGTCCCTCTCTAACTTATTTGGCCTTTGAGGATCAACTAATCTGATTATCATACTTAATTAAACACCTTAAGACCAAACATATGTAATGACTATGGCGGAGGAGCTTTAGATGACTGTTCGAGAAAGAACGGGATAATGTTTCTAGTGTATTGGTGAGAATAAGTGAAACGTTCTAGCACATTCGCCAATTTTTTAAATTTGTATATAAATATTGGTGGAGGCACAAGCGAGAGTTAGCTATTGTATGAACATTGTATGACATATATATATATATATATATATATATATATATATATATATAAATTAGAATAATAGTGTTATAAAATAAATAAGTGTTTAAATAAATTATTAATAAACAAACTGTTGTTTAAAATAAACAAACATCACATTGGTGTCGAAAAGTGGAATAGTGTAAATAAATAGTGGACAATAATGGCTAAAAGATTGTGTGATTTAAAAGTAACCGAGCTACGTCGGGAGTTAAAAGATCGCGAGTTGGAGACGACAGGGAAGAAAGCAGAACTGGCAGAGCGGTTTAAAGAAAAAATAATAAGTGAAGGTTTGGATCAGGAAACGTACCTTTTTTCGGATGAGACATCTTCTGCTATAATTTCTTCAATTTCTTCCGATATGGAAAGTAAGATGATCTTCATGAAAACCAATATTTCTTTTATTATTTCCTCATTAGAAACTAAAGTTTCTTCATACATTTCCTCCTTAGAAAGTAAAGTTTCTTTAGACATTTCCTCCTTAGAAAGTAAAGTTTTGTCTGACATATCTTCTTTAAAAACCGAAATTTCTTCCGACTTGGAAACCAAAATGTCTTCTATGGAAAATAAATTTTCGTCCAATATTTCTTCCTTAGAAGAAAAATCTGATGTGTCCAACACATGACTTTCCTATGTAGTTATTATAGGCTTTTTCCGGTTATTTTGTACAACCTATTGCAGCATCTCTATAAATGTTTAGATGATAAACTAAATATATACATTGTCCACATACATCTACCTCGAAATATTTTTCTATAGATATTCATTGAAAACGAAAATACTGAAAAATTTTAATTTAGCACTTTTACATTACGGTACATTTTAGAAAAATCATGTATAAACAAAAATTATAGAGATCGATATCGCAAACAACTTTTAGTTCAACAATTTTCATAAAAATCAGAATTTTGCACATTTTGTCAAATTTATCGAATACGGACCATTTCAGGAAATTTTGACATAAAACAAAAATTATAGATAATAATATAAGAAGTAACTTTTATTTAAACAATTTTTTCTTCCAAACATAAATAACAAATATATTCAATAAAATATAAAAACAGCCTCCCATAAAGTACCCCCTAGATGTTCCGACTTTGTCCAAAATCTAATTATTTCACGTCAGGCCGAAATAAACCTTAAGTTTAAAATTTAATGTTTTTTCTTCATCCGTTTTTGAGTTTTCTTCAAAATTCGAAATTTACACCTTTTCTCAAATATCTCGAATACGGTCCATTTTAGAGAAATTATGTATAAAATAAAAATTATAGAGAATATTACAAACAGCTTTTGTTTAAACAATTTTTATAAAAAAATATTTTTTTTACATTTTGTCAAATTTCTCGAATACGTACCATTTTAGGAAAATTTTGTATATAACAAAAATTATAAATAGTTATATTATAAGTAACTTTTATTTGAAGAATTTTCTTCTCCAAACGTAAATAACAGATATATTCCATAAAATATAAAAATGACCAATTATAAAGTACCCCCCCAGATGTTCCGACTCTGCCCAAAATCTAATCAGTTCATAAGACGCTGAAATAAAGCTTAAGTTTAAAATTTGGTGTTTTTCTGTGTATCGGTTCATGAGTTATGCGACCTACAGACAGACACAGACACAGACACAGACACAGACACAGACACAGACACAGACACAGACACAGACACAGACACAGACACAGACACAGACACAGACACAGACACAGACACAGACACAGACACAGACACAGACACAGACACAGACACAGACACAGACACAGACACAGACACAGACACAGACACAGACACAGACACAGACACAGACACAGACACAGACACAGACACAGACACAGACACAGACACAGACACAGACACAGACACAGACACAGACACAGACACAGACACAGACACAGACACAGACACAGACACAGACACAGACACAGACACAGACACAGACACAGACACAGACACAGACACAGACACAGACACAGACACAGACACAGACACAGACACAGACACAGACACAGACACAGACACAGACACAGACACAGACACAGACACAGACACAGACACAGACACAGACACAGACACAGACACAGACACAGACACAGACACAGACACAGACACAGACACAGACACAGACACAGACACAGACACAGACACAGACACAGACACAGACACAGACACAGACACAGACACAGACACAGACACAGACACAGACACAGACACAGACACAGACACAGACACAGACACAGACACAGACACAGACACAGACACAGACACAGACACAGACACAGACACAGACACAGACACAGACACAGACACAGACACAGACACAGACACAGACACAGACACAGACACAGACACAGACACAGACACAGATACAGATACAGACACAGACACAGACACAGACACAGACACAGACACAGACACAGACACAGACACAGACACAGACACAGACACAGACACAGACACAGACACAGACACAGACACAGACACAGACACAGACACAGACACACACACACACACACACACACACACACACACACACACACACACACACACACACACACGGATTCAGGGGACTTCAAAACGTAAAAATTCGTCGAAAACTCGAGGTAGAAAAAAATCATGATTCCTATCTGTATACAGATATAAGGAAAGTAAAAAGTGTCTTCCGAAATGTCTTCTTTAAATGATGAAATCTCTTCTGATATGACTTCCATGAAAAACGAAATTTCTTCTATGGAAGATAAGATTTCTTTCGTTATTGAGAAAATAATCTCTTCCGTTAAGGAGAAAATAAAAGAAATGAAAAAGACGATAGAAGAACTGGAACATTCAGACCCAGCCAAGGACGTTGATATGCCGTAACAATCAGTAGGTACGTTATACAGTTAAATGAAGTTCGTATATTATATATACCTCACAAGCATGTGAAGTCCAATTTTTATATGTTTTGTTTATTCTACGAATTTATGAATTCCCTTTTACTTTATAGCTGATTTCTCTGGATGGAATTGCTGGACGGTATAAGGGCAAAATAAGTATTGTTTAATCAATTTTTTGGTACTAACGTTTTTTCGCATTCAGTTTTTTTTTCCTGCAGAGCATATATAACAAAGTAGAGATTTTGTGTTTTAATAAATTCTTTGTAGTATAATATCTTCTCAATATTAATTTTTTTCAATTAAATCTAGAGATCCTGTGATTTTTTGCACAAATTTTTGATGCCTTACTCTCATCTCTTGTTTATCTGCTCGTTGCTTATGCTTTCGTTTAAAATTCATTTCTAGACATTGCTGTCATAACAGATACGATTGAGTGGAAAAGATTTTTCAATATTGGTTTTAAATTACGGTGGTCGAACAAATCTACATGGTCTAATGACATTCTTGAGTTATTAGGGAAAATGAAAAAAGCCAGATTAGGTTCTGGCTGTTCAAGCTAGGGATGTGAATTTTAAAGTTTGGACCAAACTTGTAGTGGATATTTACTCCTAATTTCAGGAATCGGGATAAAAAACAGTTACGTATTGTAAAGTGTAACCTTCATCTTGAAGCTAATTTTATTAGTCATTTATTGCACTACATAATATTATTTTAACTATAATATTGCATTATTAATAACTATATTTTGTTGAAAGTGCAACATGAAGATAATGAAGTTAATGTCATGTGGTGAATAAAATTGGCTTTCAAATAATGTAATCCGGGTTCGATTCCTGTCGGTGAAAGAAATTTCATTAATTAAATTAATTAATAATTAATTCTAATGCGTAGGTAGGATTCCCCACTCGGCCATTTACTGTAAGGTTCCAATTAACAAAGATGGTATTAAGTAGCTCTGGAAAACAGTAACAAATTGTTGACTGACCACGAAGCTGATAACCTTAAGGGGCGTTTGATTTGAAACTCGATCGAGCGAGCGTCGAGGAGGCCAAGAAGTGATGACGTCACAATAGAGCATTGAATCAAATCAAATAAAACAGAGTAAAAAACATAACCTCTCTTTTTGTGATTCTTGTTTCTGGTTTGTATGTTAAAATAGTGAGCAAAAAGTAAAGAAAATGGAAAAACTTTTAATAATAAGAGGTAATGGCCATGAAATGCAGCATTTACCACAAATGCCCGCTTCGCTCTCATACTGTGATTACTGGTGATTAGATCTGGACAGAAAAAATGTATTTCCCAAACACACATTTTGTGTTTTTTTATGATGAATAATTTTAGCTATAAGACAAAAGCGGCTAAGTAATTTGTTGACTTCTTGTCTGGTCTTTAATTTTGAGATTCAAATTTGTTTGTAAGTTAATTAAAAAGAGATAGGTAGAGACAAAGACAAATTTCTCCCTCTTCTCGATCTTTCTGCTCTGAGAACATCGAGCTCGCTCTATGTTCTCGCTCCAAAGCGAAACAAACACTTTAGGGATCTCTCGGAGTGTCAATTCAAACACTTTTGAAGCGCTCGGAGATCTCCGATGATCAAATCAAAAGCACCATTAGTAGTTTATGCCGATGACACTGACACAATAATAATAAAATGATAAAACAATAAATTTAAATTACTTGTTGAGGAAAAGGAATGTTTCGTCGTTTATGATCAATTATTTAAAATACGGATCGACTAATACAGATATCGGTATATCGGCCATATCGGCCTAATAAAAATATTATAGTTTATTTGAAAATGAATAATAGCCAAATTTTTATGACACAGAAAATTAACCCCAATATAACATCATAAATCATTGAAGGATAATTTCTAAAACAAAATGTTTAGCATTATTTGTTCTAAAATAAAATCTTTGGTTTTTCCTTAAATTTTTAAAAATACCAATTTATTTCAATTCTTGTCTTAAAATTTCTAGTCACTTTAATAAACAAAAATAAGGTAAGTATGTTATCTCTACAAGTAGAAAATATTTACAATTCAAGATCAATTTAAGTAGCTGTCAACTATCTTAAAAAAGATTAACATTTCTAATCGGCAGAAAGTGTTATGCAGATTGTAAATTATTTTTGTTAACATTTACATTTCTGTTTACATAGCCTTGTGTTTGTAACACGAAGACTTGATAGTTCTGTAATAACATACTAATCTAGTGAATTTGTGTAATAAAAATGGCATAAACGTCTAATTATATTCGTGTAAAATTAAATTGCAATTTAACCGTGCAAATGAAAACTTTAGTGGTAAAGGTACATGACGCTCTTGTACATAAACATTTCAATAGTACTGTTTGGAGTATAGTTTCTAAGTGTTTAAATATGACCGGAGTTGAAAAAGCAACCATTTATAGATTTTGACGCAAAGAGAGGATCGAAGTGTTACAGTAGCACCTAAAACGTCAACTGGGAGAAAACCCATTCAAACTTACTATAAACAACTGATCCGAAGAAAAGTGCATTCGTTTTATTTACAAAAAAAGATATATACTTTGTAAAAAATTGTAAAATTAATGAAGACGAAACTGTGCCAAACGTTAAAAGAGACAAATTGTGGAAAACTTTATATGAATTATACTTCGTTTGGGAGAAGAACGATAGAAAATTTGCGTTCATAGAGAAAGATGAAATTATTTGTTGGAGGAGGCAATATTTAAGGGAAATTAGAAAACTAAGAAGAGATGGCAGACATATTTTTATTTGGATGAAACATGGATAAATGAAAGACATTTTGTAAAAAAAGTTTGGCAAGATAAACAGGTTACCAATGCTCGTCAGGCATTTATAGAAAATGTCTACAGGCTTAAAATCTCCAAATGGAAAAGGTCACCGTTTAATTATCACTCATAATGGAGGAGTTAAAGAATTTGTTGATAGAGGCTTGTTAGAGTTTGTTTCAAACCGTACGAAAAACTACCATGAAAAAATGACTGCTGATGTTTTTGAGGATAATTTCAGTCAAATGATATATTTATTATCGACCAATTCTGTAATAGTTATGGACAATGCCGGTTACCATTCAATATTAAAGGAACCGTTACCTAACACTAAATGGTGTAATTTGACTTACAGGTGAGGAAAACCCGGAAAACCTCACCCACCATCATCGAGACGGTAATGCATGGCGGTATTTTAATCTGCATGTCATATCAACAAAAACTGAATTTCTATTAATACGGCACACATCAAATCCTAAACCGAACCATGCAATTTAATTAAAAATCCACATGGTCTGGTCTGAGATTCGAAGCCCACCAGTCTCAGACTCATAAACTTGCCAATAAATGAATATAAGCACGTTAGACTGCTACACTACCGACCCGATTACCTATTTGATTAGTTTTCTTCTTATTCTTCTTCTATTTCTTTTGCGGGCGATGTCCTTTGGGAAAATTCACCCATGATTTGATTTTTTATGAAAGAAAATATTAAAATGGAAACGTGAAGCATATTATGTCTTCAGGAATGAACGTTTATTGTTTATTTCATGCTCTTTTTACTTTGTTTTCCACAATAAAAACATCTCATTGTAGCTTGGTGACACAATTAAATGACAAATGTGATGACAAATGGAAATAGAGGTTACGTTAAATAACATCCGGTCCGCCATATTATTTGCCCAAATCGGCCAATTTTTCGGAACGTTTTTAGGGGGCTATATCCTATCCAGTAAAATAATACAGATCAGTGTCTGAGACGCATAGATGATGCCATCGTTGCTGCGGTCGTTGCGTTTCCTATCCTTATGTCCCTAATCTCTGGTGACTAATTTACAATAAATATTAGATTTAGATATAAATACATTAATTTACTTACATTAGAAGCTTTAAAAAGATATTGAATTGATTTCTCCTTGTGTTTTCTTTAGTTTTACATTTGATTTGTATCCTGTTTTACAAACTGGAACGACGTAAATCTAGCTTTGATATTCTTTTCGCTCATGTTACTTGTACACAGGTACTTTTTTCATATTATTTTGATTCTTTTCACCAATTGTTTAAAAAATAACTCATTTTACATTGAATTACATAGAAAATTAACAACGCTGTTATTCGTCATGCGAACTACAGTCAATTTCGCAAACTTTATACAAAGGACGGAAATTTGAAATTTGACCATTACCTATTCGCCTCCTTCTCTCTAGTCTGTAATATGATCGTGTTATTTTATCTATTTTTATAGTGTTTAAGCTCTTATTATTTGGGGAGTGGGTCAGGTTATTAAACAACTCGTGTCACTTTGAAAAAGAATGTTGGACGCCACTATATTTAAACTTTCTAAACTTGACAAGCGATTAATGATGAAAATATAAAAAATCACTAACCTTTATGACATTATAATTAAATAAGGTATCGACAAATTCTAATTCACAGAGACCTAATTATTCAAATTTAAATGATTTATTATAACTTATCTGTGGTATAACAGGTAAGCAGGTACAGGGGATTCGTATGATAGGCTTGGATATCACCAACTGATAATTCTTCTTAGGTAAAGTTAAATCTCGTACACTTCTTTGGATGGCTCGAACTAAACCTCTAGAAATACTTGAAACAACCTCTGTAGCTGGAACCAAACTTCTAAGTTTCAATATTTCTACACATGCAGCTGAAACGTTCTTCCTAACAATCTTTTTCGATAAACTTCTATAAAACCATCGACATAACTTCTACTGAACTTCTACTGAAACCATCTATATACAACTTCTATAGGACCATCTATATACAGCCAGGCTACAAGGAAAAATATAAAGAAAGGAGTCAGGAAGAGTATATAGGAAACAGATAATACTTTTTACTATTAAATGAACATTTAAACTATTATTTGAATAGCTTCGCAGAGACCAAATTTAATAGGAAAAGAAAAAGTCTTATTAAACACATTTAAATATAGTAAAGCATATTATCTATTTCAAACAAAATAATATATGAAATTATATAAAACATAAGATTTCTTGTGTAATTCAATGTGTGAGGTTATGTTTCAAATTTGACATTTTAATAAAGAAATTCTTGTACTAAATATATATTTTCAACAAAATATCGGTAGGAAACTTACCTTTATAAAATCAGACGGTCATTGAAAATATTAAAGACAATTAGTACATCGGATGTACTAGATAAACGATAATTAAAATTCAATAATTCAACTTGCTTGATCACAGAGGTAAATCGAAATGACAACCCGAGTTTTGACACAAGGCATAAACGACAAATGACGTTTGTGTAGAGATGGTGGTTTCAAAATAACGAAAATGGTTACAACCGTTACTATGTCTGGGTCAAATAACGAAAACGGTTCCAACCGTTACAAGTCTTCATATTGTAATATACAACAATTAAAAACTAAACCGAGAAATTATTTCCTGAGATATTTTGTGATTTCCATGTAACTCAAAGTAAAAGTTCTAAAGAAATTGCAGCTGATAGTCTAAAAATTTCAAAAAACTGTTACAAAATTTATAATTTTGCCTTGATTCGCTGAAAAAAAAAAATTATTTTAAAAGTAACTTTCTGAAGATTCTAAATTTTCTAATTCTTTGTCAGTATCTTGCACTGACTGTTCCGTTTTCAGCAAAACAATGGCTGCATTCAGTAGAAAAATCTGATCGGGATTTATTTGAGGTCCATTTATAACAGTTGCATATTTTGTTAAAATGGATTATTTCGTGTTATTAAATAAATGTCATTTATTTGTAAAAAAACTTCATACTTAACATTATTCGATTTTATGTTTATGTCAAATGTAAGTAAAAAGGTAGGACTTTAGGGAGAGCTTCGACGGCACAGTGGATACAAATATTTTAATATTCGTTCTTGACGATGTTATTGGGCTAACTATTATTTTACAAATGTCGGAAAAATTGATAGACTGTACTGTACGTTTATGTTTATATCTATCTAAGCCAGCCATACTCAACGTTTTTTTCCTTCGGGCCACATTCGTATATGTGCTATGTTACACGGGCCGCAATATTTTTGGATGATGACCTTTTTTTAGGCCATCTATCTAAAATTAGTTAGTGGGGACCTCTAATTAATAAAACACATAACATAAATATATCCCGTTGTGTTACTGCAAAAACAAGATAACTCACATTTTTAAAGTTTCGATAAAACACTATTCAAACGTTTAAAACTGAATAAAAAATCAGTAGAAGCTTCAAACCGTTTATTAACTTCAATGAAGACGATATTGAAAACATTGTTCACAATCAATCAATAATTGTTCAAAAAAGAGAGAAAAAGCGTCCTTAGCTTATTCTAGCTCTACATACAAATCATAAATCAATGTATGTGTCACTATCTTCAGTAGAAGTTTTAGTAACATTATTGGATACAGATAGATTGTGATGATAATAATGGTGAAATTCATCAGGTGTATCTGATTTTGCAAAATTTTAGTAAATCATTTTTCTTGCACATTTTTGTATTTTCAAAACTTTGTTTCATCCTTTCATGCATGCACATTCACAACCGGAAATGGCGAGAAAAAAAGATCATCGTATAAAATTAAGGTGGATTTTCAGTGATTTCATCTAAATTACATAAAAAAAATTTATGTGATTTTCGAAATACAGATACGTTTTGACCTTATTGATTTCCCCTTGCTTCTGGCCTTTATCTTGTTTTGGCAGGAACACTACTAGGAATCACACTTATCAATTGAACAAAATGTTATGATTATGTTTTGGTGCAAATACCACTCCATCTTGTTTGTCCATGTTGTTCATGTATTAACATGCAGTTAGTGTTTATTGGCTATCTGTTTATTATGAATATATACTTCTTTCACACTTGTAGAAAGTGTACCTACTTAACTCGAAAATTCCAAAAGTGGAGCTATCTTATTTTAGCAGTAACCTTACAAAATTCCAAACGTTCATTTGAAAATTAGCATGCTATTTAGCGCTGCGACCAATAATAGTGTTGCGGGCCCCAAAAAAAGCTTGGAGGGCCGCAGGTTGAGTATGGCTGATCTAAGCTGATATTAGCGTCAAAAATAGATTGTTTAAATAGTTTACTTCAAAGTAGCATAAATTACGTACACTCCAAAAAATAATTAGTAGAAGTCTTAAAAAAATCTCTGAAAATAGCCCACATAAAAGTTGCAAATTAGGTCACTATTTGAACTTAGTTTTCTTGTGACTGCAACAATAATAAAACAACAACAGTTTAATAGCTTCAGATTTCTTATATATTATACAGAAGCCATCTTACTATGATTTTTTAAAGACGCCCTAACTAAAGGTTATGTCGAGAAATACCGGCAGAAAAATGTTCCGAGTATTCTCTCAAAAAACTTGGACCTCTTTGCTGGAATCGAAGGCAATTCCATTAAAACTATTCTTTTGTTGAATTTTCCAAATCCGAAACCAATTTTGTGGCTCCAATTGTACGAGTATACTGCTCTCGCACCGCACCCAAAATCTAAATATTCTGTATGAAAACGCTGGTGTAATGATATTATAAGAGTAGTTACATATTGGTATGAATTTTGAGTAAACCTTTTTTTCGACAATAACAGTAAAAAATTTTTAATACTTCATCCTAAATAAACTTTACCACTTATAAAGTACTTTAGCAAAATATTGACATTCAGATATCACTGGATGTTGAATAAATAATTGTTAAAATTGAAAATTTTATGTACCCTATGTCCCGTGACGTGTACCAATAAATATAGAAAATTTAAATTTTGTTGCCAAATGTATAATTTTATTTTCCTATTAGTAAAAGAGAAAAATAATTAGGTGCTTTTTTAACATTTTTGGACACTGCATTAAGTAGTGTTGCAATTAAATAAAACCGGTAGCGTCGATTAAAATTTACTGATAGTATATTTTAAAATTTTTGTAGTTGTCTATAGGGTGAATTTAGGCGCGAAATTTCATTAAAAATGGTTTTTCAATCCAAATTTTGTTTTAAATGCTGAATTAAAAGGATAAATTAATATTTTCTTGTTAAAATAAACAGCATTATTAATTGTTTCGACGCAAGTTTCAAAATTCCAAAACGTTGTTATAGTCCATTGCACGTAATGCTTTTAAAATACGAGGTGAAAGCCAATATTCATTTTGAGTAACGCGTTAAAAAAAAGGTGAATTGTTTCGTGCATATCCGGTTCAATACCATCATTAATATAAACATATTAGAAAGGGTCTTTGTGTTACAAAATACGCGTGATCTGCTTCTTCACTCGGTGCATTAATAACGTAAAAATAACAAAGGTATACAATATGAAGACTAGATAAAAGGAGGCGAATCGGCAATGATCAAATATCAAATTTCTGTCCTTCTTTTTATAAAATTTGCTAAAGTAACTTTAGTTTGGAGGTCAAACGTCATTGCCGTTCATTTTCTATACAGGGTGTAACTAAATAAGTGTAAAACATTTAAGGGGGTGATTCCTCATCGAAAAAAAGATAGGATCTTTCATATAAAGAAACTTCATTGGAACATCCCTTGTTAAGGATACAGCCCCTTAAAGAGGGTACATAAAATGTGTTTAACATTTTGTTTCACAAGCACTAAACAAGTTACAATATTGAAATTAACCTGTCATTTTCTACTACCAAGAAGACACTTAGCCAGTAATTTATTTGGTTTACCCCATGGTTTTAAGGGGTGGAAAACGCAACCCCTAAAATTTCGTTTTAACGTAACTTTTTGTCTTATTATTTGTTTACCAGTTAAAATTTTATTTCCGATAGCCTGTTTCATTGTAAACAAAAAATGTCTCTTGAATGTTCTGCCCAACACAAACCAGTTCGCATCAAAAAATTATTTTACGAACAACTACAGAGATACATCGTCATAAATTCGAACTGGATTTATTGTTATTTTGTAGTTACTACCTCCATTAAATGATTAAAAAGGGGAATAATCAAAACTAATTTATTAATAACAAAACATACCAACATGTAGAAATCATAGTAAATGTTCAATATGTCTACCTTCAGACATTACGCATGCGTCTGGACGTCGGCGCATTGAGCTACGTATTCGCTCAAATAATCCTGGAGTCTCTCTAATTACCCTGCACGCATCGATGATGCGGTTACTTAAGTCTTCAACATCGCGAACAGGAGTACAATAAACCAAATGCTGCAAATGACACCAAGTAAAAAATTCGAGAGGATTGAGATCCGGGGATCGAGCGGGCCAATTCTGTGGTCCTCCTCGACCTATACACTGATTTGCATATGTTTCAGTTAAATGCTGACGTGCTACTTGACTAAAATGGGCGGGAGCCCCATCATGCATAAAAAACATATCCCTTCTGACTCCCAAAGGAACTTCCTCCAGCAGTACGGGATGCACTTCTCTTATAAATTGAACATATTCCTCACCATTTAATCGAGGAGATAGAAAATGAGGCATAATTAAATAATCACCAATAACTCCGGCCCACATGTTAAGAGAAAAGTGTTCTTGATGGTGAGTTTCGACAATAGCGTGAGGGTTTTCATCAGCCCATATGTGGTTACTATGAAATTATTATTCTTGTCCCAAGAAAAACTATATTCGTCTGTGAATTCAATTGTCTACAGAAAGTCACGATTTCTTCTAATCATTTCCAGTATCCAATTGCAAAATTCAAGACGGTTTGGAAAGTCTCCTGGTAACAGTGCCTGTACTCATTGCAGATGGTATAAGAGATGTTCCTTTAAAATTCGAAATACCGTCATATGATCAACATTTAGCTGGAAAGCCATCTTTCTAGTACTGGTAGTAGGTTGTTCTTCAATAAAATTAAGTGGTGCTTCCCCAAGCTGTGGTGTTCTTACTTCTCGATGGCGACCACAATCGTGCGTTATTTTGTTGAATGAACCATAATCTCGTAATCGTTGATGAAGTCGGGCAAATATTCTATGTGACGGATGCTGCCGTTGAGGATACATTTCAGCATATCTTCTAGAAGTTTCTAACCCATTCCCCTGCGACAGACCGTAAACGTATTGCATATCAGCCATTTCCTCATTTGTGTATGCCATTTTGATAACAAGTGAATTATTAAAGTAACAAATTACGAACAGAACAACAATACACCATTAGTATTACTTTAATTTTAAAAATTTACAAACTCACAGCTTGATTTCAACGACATTGTCAGTATCGCTAATAGCGGCCTACTAGATAAATTAGTTTCGTATTTTCGATTTGTGGCGATATCTATCTTGTTCGTAAAATAATTTTTTGCTGCGAACTGGTTTAGAATCAAACAGGCTGTCCGAAATAAATTTTTAAATGGTAAACAAATAATAACACAAAAAGTTACGTTGGAACGAAATTATAGGGGTTGTGTTTTCCACCCCTTACAACCATGGGGTAAACCAAATAAATTACTGGCTAAGTGCCTTTTTGGTAGTAGCAAATGTCAGGTTAATTTCAATATTTTAACTTGTTTAGTGCTTGTGAAAAAAATTGTTAAACAAATTTTATGTACCCCCTTTAAGGGGCTGTATCTTAACAAGGGATGCTCCAATGAAGTTTATTTATATAAAAGATCCTATCTTTTTTTCGATGAGGAATCATCTTCTTAAATGTTTTACACTTATTTAGTTACACCCTGTATAAGTCAACGAAAATGAAGTGATTTTTTAAAAAATTGGTGAAAATAATTAAAATAATGTGAAAAAAACATGACTGACAAAAAACATTAAAGCAATATATACTTCGTTCCAGATTGTAAAACAGGATACAAATCAGATGTAAAACTAAAGAAAAAACATGGATAAATCAATTCAATGTCTTTTTAAAGCTGTTTAAATATAATATTTATTCTAAACTAGTCACAATACGTATCTTAAAGAGTGTAGTTTATTTTATTATAAGTTTCTATAAGATAACATTTTACATCATAGATTCTGACTGACAAACAACAATAATTATACATTAAATATAATTTACTAGAAAAGAAAATTTGTTTTTTTAAATAATTTTAATGTTAGATAAAGAGTTGCTACTGCTTTCTTGTAGCTGATACCAGACAGATATATATGGTCTCGTCTGGGATTTTCCCTTTCCGGATCGTCGCCATGGAAGAATTTGCAGATCGCGGTCTTTTATTGTCCCTGGTTGCATCCAATTCCTGGCTTCTGGTGGCATCGGTGCCCAAGAACTTGATTAACCCTTAATTACTTACACGGGGTGTACTAGATTCCCGCGTACCGGATTTTCCTTCTTAGGCCCTCTATAATTTTTTCACACCGCTGCCACCTTGAGTACCTTCTTAAACATTAGTATTCTGTAGCATACTGCACAAGTAGCATTAAGCGAATTAATTATTTTGAGTTATAATATGTGAGGAGTCTCGTGACTCCGTGTCAATGTTTATGCTACAATTACAATAAAATAAAAAGGCTAGTTCTTCAAAAAAAGCAGTAAGATTTTTTGATACTTTGACAAAAACGTCACGCAATGGTACAATGAGTGATACTAAAGCCAATGCAAGCAATAATAATAATAGGCATCCCTTCCCCTACACAAGTCACTCTGTTGGCTTCAGGGGGTGAAATTAACTCATAAGGAGGTGAATTAAGGAGAAAAAATAATATATAGCAAGTGATCACAGTACATTTAAAATAGAACTAAGTAATAACGACTATATACCAGACAATCTGAATGTTGATGAAGGTGAAGTTATTGTTTCGAGCAGTGAAGGAGGAGAACAAAAACAAGATCAAAAACTTGCAAAAAAAAAATATTTCTATGGAAAAAATAGCTCTAAATGGAGTATGGATGAACCTACAAGAAATGTTTGTGTCTCATCACACACGTTTTCCGTTTACCGTTTACCAACGGCACGTGGAATTGTTGTTGATTGCACTGATTCTAGTGAGTTCTTTCGCCAATTATTTTCTGAAGAAATAAGTCAACAAATTATAACTTATACAAACAAAAACCTAAGTAAACTGCGATTTCACTATGACCGCTCAAATAAACTTGAGGTTCCAAAATTGCATCCTACAGAATTGCGAGCTTTTCTTGGGTTGGTATTGTATTCTGAAATTTTCAAATCCAATAATAAAGATGTGAGAAGTATTTTTGCTAGCGATGGAACGGCCAGAGAAATATTTAGACTTGTTATGTCTCAAGAACGTTTTCTAACCTTACTAATTGCTCTACGTTTTGATAATCCCAATAATAAAGAAGAAGAAAAAAAGAAGACAATCCGGCAGCTATAAAAGAATTCTTCCATATTTTTGTGAGAAACAGTAGAGAATCATACACTATAGGGGCTCTAGCATGTGTAGACGAAATGTTGGTGGGTTTTAGGGAACGATCCAAATTCAAGAAATACATTCCCTCAAAACCGGAAAAGTACTTCATAAAAATTATGACATTAACAGATGCTAAAATCAGTTACTTCTGTAACGGGTATTTATATGCTGGCAAAGAAACGGATAGCCAGGATTTGTCACCTGAAGAAAAAAACTAAGAAACCTACCCAATCAGTAATCAGACTTACAAAACCGTTATTTAAGAGAAATAGGAATACAACGGCAGACAACTGGTTCTCTTTAGTGAAACTAGCTGAACATTTGTTGAAAAACAAAATTACCTATATCGACACTCAAAGAAAAAATAAAAAATATACCTCCAGAGTTTTTACCTACAAGAGGGAGGCATATACGCCAAAGAAACATAAATCCGTCATTTTGCTTTCCACAATGCATCACACTAACGTCATCAACACTGAAACTGGCAATTTTTTATAAAGTTCTGGATATCTGCAGTGCAAATTCCTATATTGTGTGCCCCTCATTGCCAGAAATCTTTGAAACGCGTTTTCCGGTTTCAGAAGACCGCTTGGAAACTAAAAAATATTGCTACATATGCCCTTTTAGAATAAGAAGAAAAACAGCATTTACGTGAGAGAAGTGCCATAAGCTCATATGCCTTCAATGTTCACATAAATGCTGTACGACTTGCTGTGCCGCTTTAGATGATAGATGAAGTCTAACCGTTGTTGGTTTTTTCAGTTTATATATTTTAGCTCTGTTTTTTGTTGTGACATTTAGTTTTACAATTCACTCATATTGTAAAAAAAATTTGATTTTGTTAATACTTTTAAGAAAGTTACACGCTTTATTTACACTTTTTTAATAATATTGTTCCAATATATTTTGTTTTTTATTGCCTTTAAAGTTACTTTGTAATAAATTTTTGTGAAATGTTTTATAATAAAATTTAAAACTGAGGTACATGGTTTAATTATGTGAAAAACAAAGTAGCAAAAGTAAGAATTTTGAAAAATAAATTTTTCAATTTGGAGTCTGTGAGACTCCGTGTCACCTAAAATTAGGTGTCCGTAGTTAGGGTTAAACCGCTTGTTTGATTTGACGTGAGGGCGTACGCTAAGGATAGCAGCCGCTGTAGCTCAGCCTGCATGCAGTTTAGCCTTTTTCCTTCCATCTGCTTTAGAACAAGATATTCTCTTGCTTTTCTGGTATCTGTCAGTTTGAGGTGATTAACGATGTCTTTCATCGTTTAATAACATTTTTCAAAAAAAAATGTGAAAGTTTGGGTTTTTTATTTATAAAAAAATTATTTATTCTGTTTTATCTAAGAAGTTCCTACCTAATTTTTTAGAGATGTCCTTTCGCCAATAATGAGATTTTATCTCCTCTGTAACTATTTTTAAGTGCCAGCCCCACACCTGACTATATAAAAAGTGTGTGGTTTGTATGTTTTAATAAAACAAATATCTATATCTAATCTATATCTATAAATTGACACATTTTAACAACTTATAACTCGAAAACGGAAAAAGATATCGAGATGCACTTTTCACTAGACCTTTTACATTTACTTCAAGTTTTTCTTGACATTGTTGTCACATGTAATTTTTTTCTGGAAAGTGCCGAAAAAAAACTTTTTTGAATCAAAATTGTGAGCTTATTTTAAATAGAACACCCTATAATTTTTAACATCCTCGGAAAACCATTTCTTTCTCTTTCCAAAAATGTATTCATTGTAAGCATTTATTCAATTTTTTTGGGAAAAATTTACTTTTTTATGAAACCATGTCGATAACTTCTAAACATAAAGTATCACAATTTAAAAGCCTTTAACTCGATAATGTGACAATTTATTGATAAGAGGTTTTGACTAAAATTCTAGGAAATTTTTAATTTTTTTATAAAATGGTTGTAAAGTCTCAAATGTCTAAAATTTTCGTAAAAGATTACTTTTACCAATTCTGATTAAGGGCTTATGATGAATAAAATTCTTCGTATTTGTAAAGTTTATTTGCAAGCCTTTATCCATAAATCATCATTTAAAAGAATGTCTTAAGCGTTTTCAATATATCTGTTTTTTTTTGTCTATTTAATATTCCTCTTTTTGTAAATTAACTTACTCAGCTTTGGATAGAATATGAATGAGTCAATAAATGATACTTCTAATTTATCAAGGGTGCTATGTAAAACAAATCGAGTTGACAGAAGTCTATATTTGTATTAATTAGTGCAAGAGAAAGCAGGTATTAAAAAATGTTTACCAAAAGTGAAAAAGCCCGGTGGGTTTTACTTTATATTGAAAGTAGATCAATTACACATACACAAAGAAGATTTAGAAATATGTTTGAAAAAAATTCGCCAACCAGAAATTCTATTTTAAACTGGGTAAGTCAGTTTAACGAAACGGGAACATTAGATAGAAAAAAAAGTCAAATTGAAAACGCTCAAGATATTATTTTAAATGATGTTATACAGATAAGGGAAATTTTGGCAAGAAACAATAATAAAATATCTATTAGAAAAATCGCCCAATCCATACATATGTCAAAGATTAAGGTGCATAAAATTTTAAAAGTAATCAAGTTTAAAGCATATAAGGTTCAGACTTTTCATAAAATTGAAAATCATGCATTTGAAAAAAAAGTTTTTATGTGTGAGACGTTATTAGATTTATTTAGACATCAACCAAATGTAAATCTAATAATGATGCATAATAATAAAGCAACGTTTCATTTAAGTGGACGCGTAAACAAACACAATTGTAGGATTTGGGGTGACGAAAATCCTAGAGCTTTCAACGAGTTTGAAAGAGATGCTCCCAAGGTAAATGTATGGTGTGGTGTGTCCAAAACCAAAATTTATGGACCATTTTTCTTTCAAGAGGAAACAGTATATGGAAACAATTACACGGATATGCTAGAACTATTCTTTTATCCTCAACTAGAACAATAAGAAATACTAAATACTGCATATTTCCAGCAAGATGGTGCTCCACCGCATTACTCTTTTGTAGCCAGGAATTCTTTGAACTCAACCTTTGGAGATAAATGGATAGGTCGGGCTGGTCCCATCGAATGGGCTCCATATTCTCCGGATTTAACTATACCAGATTTTTTTATATGGGAGTATGTTAAGGAAATATGCTACGATCCAACACCTACAAACTTAACTGAACTGAGGAATAATATAATTCATGTGTTTAATACAATTACCCCAGAAATGCTGCAAAATGCATTTACAAATTTTTTAATGCGTCTGCATACATATATTGAACAAAATGGAGGCCATATTCAACAATTAATTTATTAATGTTTTAGTAAATATTTTTTGTATTCAATAAAAATTCAGATAGGTACCAACATGGTGGGACACCACTTACGCCACAAAAATCCGTGTAGTATGAGGTGCTCCCCTCTGTCTTTATAAGTAAAATATCATTACTTGATATTATTCTGAAATTTATACCTAAGGGACAAGGCAATGAAAAACAGTATCTTATCAATGATCGTTCGATGTAAAACGTCACTTTATATTTCGATATGTGCCACCAAAATGTAATAGACACCGTTAACATTGATTTAATTACCTAAAATTAGAACCTATTAAAGCAATAAAAAAATTATAAAAAATTGACTTTTTTTAAAAGGCGAAGAAATAAACTATCTAATGACTATGAGAGATACAAAATGTTTCATTCACCATAAGACCTTAATCTGAATTTAATTTTTTTTTACGAAAACTTTACAAGTTTAAGATTTGGCAACTATGTCAGAAAAAAATATAAACATTTCCAAGAATTTTGGTGAAAACCTTTTATCAATACATTGCTTTACTCCCAAATTATAAGTTAATTAATTGTGATACTTTACGTTTGGAAGTTATTGAAATGGTTGCATAAAAAAGTGAATGTTTCCCTAAAAAATAAAGTAAATGCTTACAATGTATACATTTTTGGAAAGGGGAAGAAGTGGTCTTTCCGAGGATGTTAAAAATTATAGGGTGTCCTATTTAAAATAGGCTCACAATTTTGGTTCAAAAAAGTTCGTTTTTTTTTTCGGCACTTTCCAGAAAAAAATTACATGTGGCAACAATGTCAAGAAAAACTTGAAGTAAATTTAGAAGGTCTAGTGAAAACTGCATCTCGATATCTTTTTTAATTCTCGAGTTATAAGTTGTTAAAA
This sequence comes from Psylliodes chrysocephalus, assembly GCA_927349885.1. Lineage (NCBI taxonomy): Eukaryota > Metazoa > Arthropoda > Insecta > Coleoptera > Chrysomelidae > Psylliodes > Psylliodes chrysocephalus. Next base: position 13,114,087 of record OV651817.1, read on the forward strand.
TGTGTCAATTTATAGATGATACTTCATTTTTTGAGGGAGTCACCCCCTCCGTATACCAAGTTTGGTTTTAATATCCCGATCCGAACTACCCTAGTCCCAAAAGCCGCTTGTTAACCAAAATGTGAACCTTTCCGTGAACTTAAAAAGTGCATTAACTATGTAAACAAAACATTTTATGACATAAAAATAATCTCATTAACTAGTGGATATCATGCACATTTTTTTTTTTTTTAGTGAAAAAAAAATAATTTTATGTGTACCAAGTTATATAGAAGCCCTAAAAAATATTAAAAAAATTCTAAACCATATTTTTTTTGTTTAATTAGAAAAAACCGGTTGTATTAAATTTGAGACAAAGTGCGTTTTTACTAATTTAATTATTATTATTATTATTAATAAAATATGTAGGTTACCGTGGAATTTATTGAGAAATTATTATTAAAAAATCACAAAAAATTTTCAACTAGGTTACTTGAAAATTTTTTGTGATTTTTTAATATTAATTTCTCAATAAGTTCCACGGTTTACTATATATATTTTATTGTATAAAACAAAATCTAAATATTTCAAAAACCTTATTTTTAGTTTTTTTCTATTCCATCTAATCAATAAATAGTAGTATAATTCGAGAATTATTGTTGAGGACTTACTTTCTCGTGAGGCACTGTACAAATATTCACATTTTTAAAAAAAAAAATTCTCAAAAATTTGCAAGGTAAGTTATAGTTGAAAGTTTAGTATTAGATAAATAAGGACTTCAACTATTAGAAAAAAATTAATTTTAGTCATAATCTAATAACTTTTTTTTTAACATTTGAGGCGAGAGTTGTGGCGAAAGGACCTCCTTAAGTAACACCTCTGTGTTGTATTCACTCAGTTGATTTATTGTTGACTGACTTTTGTTATCAATTTTATTAAGTTCTTATTTATTTTGAGTTATACAAAATACATTGTACAGCTTTATTGTGCAGTTTTTTAAGTGTATTAAGAACTCCGTCGTTCTTATTTCCACACCGGAATCAATATTTTATAAACAAATTTAGTAACCAATTACATAAAATACACTAACAAAATTGTAAAATATATTTGCCAATAAATTTTAAATACACCTGTCTCAATTTTACTTTTATAAACCTTATTACGTTATAAAGTAGGGCACGACTATTTTATTTAATATTAAGTTAAAGGAAATTTAAATAAAAAAAAATATTGGAAGGTTATAAAAAATCAAATAAATATTTGGAATACACGAATAAAAAGTTATATTTACTTCCCCTGTTTTATTTACCACTCGTGTTAAATCTAGTATTGGTCCCGGTGGTTTCCATAGATTAAAGTTCTGTAAATGATATCACGGCAAGGTTCTTTATTCATTTAACCTCATTAACATAATTTGAATTTAAACTTTATTACAGTCGAATAACTTGAAAATTCGGAAAGAAATCTCAGAAACGAAATATTAAGACCATTCCCGAAACCCAACGTTGAAAACAAGTACTTGGAGATTTGAAAAAAACCTGTCCTAGCTTGGAATCTAACTCGGACATAATTGTATGCTAGACAAGAGTTATTTCCTTTCTAGACCAATCTTCTTATACTTTTCTAGAGCATTGGTATATACAGTGTGTCTACTTAAGTTGGAACCATATGGAAAACATTTTTATTATTGATTTTAGAAAAAAAAGTTATTCTTGATAAAAAGTCCTGCATGACCCAAAACCTAAAATACAGTCATCACATATCAAATTTTTCAAGCCGTATACGAGGTTTGTCAAAAAATATAAATTTTGCTCAGGAGTAAAGTACGTTTATTTTTGACAAAAATTTTTAGATTCTTTTTATCTAATTTGACTTTAAAAAACTTTAGGCCATAGTTTGCATTAAATTCTTTTTCTATTCGAATCCATTATTCACTTCGTTCTTTCTAAGTAACAGCATTAGTTGCTTTCGATTAAATTGTTATATTTTTATATTTGTCAACTAATGAAATCAATAAATATTCCTCATCTATTGAGTAATTTGAAGATCTTATGGATTGTGTATCCATTGTTAATTTTATATGGTATCTCTATCTCTTTATAAATATTTTTTTATTACAAACACATCAACCAGACAACTAGTGACATTAACCCTCAACAAAAAACAATATAAGAAGAAAACGACTTCTTTTTTGTTTCAAACAAGCTTGGTTTTATAAAGGTTATATACCAATACAAGGAACATTAATATAAAACCATAGATTGCTTGACCAATACGTAAATAATGTTTGTAAAACCGGTTCTAATGTCCAGGTAAAGATATCTTAACCTTAAGGGTTAACCACTGATTCTGAAACTGACTGTAGGAGAGGTAAACCTAAGTATCAAATTTTGAGTTTATTAAATCGTAAATCGATAATCGAAATCCGAGTAGTCAGAAATATCTGAAATAAGTGGCTAAATAATTTGAAAATTAGGAAACAAATCACAAAAAGCCTGTCGTAGCCGGGATCGAACCCGGACATCCTTGTATGCGAGACAAGTACTTTTTCCATCAACGAAATTGACTGTCGAGATTCCTAGACAGAAATTTAATGTGCTATTTAGGTCCGGACGATGCACGATGGTCGGGCTTGTTCTCAAATCTTTAAATACCTCTATAGCATCAGTATATGTATGAGAAATGCATTGCAGTCCATAGAAAAATTCTGTACCATCTGTGAGTAGGTCGGTAAGTTAAAAATTGAAGTTTTTCAGTATGGCCACTTTAAACATTTTAATGTTTTCGAAAAATACTAATTTTAAGTTGAGCTTCGTTTTTTTAGAAATAGGTTGTTAATTATACAACCAACAATGTACATAATTATGACCTGTCAAATGATATTACTTAATGAAAACAATCTGACTTACCTATTTGTTCACCCCAAATTTGGGTGTTGTTGTTGAGTTACTGACTTATTCTAGTGCAAATAAACGGAACAAAAATTTATGAATATTTTTATTTATTTATGAAAAGCAAATTGAACTAATCCAAATAACATACATTTTTATTGAAAAAAAAAAAAAAAAACTAAAAAACTACTGATCATCTGGATCAATCTCTTCCAAATCTTTCATATCCGTAGTGGGCAAATTTCGGTAAAAGTTATAAAAAACTTCATCAATTAGCGGCAAAAGCGCAAGTAGGTCTTGCTTTTTTTCCTTACTAATAGGCAAAACCTTGTGATTTGGGTCAATGTGCTTGGTAGAGTGTGTTTTCCTCTGCTTCGGAAATTTACAGTGAACTGGCTGCCACAAAAATTTTTATTCATCAGTGTTAACTTTTTTAACGACTAAGGCTCCTTTTCCTAGACTGCTGAAGTCCAAGAAATTCTCTTGTTTCATTACTATTATTGGTTTTTTCTCCTGCAGGATCTTACCATCTAATACCAGTCGTTAGGGTGATTAATCTTCATATGAGTTCTCTTTTTTTCTTTCTCTATGAGGGCATGATCGGTATTACACTTTATGTGAGTGTGACCACTGACTAAAAACTTGTGATTTGTAATAATTTTGATATTGGGGTATTTTGATAAAACAAGGCTTAACATAAAAGCGACTTGCTGGTTTTTGTTTTGGTCTCCGCAAGTGTCCGAGTAGAAAGTTACCTCTTCCACATCACGGATTGCCACCTCTTGCATCATTTGATTCGCCCCACATGAAACATGAAACTTCAGTTGATGTTAAATCGTGAACGGTAAGGTTAAACGTCCATAGTTGACGTTTATAAAAGACAGTGTTTGCTGTTAAAATGGGTGTAGGAAGACACTGTTGAAGATCAAATGTATATGCTTTTTTTTTGTCTGAAGCTGCAATCTCCAGATCATTCTGTTTTGCCTTGTATGCATTTTCTGCGAGCAGTAGGTGTTTATCCCTCTCTTGTGTCAAATTATCTTTCTGCTTGCCCTTAGCGATCATTATTTTTGTTTGGAAAATATCACACTTAAAACAAGTATCCTCTTTAGATTTCTTGAATGCAAGGTTCAAACTTCAACGTGTTTAAGCGAGTATTTCGACATATATGGTTGTTCACGGACTGAATATTATGTACACGGATAGTCAAGTTGAGTTACAATATTTCACACAAATATTAACACTTTTGAATATTAGACAAGTGCAAATACCTCTTATGAATGTTAAATATGATCGAGTGAATAAGTCGATTTGTTGAGTTATCTAAATATTTAAAAATTATATCTTTGTTATATATAAAAAAATTGAGGATAACTGTAGTTACCGGTTTTGGCACAAAAAATTCGAAAAATCCAACTATTCACGGCGTCCTGTGAAGTAAACTATTGCGAATTTGAATTACCCATTTATTCACCAGGCAGAATGGGAAGAGTACTATAGATATATGTAGATATCTCATTTTTACTAAAATTTGACTTATCCACTTATTCACGGATGATACAGAATTAAAGGAGAAGGTTTGAATAATAGGCGGGAATTGTTTCCTTGTTTGTAGTTTATTATATAGTGCTTCACGCGCTGCGATCACTAAATGTAAAGCCGTTTTCTCTTCTTTAGGATGAGATTGTATTAGCAAAGTTATTCATTTCTTTAGGATTTATTCATTTTTTAAATAGTATATGGGTGTGAAAACTGCTTTATATTTAGAGAGCACTTTAATACAATATATTATCAAATACAGGGATAATTGTTATAAATAATTAAAGTTCAAGCTAAATTTGAATTTTAAGATATGGTGTGAATCTGGTTTTGATAATGTAGGTGAGTAAAATTTAATTAATCCTAATTATTTTAGATTTAAGTAATTTATAGCTGTAAAAATATATTGAGGTTCTAAGGATGTCATTAACTTATAATGCAAATATCATTAAACAAATCACAGTAAACAATAATTTTAATTCAAAGTTAGTAGACAACCTTTTAGGAAAAAACTTTTTAAACATTCTATTCAACAAGTTTATCCCATAATTAAAGATTAAAATTGCAGATATAATCATCATATTTAAAAAACCAAAATATTAACGTAGCTTTCAAAGCCAATAATACGCTTGGGAAGTATATTAAAAACAATAAGGGTAAAATTAATCCTAATAATAAATCGTGGGTATATAAATTAAATTGTGGTAGTTGTCCAAAATTGTATATTGGTCAAACAGGCCGTACTTTCAGAAAGCGCTATTCCGAACATTATAATAGCTATTAAAAAACAAAAATAATTCTACTTACTCAAATCATATTTTAGCTGAAAATCTTTCTTTTACAGACAACTTTGAAATTTTACATATAGAAAATAAGGGCATTAAACTAAACCATTTAGAAACACTTGAAATAAATAAATTTAAAAATTAAGATAACCTACTAAATGATTAATTAGATATTAATAACTCACCTTTATTAAATCTCTTTCCTAGTTTTCTGTGAGATAATCCCGGTAATAATACTATCTTATTGTTATTTGATTGATATAATTATTTAAGTACCCTTATTTACTTTAAATATAGTCAGTTTATTTTGTTAAGTTATTGATGTATTTTTTTAATTACTTTGTTTGGTTAAATTACTTCGCATATATATTGGACACCAAATTGTAAATTAGTTGTACTTCGAAACATGTCATGTGTAGTGTTTTTAATTTTTATTTTTTTAAAATAAAAGTTGTGAAAATCTACCAAATTTGGTTTTACTCATTTAAGAACTTATAATGCCTTCATCAAATTAACTTGCAAAAATAAATGTAACTAGTGATGTTTTGAGTTTAAATATAACTTCAGCTAAAAGAAAGCTAGAATTTTTTAATTATAAAATTGAATGTGTCGAGGAACCTTTAATAGAGAAACCGCATATAAGAAATGGTAAGTGTGTAAAGGCAATTTATGAGCAGGTATTGTAGAACCTCATCATAGGTTTACACATATAAAAGAATAATATGATAAAAAAAGGCATTTGATTTATGCTCAAAAAGAAATTATTCAATTTTTAGGTACTATTCATGAATATATTTATCAAATACTACCAAAATATGGACATATAGAATGCATTTTTAAGAACTAATTTTATATTTTTACGAACATGTTAATTTTGCATCGTTTGCTTGCCAAGAACATAAATCAGATGTTTTTTTTTATTATTAAAAATTTGTGTACCTTTTATTATAAGAAACTAAAGATATTTCTAAGCATTTAGAAGATAATATAAGACAATGTTAATTTTTAATTTTAAGAATTATCATTTTGTTTTTGTGTATGGAGACTTTTGCAATGGGCATTGCAACTAAGCTGGACTGAAATAGATGGATAGATGGGTAAAGGTATAAAAGAGTGGTTCAGTGGCAGAGTTGCCACTAATAAAATTTCAAAACAACAGGTCTTCGTATATGTTTAGGCAACTCAATAGTGCTTGAGAACATTAATGGATGAAGGATTCAAAAAAAAGAAAACTAAGTGGGTTGCCTGATAAACTTTGACAGAAATTTTAAGTATTTTAAAGTTTTTGTAAATCAGACACAAAACAATCTTTCAATTTTAAATATATAATACATAATACAAATATAAAACAATATAACAGTTAAAATTGAATTGATCATGGAAAATTGATTGGCTTAGTAAGGAAAATTAAGATAAAAAATATATGTATAACATTTTTATGTTAAATTAATTGTAAATATCAATTATTATTTTGTGTTTTCTGTGAAAAATTACCTATATTTTGTGTAATGATAAGTTAATAGTAGGGATTTTTAAAACAATAATTGTGTTGTTTATAGATATGACTGTTTTGTGTTTGTAATTTTTTGAAATTATAATTGAGTTTTTTAAAATTTGTACTCAGTTTTTGTTAATAATAAAATAATTGCCACATTGTTATCTTACATTTTTATGCTTCAATAATTTAGTGTGTAATTATAGTGTTTATATTGTGAATATGCTGTTGTTGAATATATATAATGTAATGACATAGTTGCCTATTATGTAAATAAAATAACTTATTACAAATGTTTTTTATTTTTCATTTAAAACAAGTGACATTTTCCGTTTTCAGCATTTTATTACAATAAAAATTCATTCGTTTTAATTATTGTAAGTAAAAGCTGTAAAATAGAAAAATGTTACTTGAAATTGCTTCAAATTTCATAAATTTTGAAGCCTGTTTTTTTTTAAATCGCTTTACTTAGTAGTAATCTACTTTACCGACTGTACCAAATTATAGTTTATCATATCGCGCTTAGCGCGCTGTTGTCGATGTCAAGCAAACGTGTTGCCAACTATTTACAGGGGAAATAGCTACCCTGTTGCAGTTTCAATTTCAGATAGAAGACCAAAGGTATTGTAGTGTTAAAAGCGTGTTTTTATAAATTATAATAACATGTTTAAACAGGTAATATTTTGAAAATTATCCAAAATCAGGATGTGTGGTTGTACCAAAAATTGTTTTCCTGATGAAACACCAACGTTTGTTTACTTATTTGTTTAAGTTTTTAAATAAAGCTAACATTATCCGTTAGGGGTTGATTAAAAAAAACACGGTTTACTGTGTTATTTTAATATTGGTTTTATCTTTAGTGTCACGTTGGAACTCGTTTTATGAGAAGCTAATTAAATTAGATTATTAAAAGTAAAAGGTATGTAATAAAAAGAAAATATTATGCAATGAACAGTTTTTTATTTCATATGTTTTATTGAAGTATTTATATGCCAATAATTTGCTTAATTGTAATCTGTTAGCAAGTAATACCTTTTGTATGCCCATGAATTAGCTTTTGGAGTAAATCGAGCTAATGTAGGTACCTACACAACATTGCCAAAAAAATAAGAACTGGACAAAGACATTACAACATATAGACAAAATGTTTCATTCATAAATCCCATACAATTGCGGACTGTTATTGTTTTAAAATTGTTAGTGAGTGGAAGAGAGAAAGACAGATCTCTTATGATCGGCTGGCAACGTTGTTCACAGTGTCCATAATATGCTCGCCAGAGGCGTAGAGTTTTAAACTTACCAGTATTGTCAGAGTAGTATGTTAAAAAAAAAGTAAATATGTAGGTATATTTTTTTAGTAATATAATTATGATGATTTTTTCATGTAGGTAGATTAGATTATGAGTTGGACGTTATTTGTCCTTGTCCACCGCGACCTTTTCAGATCTATTGTGCGACTCCTGTTTGTTTTAGAGTATGTCGTCTAGCCTGGTCTTTTTTATTAGTCTTAGTAGCTTTGACAGTGGCTCCCGCATGTAGTTACATGCAATTGGCTTTTCTTCGCCCAATGTTGGGAACCTCGTTCCAGCCAGGCAATCACATTGGCACAGGACGTGGAATATTGTTTCCTCTTCTTCTTCACACAACCTGCACAAAGATGCTTCTGCTAGATTTATGACACTCATGTGCCTTTTGAGGCAACAGTGTCCAGTAAGAAGGCCTACTGTTATCCTAACGATTTGATGCTTTTGATCCAGTAGGTCTTTCGTGAACTTGGCCGATGGTTCTTTGATGAACTGTTTGGCCTGTCTCAGTCTTGGATAGTTGTTCCACCATTCCTATGACTCTGTTTGCATCCATTGTTTAATGGATGCCTTGCACAATGCCTTAGCAACTCAATAGAAGGGTCCGGGGCCTGTCATGGCCTTATCTGAGCCTCCTCGGGCTAATTCGTAGGCCTTTTCGTTGCCCTGATATCCCTCATGGCCTGGAACCAAGGCTAAGGTCACCTTATTTTAACTACTTAGCTCTGTCAGGTCTTCTAGACAGTCTTTAATCAGTCGTGATTTGATTTCTGGTGAGAGAATTGCCTTTAGAGTATATGACAATAGTTTTGCATGATACTTGCTGATTTTTCATGTAGGTAAATTCACCTTTCGATTTTTAATATTTATTGGTTTATAGTTTATTGGCATTTACTGTATATTTGCCTGGTATGATGTTAACCAAAATTATTTAGAATTTTAAATTAACATTAAGTAGGTAGGGGTATCTAAAAAAACACTGTCCTAAAAATAAATAATTTTTTAATTAATAATTAAAAAAAAACATGGCATGGCAAAAAATATCGTAAAAAAACTGTAAAAATTTTTAAAATAATGTTTTAAATATATAAAATACTTTAATTTTATTAACTAAAATTTCATTTAATTTTTTTATGCTTAGTTATTAATGTTATAACTTACTGCAACGTTTCTTTTTGCAGCAGGTGGTGTTCCAAAAACAGTTGAATCAGAACTAAAAACCCATACATTAGATATACATACATATAGGTAATAAATAATGTTTAGAGGTAAACAAAAAATTTATATTTTGTATTTTTACCTGTTGGATAAGTCATCCAAAAATAGAAAGTCCTCACACCGTCTGGAGTTTACATCTTTTCTAATATATCTAATACCATTTGCACGTACCAAAACATTTTCAGGAAAAAAGTGTTCCAATCGCAACTCTGGGTTTTTACGAAGGGGCTGATTTTCAAGAATTCCTATTAGAGAAAACCAAAGTTTTCTTTTCTTAGGATCTTGCGGAAACCTAAATAGAGTAATAAAAAAATTGTATAGGTGCTCAATAGGTAAATCATTTCTAAGGTATTCTACATTTTACGTTAAATTTTCTTTGCCACTATTCAATAATTATTTATTGTTACAATAAAAATTTACTAATTTATAAAAGGAATATCACTTTAAAAACTGTTTTAAGACTATTTTAGACTACACAAGTTTTTGATACAATTTCTTGTACAATTTAAATTGTATATTATCAAACCTGCAGTAAATTGTCTGAAAAATTAGATTGGATAATCATTTTTCAAACAAGTTACTATGTGATCCTATATAATTTAAATTCTATAAGAAATTGTATCAAATCTTGTACAAGCCCTACTCCACTGGTTCAAATGAAAGCAACATATCTTAACCTAAAAATACTAACCGATGAAACCATACATTTCGACTTAAATGATCTACCTTTTTGAACACTACATATGCATGTACCATAATTCTTTATATTTCTTACAAAAGTTCACAAAAATAGTATTTTATAAATGAATAAATCAATAAGTCACACAGAAACTGTCAGATACTGTCAGAAATACAAAATAGCTGTTAGACCTGATTGGCAACGTTGCGGCTGGTTACGGTACTACATTTCATTCATAAAAATTGTAAATTTGTAACATAAGATATTCAGCGTTGCCGTATTTACGGAGTTCTTCGAAACCCTAATATTTTGTTTAGATTAATATTGATTTTTTAATAAAAAAATTAGCTTATATTAAAACTTCAAAGAATAATTTGATAAAAAACATATTTTTATTTATATAATATAAAATTATAGTTACAAGACACATCAAATTATATTTTTCGAAAGTAATTTCTCCAAATAATTTTGACAGACTGATAAAATCGGCAAAGACGCAATAAACGAGAATCTGGTGGGAATAATGATTTGTCACATAAAAATGTAAACAATTTGGTCTCTTAGTTGTAATGTCTTTGGTACTAGACTAATTTTGTTTGCAAAAATCAAATTGCAATCATTTACAGTGTCATCCACGAGTTGTCAAATTATTATGGGAAAGTATGGGAGAGGCTAGCTGCGAGATTAGTGTGCATCCACATACTCGCAACAGTTAAGCAGTGATTTCTTCGGTCACGTCGTGGATGGGTGACCGCTGGGAGGTTCCACCATGGGCCGTATCACTATGGGACTCATCCGACTAGAGGTTAACCACCTACGACGTAGAATGACGATGAATCAGGGAGTGAATTGTTAAATGAGAAAGTAGTAAGACCTTCAAATGATCAAATGGTGGTATAATAAGCCGTAAGCTGCAGTGCCGCCAGGCTATAGACGGATTAGGGTGTAGCACGGGAGATCCGAAGGGCGAAAAAAAATGGGAGAGTTTTGTTACAAAAATAGTTTATGGTTATACTGCGATATCGACAAAAGATAAGGCTCTTAAGTGCACAAAGGGCTTTTAAAATTAAAGTAGGGAAGTATATTTGCATTCTTAATGCCATTATCAGTTTAATGTATTTTTTTCTTGTTGTAACTATTATAGTTGTAAAGTGTTTATCAGGAAAGCACGCAATTTATTTTGAAGCATGACAGCAGTACAAAGCAAGCGTAGTAGGCGTAAATACTGATTTATTTATAAAACGCATACTCGCTTCTCACATAAAAAAAATAGCACCAACCATCCCCACTTAAATTAGTAGCTCTCTCCTTTTATCTAAGCGGCAGTCGATGAGCTCTGCGTAATAATAATCACAATCTGAATGATTGCAATAAAAAAGCGCTTAATTATGAATGACTGGATTAGTCTAGTAGATGTTGGTCGTTTGTATATACTTTTTAATTTTTTATTATAAGTGTAAAAACAGGTTTTTTTCATTTGACATAACACAATAGTTACATTGGCCTTACCTAAACTCGCACACAGAAGCAAGTCAGTATTTGTAAAAAACTACGCTGAAAGTCGCTTTTTTATAAATTAATCACAGGTCTATTTCAGTTTGTTATTAAACTCTATAAACGAATATATTTTAAAATGTTCAACCTTATAAGGTTGTCATCAGGTAGAACAATCTGCAATAACTTAAAGTTAAATAACTTATTACAATATTTGGGTTGATATTTATTAAAAACCCATTGTAGTGCTTACTAGAAAGGAAACATTTTCTTAACTCACTATTTCTTATTTAAGATGACTAGATTAGTCTAGTTGGATATTGTTATTTTCTGAACATTAAAAAATTTATTTTGTCTTCTAAATTTATTTTTAAATTTCCATATTATCCTGCTGCTTCTTAGTGATTTAGCTTAACACTTTTAATAATAATGTTTAAACCAATGTCTACATTTTAATTTTAATTTATCCAATACAGAAAGCACTTCGTAAAAAAACTAGAGAGCAGGAAACTCGTGAAATACGAGAATGAATGGCTGACGTTTTGTACAGTGTTTATATTGTATTCATGTTACATTCAAGCTATTCAGTAAATTCAATACCAAAACCCTAAAACTGAGGTTCTTTTTTAATTCAGACTTTTTCTGGATTTAGTTATTTCCATTCAGTCTAGATCTAGATGTCTAAAATTAGAATTTTTAATGAAAGGACTATAATTGAGTTAATATAAGTCAGGATTTTTTACAAAATTGAAAATAATAATTATTGTCCTTTCATAGATTTTGTGATAAACAATATTAAAATGTATAAATTTTTTAATTTACAGTTGTACCTACTAAGTAGCATTTTCAAGAACACTGGTTTTGTAAATGCAAAATCACAATCTTATAAAGTCAGTATAATAAGTTATTCTTGGTTTTGGAATGTGCAATATTCACATTTAATAAACATACTTCGTTATAAGTAACTTTTCAATTTTGTATCGAATATGCTTAGATTGGCTATATTATTAACAAGTATTACAAGTAATTTTAAAAAAACGATTTTAAAATAGTGCAGATGCCATCACCACATTTTTACCAAATTTATATGGGACTACCCCTGAGGTACCCCCTCACTAACAAAAAAAGAATCATAGAAATCGGACAAGGTGGTAAAGAATTATCGCTAAATATACATAAACAATTAAGTTTTGAGGATTTTCTCTTGGATTCAATTATTAGATTTTAACCAAATTAATGGGACCATCCCTGAACTGAACATACATAAAAAAAATATACCAACGAATTAAGAACCTTTTCTTTTTTTGAACTCGGTTAATAAAATATAATGAATGAAACAAAAAAAGTTATTTAAATAAACCAAACAATTAGGTAATTACTCTAGTTAGTGGCTTACATTGAAATAGAGGATTATTCAGGGTAGTACGTTGACATTCTAAAAAATAAAAATTATTTCACGTAAATTTTGGGTTTAAATAGACCATCGATAGCTGACAGAAAGACTCTTGGCGTAAAGCCTGACTCTCGTTTCGAAACTCTAAGTCCCGAAGCACCTTAATGTGTAAAGTTTTGTGCAGCAATTTGTATGACAGAGGCAAATATCTTTAATTATTTTAATATGTTGTTTTAAAAGTGTTGTTTGGTTTCGTTTTGACTGATTTTCATTTAAAAGTAATGTTTTGAATTTTCGTCCTAAGTTTATATTTGTATTTATCATATACAGAGTGTATCCTAACTACGGTACAAAACTTCAAAGAATTATTTCATACGTCGTTTTTTGAAAAAATGTTTCTATGAACATATCTCCGGAGCTTCGTTTCTGAGATACAGGGTGTTAAAGTTAAAAAATTGATATTTTATAAATATCATAAATATCCTTAAATCAATCTAATTTAAATTTGGTACAGTTATTTAAAGTAATAAGGCGCTTATTTAACTGTAATTACATTAAAATTATTGGATCTAGTGGCGTCTCAGTGAGCAACACAGCCAATATTATTGAGAAGAAAAAAGTACTGTAGTTTCCATAATTTTCTAGATAAACCAACATATTTTTGGTCTCTTGTGTTTTCTTCATATCAAGTTTCATTAAAAAAAAATCACTAACTCATTCTAGAAATTATCCATGGACAACATAAAATAAAAACCAAAAATATAAAATAAACAATTTCGACCCTAAAGTAAATAAGCAAAATGGTCACCTTCTAATAAAATACAAGAATTTAATAGATTTGTCAGTGATTGCCTGACACGTTCGAAAATACCTCGAGTATTCCTCTTAATATTGCAATGGTCAGTTATCCGATTTCTTAAGTTATCCACATCTAGTACAGGAGTTTTATAAACAAGAGCCTTCAGATGATTCCATAAATAAAAATATAGAGGAATCATATCAGGACTACGAGCTGGCCAATTTTGAGGTCCTGTACGTTCAATCCAGCGATTGCGGTAGATGATGTCGAGAAGCTGACAAGCAGGAACACTAAAATGAGGTTGAGTCCCTTCGTGCAATAACCACATGTTGGCTCTGGCCTAATGTAGGGGCACATCTTCTAATAAAATGTGTAAATGATATCGCAACAAGTCCGTATAGGATTCAACTGTTAATATTGCTGGTAAAAATGGGCTAATTAGGTAGTCATCAATAATCCCTATTCAATAGTTTGTAATATGATCTTGTTATTTTATCTATTTTTATAGTGTTTAAGCTCTTATTATTTGGGGAGTGGGTCAGGTTATTAAACAACTCGTGTCACTTTGAAAAAGAATGTTGGACGCCACTATATTTAAACTTTCTAAACTTGACAAGCGATTAATGATGAAAATATAGAAAATCACTAACCTTTATGATATTATAATTAAATAAGGTAGCAACAAATTCTAATTCACAGAGACTTACCTATTCAAATTTAAATGATTTATTGAAAACTTATCTGTGGTATAACAGGTAGCAGGTACAATGAATTCGTATGATAGGCTTGGATATCACCAACTGATCATTCTTCTTAGGTAAAGTTAAATCTCGTACACTTCTTTGGATGGCTCAAACTAAACCTCTTGAAATAATTGAAACAACCTCTGTAGCTGGAACCAAACTTCTAAGTTTCAATATTTCTACACATGAGGCTGGAACGTTCTTCCTAACAATCTTTTTTGATAAACTTTTATAAAACCATCGATATAACTTCTACTGAACTTCTACTGAAACCATCTATATACAGCCAAGCTACAAGGAAAAAGGTAAAAATATATATAGTATATAGGAAACAGATAATGCTTTTTACTATTAAATGAAAATTTAAACTATTATTTGAATAGCTTCACAAAGACCAAATTTAATAGAAAAAAAAAAGCCTTATTTAACACATTTAAATATAGTAAAGCATATTATCTATTTCAAACAAAATAATATACGAAATTATATAAAACATGAGATCTTGTGTGATTCAATGTGTGAGATTATGTTTGAAATTTGACATTTTAATAAAGAAATTCTTGTACTAAATATATATTTTCAACAAAAATCGGTACGAAACTTACCTTTATAAAATCAGACGGTCATTAAAAATATTTAAGATAATTAGTACATCGGATGTACACGATAAAAGATAATTAAAATTCAATAATCAACTTGCTTGTTGACAGAGATAAAATGAAAATAGAGATGGTGGTTTCAAAATAACGAAAACGGTTACAACCGTTACAATGTCTGGGACTAAATAACAAAAACGGTTACAACCGTTACAAGTTTAGCGAAAATTGTTGCTAAAGATGACTTTCTCTCATAACGTTGGGATTTTCGTCAACCCAAAAATGATCATTGTGAAAATTCATAATAGCATTTCGTGAAAAATTTGCCCCTTTTGAAAATAAAATCGTTGGTAAAAAAATTAAAATTGTGTGTTATCGTATAAATCCACCACCTGCAAAATAATAATGGGTGAAAATCCCGAGGCAGTAGAGGTTGAACCCGCTGTATGTGATATGAGTACAGGAGATTTCTTTTTAGAACTTTTCAAATGGTTTTTGGGTTGACTTCAAGCTGCAGTGCTATCTTCTTAGTACTATTTTCAGGATCTTCTATCACATAAAGTATAGCTTCTTCTAGTTTAAGAGTTATTACAATGTTTTAGCTTATAGAATTACTCTGTTAGGATATCCATCTTGGTAAATTCTCCGTGCTTCTTCAGCTTTTCCATTTGCTAATCCATAAATAAAGTGCATGTCAGTTTACTCAGAATGAGTAAAGTTATTCATTATGGAATCACTTCTATTTGACAACTCTAAATTTTAGGAATATGACAATACTATCACTATGAACTGGTCTTCAAATCACGTGAGTAGGTATTTGATTGGACTTGGCAATAATTTGTTATAAAAATCTGATGTGTCCAACACATGACTTTCCTATCTATTTATTATAGGCTTTTTCCGATTATTTTGTACAACCTATTGCAGCATCTATAAATGTTTAGAGGATAAACTAAATATATACATTATCCACATACATCTACCTCGAAACATTTTTCTATAGATATTCATTGAAAACGAAAATACTGAAAAATTTAAATTTAGCACTTTTCCATTACGGTCCATTTTAGAAAAATCATGTATAAACAAAAATTATAGAGATCGATATCGCAAACAACTTTTAGTTCAACAATTTTCATAAAAATCAGAATTTTGCACATTTTGTCAAATTTCTCGAATACGAACCATTTCAGGAAATTTTGACAAAAAGTAAAAATTATAGATAATAATATTAGAAGTAACTTTTGTTTGAACAATTTTCTTCTCCAAACATAAATAACAGATATATTCCATAAAATATAAAAACGGCCTCCCATAAAGTACCCCCCTAGATGTTTCGACTTTGTCCAAAATCTAATCATTTCACGTCAGGCCGAAATAAATCTTAAGTTTAAAATTTATTGTTTTTTCTTTATCCGTTTTTAAGTTTTCTTCAAAATTCGAAATTTACACATTTTCTTAAATATCTCGAATACGGTTCATTTTAGAGAAATTATGTATACCACAAAAATTATAGAAAATTATATTACAAACAACTTTTATTGGAAAAATTTTTATAAACAATTATTTTTTTTACATTTTGTCAAATTTCTCGAATACGGACCATTTTAGGAAAATTTTGTATAGATCAAAAATTATAGATAATAATATTAGAAGTAACTTTTATTTAAAGAATTTTACGTAAATAACAGATATATTCCATAAAATATGAAAATGACCACCTATAAAGTACCCCCCCAAATGTTCCGACTCTGCCCAAAATCAGTTCATTAGACGCTGGAATAAAGCTTAAGTTTAAAATTTGGTGTTTTTCTGTGTATCGGTTCATGAGTTATGCGACATACAGACACACACACACACACAGACACACACACACACAGACACACACACACACAGACATACACACACACAGACACACACACACACACACACACACAGACACACACAGACACACACACAGACACACACACAGACACACACACACACACACACACAACACACACAACACACACACAACACACACACAACACACACACAACACACACACAACACACACACAACACACACACACACACCACACACCACACCACACACACACCACACACCACACACCACACACCACACACCACACACCACACACCACACACCACACACCACACACCACACACCACACACACACACCACACACACACACACACACACACACCACACCACACACACACACACACACACACACACACACACACACACACACACACACACACACACACACACACACACACACACACACACACACACACACACACACACACACACACACACACACACACACACACACACACACACACACACACACACACACACACACACACACACACACACACACACACACACACACACACACACACACACACACACACACACACACACACACACACACACACACACACACACACACACACACACACACACACACACACACACACACACACACACACACACACACACACACACACACACACACACACACACACACACACACACACACACACACACACACACACACACACACACACACACACACACACACACACACACACACACACACACACACACACACACACACACACACACACACACACACACACACACACACACACACACACACACACACACACACACACACACACACACACACACACACACACACACACACACACACACACACACACACACACACACACACACACACACACACACACACACACACACACACACACACACACACACACACACACACACACACACACACACACACACACACACACACACACACACACACACACACACACACACACACACACACACACACACACACACACACACACACACACACACACCACACACACACACACACACACACACACACACACACACACACACACACACACACACACACACACACACACACACACACACACACACACACACACACACACACACACACACACACACACACACACACACACACACACACACACACACACACACACACACACACACACACACACACACACACACACACACACACACACACACACACACACACACACACACACACACACACACACACACACACACACACACACACACACACACACACACACACACACACACACACACACACACACACACACACACACACACACACACACACACACACACACACACACACACACACACACACACACACACACACACACACACACACACACACACACACACACACACACACACACACACACACACACACACACACACACACACACACACACACACACACACACACACACACACACACACACACACACACACACACACACACACACACACACACACACACACACACACACACACACACACACACACACACACACACACACACACACACACACACACACACACACACACACACACACACACACACACACACACACACACACACACACACACACACACACACACACACACACACACACACACACACACACACACACACACACACACACACACACACACACACACACACACACACACACACACACACACACACACACACACACACACATACACACACACACATCGCGAAAATAGTCAAAACGGATTCAGGGGACCTCAAAACGTAAAAATCCCTCGAAAACTCGAGGTCGAAAAAATCATGATTCCTATACTTTCCTTATATCTGTATACAGATAGGAAAGTAAAAAGCATATGTGTTATTCCAAAATATTATAATAAAAGTCATTGAAATAAGTGTTTATTTTTTTATTCTATAATAAATAGTAAACCTATTGAAACCAGTGGTGTACAAATTTCAACTCAGTTGCCTTCCAAGATGCCCCTAAAATGATTAAGTCAAATCTAATTACTAGCTCGAAATAAAACGAGTAAAAAAGTAAGTACCTACCTAAGTTTTAGACAAATGATTTAGACAGATGATTTTTTGATATTAATAAAAAATCATTTTTTTCCATGTTCATGATATGCAATAGAGTAGGTTCTATTTGTTTTCAAAATGCTAGATGTGAAGCAAATACAAAATCACAAAGTTATGTTCTTAGTTGATTAATATGAAAAAAAAATACAAAAACTACAAAAAAGTTAGTGGGGTACTTTTTTTCTTAATAATATTGGCTGTGGTGCCCATTGAGAAGTCACAGGACCCCAGGGCTAAATAAGCGCCATATTACTTTAATAAACTGTACCAAATTTCAACCAAATGGGTTTAAGAATGTTTACATTAAATAACCATTTTTTCTTAAATTTAATTTAACGAAATCTGGCTAACTGATAATTATACCTTAAAATATAGAGGTTATCAAATACTTAGAGATGATAGATTTTATGGATATGGGGGAATTGCTATACTAATCAGAAACAGTATAGATTTCTTACAGACAACTGTTAATAATTGCTTTGATCAAAATAGCCAAACCCAACTCTTATTCTTACCTTATTATAACCTAAATTTGCTTAATATATATTGTCCTGCAGATAACCTAATTACTAAAAGGAATTTTATAAAATTTATCCAAAAAATAAATAACCCTTATTAATAATAGGTGACTTAAATTGCAACCATACTGTTTGGGGGAGTTGCTCTAACAGCTTTAATGGTAAAAATATTTCCCAAGCTTTAGGTGATTTTGATTTAATATTCCTCAATGTCGGCTCTCCTACTTGTATTTTTCCCTCTGGTAGAAGCAATTCTGTAGTTAATGTATCCCTTATATCTTTTAAAATAGCATCTAAATGCACCTGGGAGGTCATTCCTGATCATGAATCAAATGATCACTTCCCCACAATGTGTAAAATTGGTATAGGTATAAGTACCAATCCATTGCCCACTAAAAAAAGAAATTTCCATAAAGCCGATTGGTCTTCTTATCATCGTAACCTTGATGTAATCTTTTCTTCATTTAGTAGTGATAGTTATGAAGATTTTATTATATCTCTTAACTCAGTGGCTATCACCACAATTCCAAATTTCAAAGGCAATAGTAAAAATAAATACCAGATACCATGGTGCGATAACTCATGTGATGACATAATTAAAAAAAGAGTAACGGCCATTAAACATTTTAAAGACATCCCAACTGTAGAAAACTATCACGGTCAAAAAAACTTGTTGCATGGTCTAGAAAACTTTCGAAAAAAAAGAAAGGGAAAATAGCTTCAGGGAGTTTTGCGAAACACTAAATCGCGATTCATCCTTAAAAATGATATTAAATAAAGTAAATTCAGTTGCAGGTCAGAAAACTAATACTTCCTCCTTATGCCATCTTCGCTACCAGCTAATGATTTACTAAAAAGCATAACAACGAATACTGCTTCCCCTGCTGCTTTTATCAAAATTCCTAATAAAAATAAACCTGTCTTTACATTTAATAATTATGTATTATCAATTAAAAAAGATTCTTCTCTTGGCTTAGATATTATTTCCCACTTGGCTGTTACAATTTTACAATACCTGTCTCAAAAGTGGATCTATTTCTCAACAATTGAAACAATCTTTGATCTTGCCATTTGTAATACCTGAGAAAGATAAATCATGTCCTATAGCTTGAACGTCATGCGTTGGAAAACTACTAAAATCACTTATCAAAAATAGAGTAGAATGGTATTTGGAAAACAAGAAAATCTTACATCCTTTACAACTAGGATTTAGACGAGGAAAAGGCTGCACATTATCAATATCTTACTATATCACTCAAGTCCAAATAGGCTTGACATAAAATAATTAAACTGTTATGTTGGTCTATTTCTTGATATTTTGGCAGCCTATGAGAGCGTAAATATATATCTTCTATACTCTAAATTAGCTAATATTGGTATTTAAATAAAGCTATGCAACCTTATCTATACATTTCTGAATAAGAGATCCATTTTAATCTCAGATAACTGTGGTCAAAGTCATGGACCACGAACCTCCAATTAAGGACTTCCTCAGGGATCTCCCCATTATGTTCAATATCTATATGTTATCTTTTAATATTATACCAAAACCATTTTAGTTATTCCAATATGCAGATTACATTGTAATTTTGGTTAGTGGAGAGAATGTCTTCAATATTATTATAGAAATAAACTATCTCTTGATTGTTTTTAAAGACTAGCTGGAAGAGGACAATTTTAAATTGTCTATAACTTGTAATGAAGTCAATTTTCATTACTAAATTTCGGCCTATTCCGGATATAAATTTCAATTTTTATTTTATTTTAACTTCATGGGTAGACCCGGTATATCAAATTTTGTTTTATTTAAATTCGCGTATTATACCTGAGTAACGATAGCGCGCGCGATCCGCGCACATCGAGTGGGGAGCTAGCCTGCTTGGGCATAGAGACTCGGATTCAGATTTTAGTATTAAAAATTCATTCAATTGACTTTACCGATTCGACTAGCTTCTGCTGCTTCTGCTTCGATATACGCCGCTGTAAAATCATCGCCGAGTCCGTAGTTAGGTACACCGAATTTGTTTACGTTTTTTTTCCTGTCGTCGGTTCTTGAGCTAAACGTTCGAATACCAGTTTTATTTGACTAAATTATTCCGATTTCGATTTTATTTAATAAAAATAATAATTGACTGTTAAAAATATTTTGATTTACAGATAAATTATTTAGTTTTGATTTTATAAACATTGGAAATTAGTTTTGGTTATTAGGAAGTAAAATTTTGTTTCTATTTTATTAATTATTAAATTTTTATTGCGACCGTGGATTGTGTTTCTATTTCAGAGTAATAGTAAACCTTATTTCAATTTAAATTCCGTATACAGTTAATTACTTAATTTTCATTGCGACCGTGGATTTTTTTTTAAGTAATAATAAATTTAAATTTAAATTAAATTCCGTATATAGTTAATTACTTAACTTTTACTACGACCGTAAATTTTGTTCCTATTTGTTCACGATCTGGTTTAACTTTTTTTTTATTATTTATGTTTCTTTACTTGGGAATAGAATTAGTTCGAAAGTTGAAATAATATCATTTTTCATGTTGAGTGGACTGGTTTTGGCGAGAAAGCTCACATGGGATTAGATACTATCCCGGTTTTAGATTTTTTTTTAGATTAACCCCTAGCCGTGATTAAAATATTAGTGTTTTTCTTATGTTTGAGATTGCTGGTTTTGGCATCATAGGATAAATACTGACCCGGTTTAATATTTTGTTTTATGTTTGAGTGGGCTGGTTGTGGCGAGTACACTCATCATGGGATTGAATGCTAACCCGGTTTTTGATTATTTTTTTCGTTACCTCCGCGCCGTGATTAAAATGATAGTATCATTTTTATGTTGAGCGGGCTGGTTTTGGCGAGTACACTTCTCATAGGATTGATACTATCCCGTTTTCTTATCATTTATCTATTCCCTATTCAATAACACAAGGAGGTTTGTTTCAGTTTTAATACCGACTAGATAGTTAACCAGATAACTTTTTCTACGACCG
Source organism: Psylliodes chrysocephalus (assembly GCA_927349885.1). Taxonomy (NCBI): domain Eukaryota; kingdom Metazoa; phylum Arthropoda; class Insecta; order Coleoptera; family Chrysomelidae; genus Psylliodes; species Psylliodes chrysocephalus. Next base: position 13,136,513 of record OV651817.1, read on the forward strand.
TGATTTTATTTTTGCTTTTACGAAACAAAATATTTAACTTCAATTTTTTTACCGATTAAACAGTTAACTAGCTAACTTTTGCTACGACCGCAATTATTTGCCATTTTTCTTCTTTATTAAATTAATCCTTCCAAAAATTAAATTTAATAATACAATCATTCACTGGTCAGATTCATTTAAATATTTAGGCATTTACATTCATAAAAATTTAAAATGGAATGTACATATAAATTACATTGAGCAAAAAATTAACAGAGGTTTAAATGTCATGCGAGCTTTTTGTGGTACGTGGTGGGGCAGTGATCCAAAAATCCTTCGCATAATACACAACGCTATCATTTAAAGTCATATAGAATAGACTGGACCAAAAAAATAAAACAATTTTTTTTCTTAGCGGAACTATGAAAATATTGTTCATGACGACAAAAAAAAATTTTCCTGAAAGTTTGAGCCCTTAATAATAATATTAAGAGGTGCATCATTGCAGTTATTGATTTTTCAACAGTTGTCGCGTATTTGCATAAATTTCGGACTTGGTCAATTTTAAAAAATTTTTTCATCTCTTATCCTTGTAGGAAATTAAATTCCCCACAAAAAAGCGCTCTCTTAGTAAATTTTCGTAAGACGAGTCTATTCTTTGTAATCTTAATATTTAAGTTCATTTTGGAAATCCCAAATGCAAAGTGAAAAATTGAAAATATATACCAATGTTTAAGGCTCGATTACAAAGAATAGACTCGTCTTACGAAAATTTACTATGGCACTTATGGCTTATTCATTTTTATTGACACAATAAACAAGCTACCCGGTTACACAAAATTCTTCACCGACGGATCTGTGGGACCTTTTAATGATTCAGGCTTTGCAATTAACCATGCCTTGCAAATCATTTAAAAATATCTTGAACTTATTTATCTTCTCGGACTCCAAATCTGCTTTACAAAAAATTGGAAATATAAAATTCTCTACAGAAACTGATCATTGCTCATTTCCAACAAAACAAAGTATCTAACTTGCTAATATGAATAACATTCACATTACTTTGGCATGGATTCCAGGTCACTCCGGCATTATTAGCAAACATAAAGCCGATCAATTAGCAAATATAGGAAATATACTTAAAATTTCTGTAAATATTAAATTCATTAAGTCTTACTTTTACCCTTCATTAAACAAGAAATTTCGCACAAATGGCTTCAACAGTGGAATTCACTTGAAGAAAAGAAAACATCTTTTTACTTCCAAGTGGTCCCTGAAATATCCAAAACTTTGTGGTTTAATAGTAAACAATGCAGTGAAAGAACGAACCTTCCCACAATCATACGGATGGGAACTGGTCATTGTCTAACTCCATGTCGCTTATTTCGAATTGGAAATAAAAATTACCCATTTTACGAGTGTGGAGAACTTGGATCGTTAAATTACATCATCTTAGAGTGCCTTATTAATAAATCTCCCCTTTTTGATTTGTATTTGGAACTAACAAAGTCTGGTTTATTAGCCCCATTTGATATTCGATACATCTTGTCTCATTTGGATGATAGAAGAATAACCACCCTTCCAAATTTTAAAATTTATTTAAAATCACTATTTAGTAGAAGCAAAAACTTTCTGGGTAAATTGTTTATAGTAACATAGCTCAAAAAAAAAAGAAGAAGACATGTAAAGCAAAACTAAAAGTAAGATTATGTAAAGATCATGATGTCGCCAGATGCCCTGTATCTCAGAAACCATACAACTCCGGACATAATGTATTCATAGGAACTTTTTTTAAAATAGGACCTACGCAATCACTCTCTAAAGTTTTGTACCGTAGTTAGAAAAGCATAGTGTAATTATTTAATATGATTTGTTAATAAGTCCAAATCATGTAAATAAGTTGGAAAATATCTAGCAGTCATAAGTCGTAGGTTGTTTACTATAAATATTTTTTGTTTATATAAAAAGTTTGGACATTTTATCAAATAGTGGCTAAGTCGTATATGTGTGCTTTTTAATTCCCTAAATTTAAATTAAATATTTATTCTTGTCGTTTATTTATAAGTTTTGTTTAATGTCTTTGCAGTTTAGAATTTTATTTATTTAAATATGTGTAAAATTCATGTTATAATAATACAAATTTAAATTATATTTCCATATAAATACGAGTATTTTGTGTATGTTTACAGAATTTGTATTACCAATATAAACATTGAAACAGTAGACCATCTGAATAGTCGACTGTCATACCAAATCTATATTTTTTGCAAGTAGCAGTTGCCTTATATTTGTCAGTCGTCAGTGCGCTACCTATCATTTAAGACAATGTATCTTGTTGGCTACGATGTTTAACTGGCGGTCGGCACATCGAGTAGGTTTTCATTGGCCGTCGCTACCTTATGATTGTGGTCGGTAGTGCGTTATGTATAATTAAAATAAAATGAATAGTTCTAGTGGTCGCGACGACGTGGCCGCCGCGATCTAGTCGCCCAGTGCGCGCACGTTCTAATAGACCGTCAGATAGTGACAGGTTTAGGTGCCCCATTTTCGCATACAAGCCTCGAAGAGGGTTGAAAAGTACATCGATTTTAAGTAAAATGAAAATAAATTTACAAGTGGCTCCTGGTGATAACACATGGAAAATTGCTGCCCACATATGATTAATAAATAGAACTAGGCTTCGGAAAACCAAAGGCTTTAATGTTGCAAGTGGCCAACGGGCGCAATCTTCTAAGGAAAAATCAAGATTTTACCCGATTTTTCCTCACAAGCCTATCGAATGTATGAAAATGTACATCGTCACTAGTCTGAAAAACATATTTCCTTGAATGACCTGAATGTATAATTGCATTTTGGGTTCGGAAAATTTTTTTGATAAAGAAAATCGAATTTTCCATGTGTTATCCCCAAGAGCCACTTGTAAATTTTCTTCTCTACATCGATGTACTTTTTAACCCTCTTCGAGGCTTGTATGCGAAAATGGGGCACCTAAATCGGTCACTATCTGACGGTCTATAAGGTACACACGTTAATTAAATGGTGGCTTTGTCTTAGATTTTGTAATTATCTATCATATAGTGTAAGGGCACTCGACAACCTGGTCGCGACGGCCAGGTCGCTGCGACCACCAGAACCATTGTTAATTATTCATAGCGCACTACCGACCACAACCAAAAGGTCGCGATGGCCAACGAAAACCTGCTCGACGTATAGACGCCCAGTAAAACGATGCTAGCGGACTGACGACTAAAAAATATAAGGATGCGGCTACTTTCATGATTTATATTTTTAAATTAGAAAACTGATCGCTGGATATTGGACGCGATCATTGTCGCTAATGTGTCTTAGTTCAGTGGTCCAGTGCGCGCACGCTCTTACTATGTAAGTTAAAATTTTGATTTGACAACCATTAAAATCCTACATTTTTACCAATATTTGTAGCTTTTAAATAGGCAATTTTTTGAACCTTGAAATTTATGAATTTTTAAAATCTATTTTTATGTAGATGTTTTTAATTTAATACATTTTACGTTTATTTAATAAAAAAAAGTGTAATATTTAGTGTAGGTTAAGGATCATGAGATAATCACTACATCAAGATACATATTTTTATTTCAATAAATTCTTTATAATTATTGTAGAAGTCTTACTCAAAAAATTGTTGAAATTATATATTAAAATACGATTCCTATATTTCTCCATATTTCTTTGATTTACGAATTACACTCTACAATGGCCCTTAACACTTTAAATAAGCTCCAAGGCACATGAGACACTAATTAAATTTTAGTGTAATAGGACTGCAAATATCCACTTTAATACTTGTCTACATGTATATTCTAGTATAATATGTAGAAACATCGACTTCAGAGTAAATAGGGAAGACCTGGGTTGGTATTGCTGTATTATGTTATAAATAGCAGTTTTAGTTTGTAAGCCGAACCTCTGGATTTCGCTAGAACCTAATTTCCACTTGTAAGTAGTTAATATACTCAGAAAGGTGGAATAAACTAATTATAGTAAATTAATAGTTTGCCAGACTTTACAGAGCATCTTCCTGATAGGTTACAATGAAAATTAACCAATTATTAATACTTTTATTTTTTGTTACGCGTAGTTTAAAAATGTGCAATAAGACCCTAACTAGTAGCCTAGTGGGATCTGAGCAAAACACACTAGTCTCAACCTGTATACAAGTCTATAACTAAAAGTCCTTAAAAAATATATCAGAACGAATATTTATGCGTATAATGTATGTAGATGTATGTAATGTATGTACTCGAATGGATTGAAAAAGAAAAGCAAATAATTTTTTATTTATTACGTTTTCAAAAAAATATTATTCTTCATAAAATTTTTTGCTCCTTTCAATACTAATAATAATCTTTCAAACAGAAGGCAAATATCTCTTTGTTCTACTAAAATAATAACAAAAATGTAAAGAAATAAAAGATTATGATAATTATTTCAATAAAGCACAGATTATTATTTTATGTCATACTAGTTCATTATTGTGTTTTTATTGCTTAGTTACCAACTATATAATGTCGTACTTTATAATTTTTTGTTTTACTAATTTAATAACTTTTATTAATGAAATTACAAACGGAATATAGTAACATATGTAAATATCCGATGAACATTATTTTGACGAATTAACATAAAATTGGCAGTTCTGAAAAGATCCAGTGATAGTTAAGTTGCCTGCAGCAAACGATTCATGTTTCATTGTTTGAGTATCAAATTTCTGTACCGAAACGCCAGACTCGGAAGGTACACCTGCCAGAATTCTTGAAACTTCATTTTTTGAAGATAAACTATCCTCTAAATATCCTTCAGCAACCGACGTACTCTTCCATCCACCATGGCGCTTCAACGTGGTCATACTGGCTCCAGCCTCTGCATGAAGAGTTGCTGACGTTCGACGCATACAATGACCTGTATATTTCTAAGGATCACTTAAACCCAGATATTTCGCTATAATGAGTTACTATGTTATGTTATGTTATGTTGAGAATGGGGTGTTAATACACTGCGACCTAAAAGATCTATTGTGCCTCCTTCTGTCGCCACTGCACTAAGGAAATATCTCAATGCCTACAGCGACCCTTCCAATCCTATTTTCTCAAGGAAGTGTAGGATTTGAAGTGGATTCAAGTTAGGTAAATCTCCCTCTTCTATTTGATATCCTCCTAGATATAGTGCCCTTGGATTCTGGAGTGCTACACATTCAGTTAGGATGTGAATGGAGGTTTCATCCTCCTCCTCCTCACAGAATCTGCACTCCTCTACTACTCTCAGTTTACTTAGGTGTCCTTTTAGTCGGCAATGCCCGGTAAGGATCCCTGTTACAATACGTAGCCTGTTCTTGCCTAGGCAGATGCAAGCTTTTGATCTTTTCTGGTTGTATTCACCCAGAAGTATCTTGGCCTGTCTCAGCCCCAAGAGATTGTTCCAATTATGAGTTACTAACATGTTCAGAAGTTCTTGCCGTCGACATCCACCAAATATTCCAAATATTAATGCAACTTTGTTCATTAAAAACGTCTCGTTCGGTGCCTTATGAATACATTTTAAAACATCTTCTCTAGACAGAATTTTAGACTTCTTTGGTTTGTAGCCTTTTGAAGTTTGCTACAAATATTCCGTAAACTTATGGTAATTAGCAATGTTAATATTTTTATTTACTATTAAAGTCTACTTTACCATGGAATATTTGGACCATAAAAAACTCGGAGAAAATGTTTTAGCAACACAGTTTCATTAACATCTTTTACGTAGTTTTCTTGCATCCAATTTAATAATTTTTCGTATTCCATGTCGTAAGCTTCTTTAGACTTTTTTGGCAACAGATTTTCGACGAGTTGCTTTCTTTGCTTTTTCAATAATTTCGTCAGGAATTCAAAAATCTGCCGTTTATTTTGACTCCTAGCTTTGACACATATAAAAATTATTGTGATTTTATGACATTTACGTTTGTCAACATTCACCTATCAACCAGAGATAAGGGACATAAAGATTGAAAACGCAACGACCGCAGCACCGATAACGTCATCTAGCGTCTCAGATGGTAACTACAGGTCTACGTCTTTTGTAGAGAGACCAGTGTTGCCAAATATTTTTTTTGAGAGATCGTAAAAGTAGAGTAGAAAAATGGTATTTCGACACAAAAATTGTACAATAGATCCATGCATAGCATAATATAACTTAAATGGATTGAAAAAAAAAAGCTTTAATGTGATAATTTATTTATCTATTTATAACAAGTATTACGAATTAAAAATTCAAAAAAACCGACTTCAAAAACGGGCAGATGCCATCACCATATCTTAGCCAAATTCATATGGGACCACCTCTGAGGTACCCCCTTACTAACAAAAAAAAATCGTATAAATCGGACAAGGTGGTAAAGCATTATCTCTAAACATACATAAAAAATGAAGAGTTTGAGGATTTTCTCATTATTCCAATTATTAGATTTTGACCAAATTTATATGGGACCACCACTAAATTAGCCCCTTTCCAACAAAAAAAGAATTATTGAAATCGGACACCATATTAAAAAATTATCGCTGAACATACATAAAAAATGAATAGTTTGAGGATTTTCTCATGGACCCAATTATTAGATTTTGACTAAATTTATATGGGACCACCCCTGAAATACCCCCTTTCTAACAAAAAAAGAATCATTGAAATCGGACACCGTGTTAAAGAATAATCGCTGAACATACATAAAAAAAAAAAAAAAAATATCGCGACGAATTGATAACCTCCTCCTTTTTTGAAGTCGGTTAAAAATGTTTACAACGAAAAAAAAAACTAAAGAAAATACATGAAACTTATTAACACATTTAAAGTAATCAATGACTGTCACTTGAAAGTGATAGTCAATCAGGGGGGGATATCGCGCATGGTGTCATGGCGGCTCTGACGTCATGCGTAGAGTTAGTAGAGTTGGCGCGAAATAAATATCATATGACAGACGCATGTTGCAGTAGTTTGGGAGTCGTTTATGGTAATTTATAAGGTATTAAACAGATATTTGTATTATATTATGTTGTAAACTTTGTTCTCTCTAAGTGCTTTTAGTGAAAAACTTTGAAAAATTGCAGTACGGATGTAACAGTAACAATTAAAGCAAGGGATTCAAGAAAAATATTATGGTTTTTCGCTTTCTTCGACAGTAAGAGCTCAGTCAGAAGTGAGGAGTGGCCCAAGGGCGGCTACAGCGGAGGCTTAGAGGAGCATGCCGTTACCTAGATTAAAATTCTTAAAATCCATGAGCCTTTTATTAAAAAAAATATGCTAAATAGGCAATTCTACCCTCCTTCCCAAGAAAATTCGACATGGAACAGCCCTTGCAGTGGCTCGTAACCCTGCAAATAAATTTTCATATGTATTCCAAGCACTTTCAACCTTCCAATTATAAGAGGAACCTCCAATCAGAACTTCACATTGGTTCAATCGCAACTTGGGACTTATAAACTGGAGACTCTACCCTTTAAAGGCTAAAAATTTCGCAATATAAGCAAAAGTGAAATTGTAAATGAGGCAAAAAAAAGAAAATTTCGACTTGTACTTGATGAGTGAATTAAAAAAATTGTCAGCGACTTTGTCCAGGAAAATTGCAATTACATTTTATTTTAATTTTGTATATGCACTCACAATATGTTATGTAGCTGTTATTTGTATTTTGTACATTTTTTTATGCTTTGCATTATATTATATGAATGTCTGCATTATATTATATGAAAACACATATTTTTTAAATTTATTTTTATTCAATTGGGTAATTTAATGCAGGTAAATGAGTAATCAGATAAAAATTTCCGGCATATCCAGATGCAAAATTGTTACCAGGATCCCCAGTTTCAAGTTACGAAGATACCCTTTTCATTATCCTGGTTATAAAAACTAGCCTTTAGAAGTCAAATTTGTATAACCATAATGAATCATAAAAAAAGAAAAAGGAAAAAACTGTTCAAATAAATACTTCTCTTATGTATGTATTTGCATTTATGTTCCTTCATAGTTCTTTCCTTAACTATCCTATAATAATATCCATAGATATTTTATGTAATTTCTAAAATAGTATCCTTAATATTCATTAACTTTCTGTAAGTAGCATATATTTTCCTCACATTTCGTCAGTATTTTTAAATTCGCGCCTATACAAACTCTACGCGTGACGTTATGCGCGTGGCCGTCCTATTTTTGACACTTTTGATATCCTACCTTTTATTTTTTATACCATGATAGTCAATGTACAAAATCACCATGGTCAAAATCACGATAAGTCAGAATGAAAATGACTGCCTTCGGAAATTACGAACGGCCTATGAATCTTTGCAAGTAGTTTTTGATTATTATTGTTTTATATTCTGAAGTTGTTACAGACATTTAAATAAACCTACTAAAAAAAGTAAGGATCGTATTTTTACGTACGATGTCACTGATGAAATCGTACATCGTACAGAGAGTTGAAAAATCGTATAAATACGATTTAAATCATACGGTTGGCAACATTGAGACGTGATTGAGACAGACAGTAGACGTGGACAGCAGTGGTCAGTTTGTAAATATAAATGTCAGTTTTATGTATATCGAAGAATCCTGAATTTAAATTTTAAATTTTGAGTTCATGATTGTGTTATCCTCTAGATGAACTAAGCGAAATAGTTGTGACTGTTTTTGTGTGAAATTTAAGGACAATAATTATATTTTGTAATATTACAATAAGTCGGAGAACGTATTACATTAGTAACACATGCCACATGAACAAATTTAACAACTCCAATGTAGCGTTCTTTAATTAACCAAAGTAGGTAAGATCTATTCATGTAAGTAACACAAATAGTAATCAACTTTTGTCATAAAGTAGGTGTTTATGTATTATTTATTGTTTTAGAACAAGAAAATGGCTTTAAAACGTTAGAAAGATTTGATATAGGAAGAAAAATATCTGAATTCCCATTATTGAATTTGCACTCAACATTTTTAAATAAGATACTGTAAGTGTAGTATTCTTTTTAATAAATAATTTAGCGTAATTACATTGTTTAAGTTTATTTACAAGAAGATGAGAGTGCAGTCGATATTTATGCAATCTTTATTATCAGGTTTTTTCCCGCTGCGTTGTTTGATATCGATGAAAGCGCCACATAGTGGGTCAGATGTTAACTGCGATAAAGTTGGTCGTTGTTAAGCATTGGCTTTTTATGAGCATTTCTATCTTTATCTCCCTTATCTCTGCGATAAACGATAGTGTCTACCATGATAAAATGGCAGTTTTGTTAATTCAAACCGGATTTTTTAAAATACTGATTTATATTGAGAATGGATTGCAATAACGAAGTAGTATGACATAAAAGTTTGAATGTACCGCGGGCATAAACAGATGTGTATTCCCTCGCGCGACTTACAAACCCAGAGGCCCTTGGGTTCGTAAGACGTCGCCCTCAGGACATAAACATCTATTTATACCCTTGGTACATAATTAACTATTTGAGACCAGTTTTGTTAAAAGTAACTTTAGATTTTCTGTTGAAAATAAAAAAATGTTTTTTTTTTAAGTCTATCCGGGGACTACCTAACTAGCAAAATAGCTGCATAATTTTTAGTTTACAAGACTACGCCGAAAATTAAAAAAAAATAACGAATTTGACAATTTTTTGATATTTTTTTTTTATTTGTTGGTATGTATTTGTTAGCGCTATAGTACTAAAATAATAAAACTAATACTGAGTAGCTGGACAAAAATATCACTGCATATTTTTTTTCGTAATTAGGTCCAATCGGTCTACTAAAAATGATGTTGGGCCAATTGTTACTCCAGCTAAATATTAAAAATGTGGTACAAAAACAGCCCATTGCAATAGCCATCTAGTTTGTCGATTAGCACTACTTTTCCATCTAGTTGTAGTAGGGTTGTAGCCGTTCGACCGATATACAGGTTTCTATCGGTATTTGCGCTCCATGATCTATGACCGACATTCGGCTCTTGGCAAAATCATAAACTGTATTAATAATAAAGTTTAAAAATATCTGTGCGATCCGTAGGCCTGGGAGATGTAGAATTTGAATTAAAATATCACCTTCTAATTGAACACTTCATTTTAAATACTAATGGAATGATTTTATTTTTCACTACATCTACATGGTGCAATTAAGACTAAATACTTATTAAGTTATTAACAGTATTTCTCTAGGAATATTGTTACTTTTTAACACTACAAAACGCTATGATGTGGTTTCTTTGAGAGATACTGAAGCTCTTATTCTGCGCAAGAGAGAAGACGCTAAGCCAGCTTAAGAGTCACGCTTTACGTTGACCAATAGAAAGTGCATAACGCTTGTGGTGCGAACCAATGAAAGTGAATGCCGCGTAGGCGGTAACCATTAAGAAGTGGACAATTAGTAAATTATGCCTGTGACGTAGTTATTTGTTGGGATACCTTTCTTATGAGCCAAGGCAGTGCCGCTTACAGAAACGTTTCCAGGAAGAGTAAAAATATTGAGAATGAAAGCTTAGGATATATTTTATGCAATATTGAGCGTAACGACTAATGAAACTTGTTGAATGTAATTCAACATCCTCCCTCCACAAAAAGGTGAGCCGGGGAGTAAAAGAAACTAATTTTATTTTATTTGTAATGTAAAATAATAATGTTTATTACGAATCGATGGCTCATAAAGCAATTAATAAAAGGTAATTGCTTGGAAAAGTTATAGTGGTTGCATGTGTAAAAAAAATTAAAGAGTATTGTACCTCTCACCTTTAGTTCTTTCTGTTGACAGTATCCTACAGGTACTTGGATCTCGTGGAAAAAGCGGAGCTTCGAGGATAGCCGGGAAAGCACAATGAAAAGCGGAAACTATAAAATTATCATAAATTACAACGCCGGCTATATTTACGTAACGCCTTTCTTCTATCGCGTTCAATTAGTGTCTCGTCGAACCAGCTCAACAATCGATTGTCGCGAAATATATCAAAAAAAATTTCGTTTTGATAAAATTTTCGCCATCCTGCAGATAGGTTTAAGCGGTGCAATACAATACATATTAAAAACTAATAATGAGCAATTAGCTGAGTATTCTATTCATAGAAATGTTGTTTGAGCCTCCTTGTAAAAAGAGTATGGATGAAATCGTGAATAAATAAGCAATAAAACCTATAAGTGAAAAATGTAAAATTATAATATTATCTTTCGTCTAGACCTGCTGGCTTAAACATACCAACTCGGTTCCCTTGCCCTGCCTCTGTGACCTGAGGCAACTTTTGTTATTCTTTGCAGGTTTGTTAATCTTCCTACGTGAATAAATTAGGAATGGATATACTGACCTAAAAGTGTCTTAAGAGAAGAACATCTTGTATAGAATATTTTTTTTATTGTAGGTTTATTGACCAAAGAGTGTCTTATGCTAAGATTATCCTGTATAAAATATAAAAATTGTAATATAAGTATAGTGACGCAAGAGTGTCTTATGTGAAAATCATTCTGTCAAAATATAAAAATTCCTAGATGGGTATAGATATGAGAAAAAGTAAGAACATGAGTATAAGTATGGATATAATAAAATCAAACCAAAAGTATGAATGGGTATTAGGTACGTATTTTTATGGAAGTTGATTGGCCGACATAGTGCCATAAAGATAAGCTCTGAGTATCACATGTATGATTCAGATAATCGACCAATTATCAAATCACACATGCGACATTATTATGATGGTTAGTATCGAATGAAATTAATTGAATTATGTACCTATAGAGGTATAAGTATGTAAAGTATTGTAACATTTTAAAAGTATAATTATAAAATGTTATTTTAAATGTATGCCATCCGGTATAATTTAATTATCGCCAACACACAATATTCTAAAGAAAGGGAAATTTCTTGAAGTGGGAGTACCACTAACCAAACGATCTCAAATTAGATTTGTAAATTTCATTTTATTATTACCTTTTGATCATATCGGTGGTGCATTGGCTGTTAAAGTGCAAACGAATGGAATCAGCCACAAAGCCACAAAGCCATAAAGTCATAAAGCCATAGAGCCATAACTCAACTGCCATAAATCAACCGCTGTAATCTGAACGTTGGTTCCCGAGGAGCAGAAATATCTTGTGAAACGTGAGTTAATTGAAAAAGCGACAGCTACAATTTGAAGCTTCATAAGAATAAAGAGTAACCGACAAAGGTGTTGGTTTCCGAGGGACAGAAATTTCAACTACCTATGCCTATCTAGAAGTGTTTAGCTAACAAAGCAAAAATGTGGTAACTACTAGTGACTAGAATTATTTATGTACGAATCAAAATTTGATACCTGATAACTGTGAATAATTTGTTTTCGAAAAGGTTTTTTGTTTTTTAAATAAAATCATAAATTTTTATAAGTGTATATGTTGAATCTTATTTTTTAAAGGTCACAAAAATTCTCTTTCATTCCCTAAATTCTGTATAATTTTTATTAACTTCTTTTTATTGATAAAGCTAGAATTTATAATTCTCACTAGCTTTTAAAAATAAAAAAGAGAATTATTGGTGCCCAACATTTCCTAGAAAGATTACTACCCTTAGAATTGTCTATTTGAAAAGCCGAATTCACTACAGAGAAAAGTATGTGCTCATTTATTTTTTTAATTTTTAAAGGTAAGTAACGTTTGCTATTAAATTCACTGAGCTAGTAAAAATCTCTATAAGTGTTTTGAAATTAACATTTATTAAAAAGGTAACGAATAATATTACAAAATGGCGGGCAAAGTGTCAGGGTAATATTGCAAATTGGAGCCCAACGTGGCAATATAATATTGCAGTGTCAGTACCAATAAGAGATTCATAAATAAGTATAATATGTATTGTCACGCGGGATGTATAAAAATATTAAATTAATTGATTTTTTTGTCTTGTTTCTATTTTATTTTTTTTATTTTTTTTTTTACTATTCAATCATCGACCATCGGGAAAAAAATATTTTTAATTTATCTCGAACAAAAACTACTTTGTCATCGTACAAGATCAAATAGTAATATAATACAAAAAAAAAACATAAAATACTTTTATTAAATGTCAACAACTAAGTCATATATCACCCTTGGCGCCACCGACACCCGTTCTCCCCTTTACATGACAATTTAGCTGCTCGGCATAGCTACAGAAAAAAAATTATATCAACATTACCTTGATTGACTTCTGCTGAGCCGACCCTGTTCTCCTAGAGCATTAGCCGGTCACACACACATTTGAATTATCAAGCACAGAAAATATGTTTCAACGTGTACATAAATCTGCACGAGAAGTTTGGTTTCGACACAAAAATACTATTACAAGCAACATCTGATTTAACTGGAATACCTTGTTCAACCATATCAAAATTAGTAAAAAATGGACCTTATGAACGCAAGAAGCGATGTGATATCGGATTAACTAAGCATTTAAATACATCTTTGGTAAAAATATTGAAAACAACTATATACGACAGTTACAAGAACAATGAGATACCTACAATTGAAATAATAAGAAAAAAATTGGAAAACACGGGATATAACTTGGGCTGCTGTGACAAGAAAATAGACAAATTTACTATTTGGATGAAACATGGTATGACACGCACGACACAGTTAAGAAGGGATGGACAGATGGATCAAGGAAGTGTATGCCCGAAATGCCAGCAAATAAAGGATCACGGCTGGTTATTTTACATTGCGGAGGAAGCGAAGGTTGGGTTCACAATTCATTGAAGTTATGTGGTAAAAAAATGGAAGACTGCAATGTTGATTATCATAAAAACATGGACGCCGACATCTTTGAAGAGTGGTTTGAAAAAACATTAATTCCAAACTTGAAGCCAAGAAGTGTAATAGTTCTTGACAACGCTTCCTACCATTCACGACAGCTCACTAAGATTCCAAATAAGAACTCTACGAAAACGGATATACAAAATTTTCTAATAGACAATGATTTGTATTTTCAAGACAGCTATAAGAAAGAAGAACTTCTTAAAGTTTTACGGACGAAACAATTTAAAAAAGTATACGCCATAGATAGTATTGCTGAATATCATGGACATACTGTATTGAGACTTCCCCCTTATTTTTGTATTTTTAATCCCATCGAGCTAATTTGGGCGCAGCTGAAGCAAAACGTTAGACGTAAAAATACATTTCCAAAATTCGACACGAAGGTAATTGATTTAATTAAAGAAGAAGTATCGAATATTACCAAAGAAGATTGGCAGAAAAGGATTAAAAAGGTGACCAAATTTGAAGAGGATTATATGAAGATTGCACATTTTCATATTAATGGTGGAAATAAATTTATTATTGATTTGAATGAAGATAGTGATAGTGAATTAGAGGATATGCAAGAAGGAGTAATAGAAGAACTGGAATTAGAAGAAAATTAATGTTTTTTAATTAAGTGTATTGTCGTGTTATTGATATTTAACCGTTACCGTAAGAGCTGAGCATTGAAAAAATAACTTTTTATTTATTTTATATATTGTTTTACCTTTAAATTCCTACCTTTCAAAACCCACATCTATCCATATTATGGAATTAATGTTTTAGTTTTATAGAATATATATTTTTTTATTTTTAATTTTACCCTTTGTCCGTAGTCCCAATTACCCATTCCCATCCCGGCGAGGAAAGTGCTCTTACCTTCTCGTGGTCCTCGCTGAGAAGTAATAATTTGTAATGAGAATTTCATAATTAGGTGGATATAATAACAATAATCTCTCCAAAATTTACCCCCATAATAGTCAACAGAAATCTATATTTATTAATTACCTACTACAAGTTAGATAGATACCTTAGGTACCTACTCTAATTAATATCAAAAAGTGCACATTTTTACAAATTGTTGCTTGCGAAATTGAGTGCCTCTACATTATTTTAAATCCATATTTCATTCATTTCTCATTGATTTATTTTTTATAAAACCACCATGCTGTTGTTTAATATTTATCAATTTAAGAACTTCTTTAATCTTCATTCCAGTTTAAGAAGTTTTTACACAGAACTTCCCTCTATATTATGACGTGCTAATATTTCAGAGTATGATCCCTCAGGTCATTTTATAAAGTTCATAATATGAACATAGTCCGCAACTGCATACATTTTTCGATCTACTTTTATTATTTTCAATTTTGGTAGATATGTGTTAATAGGTTTTATATCCTATTCACATGCTAAAATTAAAAATTATATCTAAACTATTTTCAGAGATTTTAAAAAACAAATGTTCATATGAACTTTTCTTCATAAAATAACCTGAGGAATCACATCCTATAATATGAGCATATCATTCAAAAATACCCTGTATAAAATGTAAAAACAGGGAAGCTATTTTGAATTTTTGAAAAGTAATTTATGTCTGTTATCTTAGATCAGATACCAATTTTAGTCGAAATCTACTGACTTTTAAAATAGATGTTTTTTTAACTGCTCACCCTGTATATATCGGCATACAAAAAGTTTTTTTCCTAAGCCGTTTTTGAGCTATCGCGCCAACAGACAGACGGCAGACAACAGACGCCGGACGGCACATAGACCTACTGAATGGGGAAAACATGTTTTTCGTATTCTAGGGATCCGAACACGTGAAAATCTAAAATATTCTCGTAGGGTGACTTTTTCACGATTACAAAACTTCCCTTTTATCGAGGAAAGTACAAATAAAATAAGTATACTCAATCTCTTGAATGCTCCTCTACTATTTTTTATTGCGATGTATCAGGGGTATCAGTTTCCTTAGTTTTTTTTTTGTATGTTGTCGGCTGGCTTCAAAGGTTTAAAGTCACACTATATCTTTTTCTCAAACTATACTTTTGAACGGTCTTGGCTCGTTGCATATCAGGCGCGCGGATCTGACTCGTATGTTAAGGACGAAATTGCACACGCCCTAGGTATGCACGCCTTGCGCGACTTCCAAAATAACAAGTTTACTCTTGCAAACCTAATTTGTGCGTCTGTGGAGCGTTGTTGTTCTTTTACCCAAAAGTTAGCAATGGCAGACACTAGATTTTGAAGTAAGGAGATTTTAGAAATATATATAGAAATAGAAATATATAGAAAACATCCAGCGCTCTGGATGGTAAAAAGCAAGGATTATACGAATAAAAATTTGAAAGACAAAGGTCACCGTGAATTAATCGAGTTGTGTAAGCAAGTCATAGAAAACCCTGATAAGAACTGTGTTTGTAAAAAAATTCAGTCTATACGAAGCTGCTTTAGAAAAGAATTAAAAAAAGTGGAACAATCCAAACGGAGTGGCGCTTCTGAAGATGATGTTTATGCACCATCCCTTTGGTATTTTGATCTCCTACTATTTACACGAGACAGTGAGACGTGTTCTGATAGTATCTCAAACGTGGATCATGAAGAAAACTCTGATACTGTTCTAGACATACCAAATGAAAAAGAGACAGAAACGCAAAACGAGACATTGGTGTATCTTGTCTAATCAGATAAGGCTTTAAAATATCTTACAATTCATCAAAAGTTTTACAATCCATTCTTAAATAATTCTTGAAATCATCTGGATCGTTTAGCCGCCATTCACCAGCAGATTTAAGTGGGTGTATTTTTTCCTTTTTTTTAGCCAGTTTTTTTCCCATTTCCTTCTATTTTTTCCTTTATCTATTATTCCAATATATATTGCAGCCAGTGCTATAATTTTCTTTTTTTTTTTTGTTCATTTTTTTCCGACTCGATCTCGGCGAGCCACACTAGAAATATCAAACACGTTTGAAATCCAGGCTCGCGCTAATTTTGCTCAAGTATGTCAATATACATAATCACACACTCTTGGTATGTACGTCAAATTCTCTCATCAAAGTATTGCTATTTAATGCTTTTGTTTGTGGGCAACAGCGTTCTTGGCTCGCCACAGACTTGGCTCACATGCTTTGCATGGGCCATGGTAAAACCTTCTCCTAAACGCTATGTGTATGGCCAGCTATTCTCTCCTCCCGCTTGGTGGATTCTTAGCTCGTGAAGCACGCGCAGATGTCTCGAATTTTACACGTCGTAAAACCAAGGTCTGTTTCAGTGTTTGTTAGTGGTATTTAAGTGAGATTATGAATAAAGTAAAAGATATGTTTAAAAATAAAACGTTTGAAAGAAAGACACTCAAAATTTGTGAATAACAGAAATTTAATTTATTAATCATGGAAATTATTAAACACAAGAAATCAAAGTATAACTTGGGTAAGTACCTTAGCATTTTTAATTTGGAAAACGTGTTGTTATTGAATAAGGTTATGTGATAAAAATAAAATGGCCTAATTGGCGACTCAAAGATAAAATTAATATAAGTTAACTTTGAGTTGCCAACTTCGGTAATATAAGAGTTAGCAAGCTTCTTGAATTATTCTAGTTTTAACTTTAAATAGACCGTTAGAATCTAACTTACTGTTTGAGATGAAGTTATTGTTTTATTTCAAAAAACCTACTTAAAAGAGATGTCTACTTAAATTATAAATATTAAAACAAAATTAGATTATATAAAACTGCACTGAAAGTTTATCAAGGTTAAAATTTACCGTTTGGTCCTTTTAATACCGTTTATTGTTGTTAAACTTCATATTTGCTCGTTTTAAAGTTTTGTTATGGTTTCTCTTATTGTGGCCTTAATCAAATTAATTTTTTTTAGATCTCCTTTTTCGTTGGGAATCCACTACCAGACAAATTGTTCCAGTTTAGTTTTCAACAGATGTAAAAATAGAAAGGAAAAATAAATTATTTTAAGTCCTGTTTGACAGCTGGTCTTTTGGTGTCAGATATCACATTGTCATCCATAGGTAGGTTGATTTCTTCTTATTTTTATGAAACTCAAGCAAAATTGCTGAGGCAAATGCTTTTGATGGACTGTCCTAAATTTCTTCGCGATTTGGTTTTTATAAACGTTCATCTCACAGCCAACTACTCCATTTATTTTTCACGTTAATCACCCATACGAGGAGTGATTATTATTTAATTGTACACTAATTTAGTGTTATTCAATTTCACTTTTTTTATTGTTAAGCACTTGTGTTTTATTTAAATTCACTTACTAATACTATTTATAAACTTAAATCTACTATTATTTACAAGAATTGAACCTAAATATAAAAACATTTTACAAAATTATTGACTATCAAAATAATTATTAAAATCGTTTCATCGCTTTATTAATTTGTTTTAAGTGATGAAACTAGGCAAAAATTACTCTTAGATTGGGTTTCACATATCAAATACATTGAAACTTCTTTAAAGCCATTTTACTTTTAATTTATACAAAATCGATGTTGTGGTGTACGTCGCTGTCGTCATTTCCCCCCATCAAATTTATTTAAAGATTAGGAAACCCAAATTGTGTTCCAGTTTGGTTGGAAAGGCACAATTCATCTTTTTGTCTAGGTAAATTTGTTGATAAAGCGATTTTAATGTTTGTTTTACATAGCTAAAGTCATTTATGCTATAAGGAGAGATAT
The DNA here is from genome assembly GCA_927349885.1 of Psylliodes chrysocephalus. NCBI lineage: Eukaryota > Metazoa > Arthropoda > Insecta > Coleoptera > Chrysomelidae > Psylliodes > Psylliodes chrysocephalus. The sequence continues at coordinate 13,154,970 of OV651817.1, forward strand.
TTCCTCAGGTTATTCAACTTTTATTGGTGATATAAAACTTTAATTTGCTCTATTTATTTTATTTAGGTACTTTTTGTTATTATTGAAGTTCTTATATATTTAATTTTTACATATTTGTTTGATTTTTTTTCAAATCCTTACTACTATTTTTCATTATTTATTTTTAATGTATTATGTGGATTTGTTATCCGTTACAATATGTACCTATTGTAGGACTATCAAAATTTATTTAAAAAAAGTACCTAAGTAGGTGTGAGCGTATAGTATGTTTATACCTATTGAAAAGGTACTTTAAATGAGTGTGGAGTACCTATGTAGGTATGATTGTAAAGTATATGTGTATTTTGTAGAAAGGGGTTTAAATGAGCTAAAGCTAAGAACCTGTGTAAATGTAAAGTTAATATGTGTACCAATAGAAAGATTAAATTAGTTTCAAATAACTTATCTATATAGATATGAGTTTAAAGTATGTGCATACCTATAGCAAGGTTATAAAATAGGTTTAGAGTAAAGTACCTATGTAGGTATGAAATTAAAGTAAATTGTAACAACCAGTTTGCCTAAAGACCATTTGTAACTACTGATAGGTCTTTAGCTACTGTTGTTAATATACTATTAAGGGATAAGGGCAGCGACGTCACCAGCCAAAGGGTCCTGGAGTCCTGAAGGAACATCCATTCGCCAGTGGCAAAATAAAATAATAAAAGAAAATAATAAAAATACAAAAAAACATCCCTTAATAGCATATGTCGAGCGGTTTTGGCAACTGACTTAAGACTCTCAAGTCCTTAAGGGTAGGAACGACGAGGCTTAACATGCTCGGAATATTTCTTACTGGTTTTTGGAAAGAGGTGAGAATAAAATAGGTTAATAAACAATAACATATATATTTAAATATAAGTAAAAAATGAATAACAAATTTCAATAAATCAAAACAATATCAATTTTTGAAATACGACAAGCAAAAATTACTACCCATAATTATAAATCTTTATTATGATAAACCATGTTATTATAATATAATATATGATAAAATTTTAATATAATGAAAGCTTTTACATCACAAAACTTTTAATATAATAAAAAAACTCTTTATATGATAAAACCCTTAAATCTGATAAATATTTAATAAGTAAACTTGGGACGCAAATGAAAGAATTGGCATTTAAAGAAGACTAATGAACTGTTTTAAAATACATAACCCAAACAAGAGATTTAAACATGTTAAAATAAAATAGATATTACCTTTGAAAACAAAACACTACAACACACTTTACTATATACAATAAATTTTAATAATTAATAAGTTACATTTTTGGGCATAGGTTTGGCCCAACGGCCGCCCCTTGAGTCTCTTTGTGTCAACGATTGACTCTCAATTTATATCAACCTTAACGTGATTATTTTAAAAAGAAACTCGACTTATTTATTTTTAATGATTATTCGCACGATTTGTCCTTTAATTTTCTAGTACAATGAACTATTTCTAATCGTTTGGTTTTAATAAATATGTTGTGTTAATTTAATAGATATTAAAAATATTAGATATTTTTGGGATTTTTGTTAAATTCTTTATATTTTAAAAAATAATAATGCCAATTATTACAAAAGTGCCTAAAAAGGTATGAAAGTGTAGTATATGTGTACCTATATAAATGGTGTTAAATGAATTTAAAGTAAAGGTGTTTATACATACAAGAGGCGATACCGATTAAAGGTATGTGCGAGTGCCTAAAACAAATGCGTATGAAATGCGATTGTTTGATCCTGACTAGTAAGGTATTAAATTATTTCGCTGATGCTGTAAATGAACCGAAACAACATCGTTTGTAAAAAAAATTGAAAGTGAATTTAATTTTTTTATAGAAGGCGAGTAAATGTAAACAGGCTATAATGAGATATAGAATTTAGAGTGCCTATTGAGGCTTTAAGTAAATAAATAAAATTAGTTTTGGCTTGTGTAACAAATTTCTGAGAAATGCATTTTTTTTTTTTTTATTTGATCGATACTCATGACCTGAACAAAATGATTGTTTAAAATTTGTTTTTTTATATAATTGAAAGCTTAGTGTATATTTAATGCAATATTGAGCGTAACGATGAATGCAATTTGCTGAATGTAATTCAACAAGGGTGTTTGAGGGAAATTTCTTCTTCAGTAAAATATGATACAATAATTAATGCAATGTTTTTAGCTGAACCATATTATGGAAACACGTGTCTCAAATAAAAAGAACCAGATTCTTGAATGATGGAATTATGCTTATCTTATTTTTTTCGTCGGAACGGCTTTGAATAATATTTATAAATAATTAAATTATCATCTTTTTGACTATCCAATTCAATAGCTCGTACGTTATTTGAATACTGCTTAGTTTTAGCCTGTAAATTACTCCTAGTTCAACACCTTTCCCTTCTTATTTGATACCGGTCGACTTCTTTGAAAGTATTTGTTTCTGTTACCAACCCAATATCTTATACAGTAGAATCTCAATCGACACGGAGTAATATATCTGTCAGATCAGGAAATTTTAGGTGTATGTGCCTATATGTATGTATCAATGAAAAGTAGCTCATTTCCAAAGGTAACAAAACGTAAAAATGTGCGGTTTTTGCTGATATGTGTTATTTTTATATGTAAGTTTTGCCTCAGTGACACAGAAATTATGTATTACCTATACAGGGTGTTTTTTAAAAATCTACTCTTTTAAATTCATTTTACTCAAATTTTATCAAATGAAAACGGGCTACTTTTCATTAGGATTATTATTTACGGGGTACATAAAATCATCATTTAAAAATATATTTTTTTGAATATGTACTATTGAGTATTATTTCGGTATGTAGGTACTTTACAAAATATTTTTTTAATTATTTGAAATTGGTATGTAAATGGTAATCTGTTTGAGTAAATTAACAACAAGGTATATAACAAATATTTTCCAAGACCTATAAATTTGACTATTAGGTATACCTACATTAAATTGTTTAAATCGATATTCATCATTGACTTCTTGAACATTTTTGATGTCATGGTGAGAGTTAATGACAAGTGTAGATTAGATTATAGAAGGTAATCTGAGGGTTTAAAAATCTATAAATGTGACTATAATTGTCGATGGTTAAGAGCACAAATATTATATGTCCATTTTTGTCTAAAATGGGATAGGTAGGATTCTATATCCTTCATGATGAAATCTTTATGGTTTCCAAATATAGTTCCACTTAAATAGGTTTACCATTCAGTAAAGTAATGCTAATAAAAATTATACAGCTTGTCATAGTTACCTCTAACTTTCAAATCGATTTTACTTGAAATGACATTTTTGAACTAACAAGATTTGGGCTCTTAGTCATCGTTGTATTTAAAATGTAAATGGAATAAAACCTTAGATTATAGAAATCTATAATTATGCTATAAAAAAACCCAAAGACATTACAACATATAGACAACATTTTTCATTCCTAAATCCCATACAATTGCGGACTATTATTGTTTTAAAATTGTTAGTGAGTGGAAGAGAGAAAGACAGATCTCTTAGGACCGGCTGGCAACGTTGTAAATAGTGTCCATAATATGCTCGCCAGTGGCGTAGAGTTTTAAACTTACCAGTATTGTCAGAGTAGTATGTTAAAAAAATACGTAAATATGTAAGTATATTTTTTTAGTAATATAATTACGATGATTTTTTCATGTAAGTAGATTAGATTAGATTATAAGTTGGACGTTATTTGTCCTTGTCCACCGCGACCTTTTCAGATCTATTGTGGGACTCCTGTTTGTTTTAGATTATGTCGTCTAGCCTGGTTTTTTTATTAGTCTTAGTAGCTTTGACAGTGGCTCCCGCATGTAGTTGCATGCAATTGGCTTTTCTTCGCCCAATGTTAGAAACCTCGTTCCAGCCAGGCATTTACATTGGCACAGGACGTGGAATATTGTTTCCTCTTCTTCTTCACAGAACCTGCACAAAGTTGCTTCTTCTGCTGGATTTATGACACTTATGTGCCTTTTGAGGCGACACACAGAAAGAAATAGATTAATGCAGCGGTTTTGCCAGACTAAGTATCATAATACTTATAGGAATATTGATAGAGAGTAAGCAATATCTTACTACTATAGTAAATCAGTCAATTAATCCCTATATTTTTTATTTCATTACCGCGGTAGCATACTCGAAAACAAAAATTCTTATAGCGCCGACTGAATGACTTATAACCAGCAGATTCAGTTTTATACAATCTGATATCTATTATCACTCTAAAACGCATTATAATCTCAGTGATCCCGTTTTATATTCCATAACACCCTTTCTGTTGTCATTACCAGAAACATACAAATTTTTGTTGGTGGGGGACCCGTTACACCACTAACCTATTAATTGTTGACGACAATTTAGTCTTTTGTCTTATCGTCGTGTGTGCACGTGTGTTAGTTTTAGGTTAGTTTTAGTTAGGTATATGAGCCAGTGTTTTTCTTGTGATCTTGTGTAACATGGGAGCTTATTTAGAGACTATTATTGAGGCAGCGGTTCTTTACACTGACGTCACCACTTTCTGAGCTAAAACAGAAAGTTTTTATGTTATTTCATTTTCTTATACGCACATGAAATAGTGAAATAATTTTTTTTTATTTTGTCTCATTAGAAAGTGGTGATATCAGTCTAAGAAATTACTGCCTCAAGAATTTTTTATATTTGCTATCCAGTGATAAAGGTATTTTTAATTACATGCATAATAAAAAGTCATAATTTAATAATATTGGTTGCTGCCAATGTTAAACGTTTGTATATTAGGTCATAATTTTTTCACAATAAAATTAGAACATGAAAAGTCCACAGAATTCTCATTCATCAATATGTACTTATTTAAATTTAATATACAGTATGTGCCCCTAGGTTGGAATCTTATGGAAAACTTTTTTAATATTAATTTTAGAAAAAATATTACTCTTCATAAAAAGTTCTGCATTATCTAAAACCTAGAATACAGTCAACAAATATCAAATTTTTTCAGTGGTATACGAGGTATATGAGTTTTACTCAAGAGTAAAGTACCTTAATTCTTTATATAAAATTTGATATCTGATGGTTGTATTTCAGGTTTTAGACCATGCTCGATTTTTTATAAAGAATAACTTTTTCCCAATATTATTTTTTAGGAAAAAAAGTTATTTTTGCATTTTTATGTTTTATAAAAATATAATTATTGTAAAATAAATGTTTTTAGGTAAAATTTTGTTTTTTTTTTTTTAATAAACCATATAAAAGGAAATTGAAAACAAATTTATTGCTTTGCTAGCCAAAATAAGTAAAGTTTTAAACATTTTAGTTTATTGTCTATCGGGCACAACAATGAACAAATTTTATTAATTTTTTAATTATAAGAAGATGGTGGGTTATTATACATTTATATTTCAAAATTTAAGGGCTGCTATAAAAAAATTGTATTATCTATCAAATGTACAATTTCTTTATTTCAATTAGTAATTTTTTTATGATAAATCTATAGCAAATTAATGATCATCCCACAATCTTCTAATAACCAAAAATTTATTTAAATTCGTTTATTGCTGTGCCCGCTGTACAATAAACCAAATGCTTAAAATTATCAATTTTTACGTATGTTAGCTTCTAAATATAGTATAATCGCATATCCACTATAAAACTAGTTTATAATAACTATGAGAATATTTTATAAACAGTCGTATTCTATGATATTATGACAATATAAGTGAATGATAATCCGTATGAGAATAGCTTATAAACTTTATAAGCTAGTTTTATTATCAGTACATCCGAAATTAGCCTTAGGTAAGAAATTATAATACCTGCTAAAAGAATTTTTTACAACTCTCATAGAGTAGTTCACTTATTTTTATGTGAACGATTGTATAAGAATAATAAGACGATTTCACTGTCAATAAGTAATTGGTAACCTTTAACAAACCGTGTTGTATTATGTCTATAGTCCGTATACTAACGGTTATGGAAGGTTCTAGCAATTCCTGTTCCATATCGGCAACAGCTCGTTTGGCTGTCCCATATAGTATAAAACAGTTAAATAAGGAGTACGAGAATTCTGGTAATGATTAGACCGCATTTCTTTCAGTGCAGTGTCCAGTAAGAAGGCCTACTGTTATCCTAACGATTCGATGCTTTTGATCCAGTAGGTCTTTCGTGAACTTGGCCGATGGTTCTTTGATGAACTGTTTGGCCTGTTTCAGTCTTGGATAGTTGTTCCACCATTCCTATGACTCTGTTCGCATCCATTGTTTAACGGATGCCTTGCACAATGCCTTAGCAACTCAATAGAAGGGTCCGGGGCCTTATATGAGCCTCCTCGGGCTAATTCGTCGGCCTTTTCGTTGCCCTGATATCCCTCATGGCCTGGAACCCAGGCTAAGGTCACCTTATTTTAACTACTTAGCTCTGTCAGGTCTTCTAGACAGTCTTTCATCAGTCGCGATTTGATTTCTGGTAAGAGAATTGCCTTTAGAGTATATGACAATAGTTTTGCATGATACTTGCTGATTTTTCATGTAGGTAAATTCAAGTACAAGTAAATTTAAATACAAGCAAATTCAAGTTGCCTTTCGATTTTTAATATTTATTGGTTTATAGTTTATTGGCATTTACCATATATTTGCCTGGTATGATGTTAACCAAAATTATTTAAAATTTTAAATTAACATTAGGTAGGTAGGGGTATCTAAATAAAACACTGTCCTAAAAATATATACTTTTTTAATTATTAATTACAAAAAAGCATGGTATGGCAAAAAATATCGTAAAAAAACTGTAAAAATTTTTAAAATAATGTTTTAAATATATAAAATATTTTAAATTTATTAACTAAAATTTCATTTAATTTTTTTATGTTTAGTTATTAATGTTATAACTTACCGCAATGTTTTTTTTTGCAGCAGGTGGTGTTCCAAAAACAGTCGAGTCAGAACTAAAAAAAACTAAAAACCCATACATTAGATATACATATATTTATGTAATAAATAATGTTTAGAGGTAAAATTCATATTTTGTATTTTTACCTGTTGGTCATCCAAAAATAAAAAGCCCTCACACCGTCTGGTGTTTGCATCTTTTCTAATATATCTAGTACCATTTGCACGTACCAAAACATTTTCAGGAAAACAGTGTTCTAAACACAACTCTGGGTTTTTACGAAGGGGCTAATTTTCATAGATTCCTATTAGAGAAAACCAAAGTTTTCTTTTCTCAGGATCTTGCGGAAACCTAAATAGAATAATAAAAAATATGTATAGGTGCTTAATAGGTTAATCATTTTAAAGGTATTTTAATTTAAATTTTCTTTGCCACTATTCAATAATTATTTATTGGTATAAGAAAAATTTACTAATTTATAAAAGGAATATCACTTTAAAAACTGTTTTAAGACTGTTTTAGACTACATAAGTTTTTGATACAATTTCTTGTACAATTTAAATTTTATATTATCAAACCTGCAGTAAATTGTTTGAAAAATTAGATTGGATAATCATTTTTCAACCAATTTACTATGTGATCCTATATAATTTAAATTTTATAAGAAATTGTATCAAATCTTGTACAAGAAATTGTATAATCAAAACAGTCTTAAGATGGGTGCCTTACTCCACTGGTTCAAATGAAAACAACATATCTTAACCTAAAAATACTTACCGATGAAACCATACATTTCGACTTAAATGATCTACCTTTTTGAACACTACACATGCATGTACCGTAATTCTTTATATTTCTCACAAAAGTTCACAAAAATAGTATTTTATAAATTAATAAATCTATAGGTCACCCAGAAACTGTCAGATACTGTCAGAAATACAAAATAGCTGTTAGACCTGATTGGCAACGTTGCGGCTGGTTACTATACTAAATTTCATTAATAAAAATTGTAAATTCGTAAAATAAGATATTCAGCGTTGCCGTATTTACGGAGTTCTTCGAAACCCTAATATTTTATTTAGATTAATATTGATTTTTTAATAAAAAAACTTAGCTTATATTAAACCTTCAAAGAATAATTTGATTAAATACATATTTTTATTTATATAATATAAAATTATAGTTACAGGAAACATCAAATTTAATTTTTCGAAAGTAATTTATCCAAATAATTTTTACAGACTGATAAAATCGGCAAAGGCGCAATAAACGAGAATCTGGTGGGAATAATGATTTGCTACACAAAAATGTAAACAATTTGTTCTCTTAACAAAAACCAAAATAATAATCAGGGGCTGGGATTATAAGATGGTTACCTACCTATAATTTGGTATGAAGATAAGATAGGCAGTTGCAGTAAGTATCTTGATTAGTTCCCAATATTACCTACCCTGTTTGATTAGCCTTCTATATTATCTATAACAGTCAGAAGTTCTGGTTATTTTCGGTTAATAGTGACTATAGTATTAAAAAATGCAGTTTGGTTAAAATTCATAGGTTACACCTGTGAAACATATAAAAAAGTCTGCGTTGTCAGTTAACGAAAAAATATTTGTAAGCAATGTTTATAATTGCCTAAAAAAGGCAAATTCTTCCTTTTAAAAAGACAAGTAATATGATTAAGAATAATTTCTTGATCATAGCAGAATTTTATATAAATAAAAAAATTTTGTGTAGTTAGTTTTTTAGTTTCACTTAACACTTTTCTGAAAATAACGAACTTCAGTTTTCGCCTAATATACTCCAGCAACAGCTATGACGTAACTAAAATTAATTATATTCATAAACTCATTAATCAAAATTTCTGCACAAACACATAAGATTTAGTTCGTTAATCAAATTGTCTTGTTGTCAGTGCTCTGGGCACTAATTTGGTGTTTTTATTTAAATTTTCTTAATGTATTATTACTATCATTTGTCTTTATTTGCTGTAAGCGGTTCAATTAACTGAATACGTGGTCTATAATATAAAAAAAAATATTTTTGGCATAATATTCTCCAAAGATCTGTTATTATGCTTATATCATTAGCTAAAATCTATAATTTTTTGTAATTTTTAAAAACGACGAAAAGCCCATTATTTAAAATAAATGTTATAACATTTTAAATCTTTATATTAAAATAATTAAAATGCAATAATTAAAATATAACTTATTTCAAATTAATCTTAAGCGATATTCTGTTTGCCTGAAAAAAAAACTGAACAATAGATATATCGCAATTTACAAAACAATTTTTATTCCTGGAAACAATACCATATAATTGATTATTGTTTATCGTCCAGTTGTTAAATTTATTGAATTATATATATTTTTTTGTTTTAAAAAATTATTTATTATATCTAATAATAATATAATTAATCGTAGAAATATAACGTCAAAACCGACTCTTTCTAATATTTACCTTTTGCAAACACTCTTTGCCGTCGATACGATAGTCTAGTTCGTCTAGTTAATCCAGTTCATCTAAGAAAAGATATTAAATTAGATTAGTGTATTTCTACAGAGAGGTCATCATATGTATTTTTTTAATTATTATATCAGTGTTATACTGATACTATTTTTTCTTCAAATGTGTAAATTAAAAAAAAGCTATAGTTTGGGACATACTGAGAATGCAGTATGGCCAGGCATAGGCAATGTATTTTTAATGGGTGACCGGCACACTATGTTGTAGTAGTCAATTTTATTACAGCATGTATTATTGATTGTATACATGAGGATCGTTAGTCCTTCTTGATGTCTAATTGGACAGTTTTCTGCAAAAAGGAAGCAACCCACAAATTTGTGATTTTTAGACTTTCGCATAATATTGAATTATGAACCGTAACATTTACTGCAAAAAAAGATTAAGACCACATTCTGGTATCTAACGTTATTTGTTACCTAACGAACTATCCGAATAAATTAGTTAAGCAAGTAACCTGCCTGCAGAAGCAATCCAAGCGGCTTGGTTGCTTTCTGCAGAATAGAAAAGAGACTTGGTACAAGTTCGTTATATGGTTCTCTGTGAGAGTGAGTGTGTAGTATTAAAAATAGGAAAACAAATATTTTTATGATACAATTTGAATGATACTATAGCATATATCAAAGAAATCTTCCAATAAGAAAAGCTATAGGACAGGAGGAGTAAAGCTCAAGCTTTGGTCCAGTTAATCGTGTATTAAGATAATAAATAGAAAAATAGAAGTTGAGAATAAAAAAGTTAGGTGTTTAAAAATTGGAAAGATACTTCTTAACAAAAAAAAGCAATTTTCAATTTTTCTGAAAAATACATTTTGAAGACAACACGTTTGCTAAAATAGAAATCAGAAAATAAATGTGACTACAATGTGACTTTATGTTTCATTGATTTTATAAAGTTATATTATAAAAATGAAAGCAGTAAACAATTCATTAGAAAGCAAATGTCGGCCTTTGATTCTACTGAATTTATCTAAAATTATTTGTAAATACAAGAGCTAATTTGTTTTAGTATTCTTGATGAATCACAAAAAAACAACTGTTATAGATAAAATAATTATTTTGTCTTTAGTTACCAGTAATTTGAGCCAAATCAACTAAATCAATGATGGTGGGTGGAGTTTTCCGGGTTTTCCTGACCTGAAAGTCAAATGGCGCAATCAATAATTTTTAGGTCGCCTGACACGGCCTGGCACGGCAAATAATAATAACAGCCGTCCCTTCTCCTACACAAGTCACTCAGTCATCCTCAGGGATTGAAATTCACTCGTAAGGGAGTAAATTGGGAAGAGTATTATTATTATCAATATTATTATAAATATTACTTAATCATGGTTCCAACGAAGTCTTTCTGTGGCTTCGATACGCACAGAAAGTCTCGTTAAAAGGTCTTTAGAAACGACTCTTTGCATCCGCTTGGGTAGTGATTATCAGCCAAATTCATTTGTCTCATCAGACAAAGAAATCCAGGGATGACTGCATTTTGCATCTGAATCTGGACATGTAGGTATTTTCTTAATTTTATTGATCATTTAGTCCTTAGTTCCTCCAAGGACGCCGACAAGGAGAGCAACCAAATTTAATTTATACTGTGGGTACAGACTTCGCAGATCAACAAGCTGGCCCATGTTTTTAGAACGCTTTTTCCTCTCCGTTACTAGTATATTCGATTCTGCTGGGGCTAATACTTCTACGATGCACATTAAATTGTTTAGCTTATCTAGAAGAATGATAACAAATGTATTGGCTTGAAGTCATCTGGCAGTGGGAAAACCGTAATTCCAGTAAATTGTCTATTATAGTTTCAATATCACCGATGGCATACAGCAACACTAGTGTTTCATCTATACCTTAAGCGTGTCTCAGATGGTAGTATATTATTCGAAATGCTGCATTTTGTCGATGGATTTAACTAGTTCTGACATGTAATGGGTATGCAGACAACAAGTGCATAAGTGTTTCTGGCTGCTAGTGATACGCTCTACATCGCAAGTCAGGTACCTTTGAAAACTAGTAACAATATACCAGGGTGTTTATAACACCGTCCTGACAGGCTACTATAAAGCCTTTAGTGTCAGACTTTAGCTCGGCTGATTTGAGGAAAGCGAATTTAAGTTTCCTCGAAATTTATAATGATTCGATATTTCGATAGAACACACCTGGTTCTGCTTTTCTTACATGTTCTTCCAGTAGCAGCAGTTGTTCTGCTGCTTTACCTCTTGATTTCACCTAAAGATGTTCTAATCTTGTAAGAGATTAATCGTTCTCCCTATCGATCAAGAAAATTAGCTCAAACCTCTTTGACGCCTTGTCCGCTGCTTTAAAAATAAATGCCCCACAGTTAGCTATCTCATGATCCCGAAAGAGCTGTAATACTGGATTCGTGCTATTTGCGATTTTGCAAGTTAAACTGCAAATACTCTATACTTACTAGACCTCTTTCTTCCTGGTGTCGCAGGAGGTAAATACGGGGACCCGATGACCCCGGATAATAATTTCTTTTAATAGTCATCATTTTTTGTGTCTTTACGTCCATATCCCGCTTTTCTAAAATCGGCCAAGCTTAAGTCTGAGACTTCATAGTAGCCTGCCAGTACGGTGTAAGAAACACGCTACTATTTCGTTACTAGTTTTTAGAGGTACCTGATGTGCAATGTAGGCGTGTTACCAGCACCCTGAAATACTTATGCACTTGTTATCTGCATGCCCAGTACATGCCAGAACTAGTTATATCTATTGGCACAATGTAGAACTTCGATGAATATACTACCATTCTAGCCACGCTCACGATATAGATGAAACACTAGTGTTGCCATATGCCCCCGGATATCGAAACTGTAATAGAAAAGGAAAACGGTCGAAACTGGAATTATGCTTTTCCAACCGCCAGACGACTTCAAGCCAATAAACCTGATATTGTTTTTCTGGACAATTCCAATGTACGTCATAGAATTTTCAGCCTTAGCAGAAACGAATAGACTAATAAAATTATTTAGTAAAAGTATTCGTCCTTTAAATGTATTTATGATTATGAGGTTAGTGGGAAGAGGACGTGCTAAAAGGAAACATTAACTTCTTAATTTGCCGACGTTTCGACGTTTGAAAAAGACGAAAAATAAACGTCAAATATGATGACTTATTTAAACACGCTACATCATTCTTTCCAGCTACATTTAGTGCAATAACAATTGACCTGACTCTGTTGCCCTAATACAAATGAATTTCCTGCTAAATGGCGGGTCAAGACTTGATCCTAAAATCCAATGAAAGTCAGCATGTTTTTGCACGCTCAGTCTTTAGAGGAAGATATTAGAATCAAAGGAAACTTTATTGTTAGTTAAAAATCAATGTGGTGAAGAACTAAGAAGATTGTGTTTTTTGTTCAAACAGTGTGGTGTATTTTCTTAATAGTTTTTCTAATTCTTATTTTTAATGTACTAATAACCAAATATATTGGTTTTATTACAAATAGCTTGTGTCCAATTCTAATTTCGATACAAACAACCAGCATTTACTATGTCTTAATTGTTATAACACCCTGTACAATGCAAACATAAATAATTTAGAGTTTTTACTCACCTCATCAGAAGAGTCAATAAAAAGTTTAATAGAACTCGGTTTAAAAATGAATAAATTTGAATAAAAAATATAATAAAATTGTATTATGCATATTTTTTAGAATAAACAAAAAAACTAAAAAATATAACATACAATAATACAAAGGATATAAAAATTTTATCTAAAAAAATTGTGCTTATAGTAGTGAAAACTGCTTTTTAATGTTTTTTTCTACACCCACATGGATATTAGGTTATCTACGGACAGACTACAAAATGAAAAAGTATACTACTGCCATTAACTGAACGAATATATTTTATAATCATTCGATGTAGTGAGAACACTGCAAAAAAATTAAATCCACCAATCACAGTTCATATTTTGGTCACCCGACGACTATTACTTTTAAAGTTTTAAATAAGTGACAATTCTGTCAAACTAATTGTCAGTATATATTTTAGTTATTGAACTTAAATATACTTTAAAATGGCTTATTTTTGTGTAGAATCGATAAATAATAGCATTTCTATTTTTATTTATACTATAATTATTATAAATAATTTGTTAATTTTTATAGAACTCTATGACGTCAATTCAATTACGAGATTATTACCAAATATGCCGGTGGATGGGTAATGGAAATATTTGACTTTCACGCGAGAAATCCAAGTTCGAGCTAGGGACTTTTAATTTAATTTTTTTTTCTTCGTTTATTTTATTTTAAAAATTATTAAGTCCTAATTTTTTTTAAAATAAGTTATTTTGACTTAATAACCTTATATATTTTTTTATTTGTAAATTTTCGTTAGTGGGTCGTAGAAAAAATATACTGTACAATTTGAGTGTATTTTTCACATCGTACTCAGACGATGACCATCATATTCACTCTTGTTGCACAAACTACTATCGATAGCTTTGAAATTTATGTCTTGTATACGTATTCCCAAAGCCTTCAATTTGCTCTCCAGAAAACATGTTCAAGGTAAATAAATATATTGTTTAAAAATTACATATTTTACTGTAGTTATTTCAATTTATCTATTTGATTTCGTCTAGTCATTTGTCACACACAATCCAACTAAGACATAACCTGCTTTGGTAGAGATCATGACGAAGCATGTTATATAGTGACTGCTTTCTGGGCTTTGATATTTACGTAAATGAAATATTATGCCTAAATAATATAGGCTATCACAAGATTCATGTTTAATTATAGCGCGAAAAATACAGTATTATATTTGGTTCATTACCAAGTAAAAAATTGAAAGTGGACTGCTTTTTATATTATGCGAAATTGATTCATGTGGCGTTTAATTAATTGTTTTTTGTTGTTGTATGTAAATCGTATTATTAAATTAATAGTTCATTGACTTACCAGGGAATAGTTCGGATTATTTGGAAAATGGGAAAAAACTCGTACTGTCCTTCGGCTATTTCCATTAAATATTCGAAGGCACGATTTTGTATAAAAATGATAAAAACGGAAAAAGCAAAACCAGAGGCAGGTCATAATAGTCCAGTAACTGAAGGGACCAACCTGTCATTAAGTCGGTCCAGATTTTCATTGTGGCTCAACTCTTAGGTCTCGGCGGTCGCTTCCAAGGTCGAAAACTTTTACCAACTCTGCTGCGTCGGAAAGGGCCCAAAATGGACTCTAAAACTGGTTTCCCGCCAATATCTTCCACAATATGCAAATTAGAGAATTTTTGTTAAGATAAAAAAGAAAGATCTTATCATTATCTACAAAAATGGGGAATTCGACAGGTTTCGAGATAACCGCAATCAAAAGTCCCCTCATTCAGCTTTATCTCTATAGCAATGCTGATTAGCTTGTAAACGGGTGGACAAATTGTTTCAGAACTCGGTCAAAAATTGAATTGATATTTTTCGATGATTCAAAGTTCATTACAATGGGAAAACCCATAGGTATCGATCCATGTACCTTGAAGCCCGTTATGTCCTCTCAAGAACATTGAAAAAGGGGTCAAAGTTGCATTTTCCCACTATTTTGAACCACTTTATAGTAATTCATTCATATTTTTTTCTTTAAATAGTTTTTTATTCCATTCTTGTTTTAAATGGGATCTTGAGATGTCTCGAATGGTCTCAGAAATTTTTTTTCAGTATCTTGCTGGCGTTTTAAAACAAAATTGATTTGTTTATTTGCATTTTTCATACGTCTTCGGAGTTCTAGAAATCTTTGAAACAAGCAGTAATTAAAAACTCATATTTCATTATATTGTTATTCAATGCACACCATTTTAAAGCTTAGAGTGTCTTCTTTTCGAATATATTTTTTTTTTAATAAAGTTGCTCCATTTTCCAGAAATCAGGAAAATTTATCACACTGTGGAAAACTGCACTTTCTTTTTAAATACTTCTTGTTCCCCGCTGTTAATTTTTTGATCATTATTACCCAGACCGAAGTGAAGCTAATATTCTCACCTTTCCATTTCTATCAATTGATCCCCGTATGTGATCGTGGTTCTTAACTGTTTGTTAGAATTATCTTCCCCATTTTTACGCTCTCCGCCTAAGATCCATGATATTCCATCATAACCTAACCACGTGTACCCACGCGCCACGCGTTCACCTTAATCATCTGCTTTTGTTGGTATACAATCTCTGTTGTTTTTGGAGTCGTTATTGTCGGTATTATTGATAGTATTTTAGAAAAATATTGATAGTATTTTATCATTATCAATTAAGTTGTTAAAGAAAAGAAGTTATTTAAGTAAAAAATTCGACGTCATTCTTGAATTTTTAAGAATTTGTTTTTCGTTTGTGGGGAACAGAAAAGGTTTAGTTGATTTAAAATAAAGTTTATAAATTTGTTGTAATTCTAATAGAGCAAGAGCAAGACGATGAAGAGTATGATTCTGGATAACATTGACTGGTTTAACGTATGATAAGTTATAAGCATTGCTATGTATTTCGTATTTTTAACATGTTTTTCATAATAAAAGAAACTTTTCAGAAACTTTCTTATTTTTCTGAAATCCTGGACCTATATTGTTCCGATAGAAGTTGGCCAAAATTTTGCAAAAGACGCAGAAAATATAAAGGGTCTTCTCGGGTCAATATTCATCACACTCTAAAACTAGTGACCCACTATTAGACAAAGCGCCGGGATTTGAGACTGCTACATGAAAAAAAAATTTTTTGCACTTTTCTATTAAATTTTGCAACGCAAATTACACAGAACTTTCGGCAATATAGATTAGATACCCCAGCGCTACTTTACAGAAAAAATCCCGTAGAATCCGCCAATAATTGTCGAAAGATCGATTGGTGCCCGGATTTCCATTCATAGGCCCATAATTTAGTGAGCAGAGGTATGCCGCTGGCGCCATCTACAATTAGTCTCCAAAGTCCAAAACATGGAAATCAATGTATTGACAACTCACTCGAGCGGAAATTCAGTGAGAAACTAACATTTCTATTTAGTGCAAAAATTCGGGCTTTTTCGAAGGCCGTTTTTGCAAAAATATTCGTCTTGCGAAAAAAATGGTAGGGACCATTTTTGTAGATAATGGTACGACGTTCATTTTTTATTAAAACAAAAATTGTCTAATTTGTATATTTTGGCAGATATTAGAGGGAAACCATTTTTTCGGACTTTAGGGGCCATTTTAAGCCCTTTCCGACCCAGCAGTGTTGGTAAAAGTTTTCGCCCTTGAAAGCAACCGTCAAGACCTAAGAATTGAGCCACAAAGGAAATCTGGACCGACTTAATGACAGCTTTGCATATTTTTAGGTCTTCAGTTACTGGACTATAAGGTTTAGGAATAGGTTCATCAAATATATACTTATAAAGAGTAAAGTGAAAACAATTTTGACGCGAATAACCTATTTGGATACAATTAAAATAAAGAATAAAAATAAATAAATATTTAGGATCGTAACGTCAGGCAGATGGTCGAGTAAACTAATTTTGCCCTTACATGCCTAATATTCTATGTATTTTTTCCAGACTAAAATTAATTTCAAAGTTGTTGTCTAGATTTTCTTCAATAAAGTGACTGTACTATAATTTGCACTCTTATTTAACGGAATAATTCCTCTCACTTCTCTTTTTTTAGTGTAATTTCCTATTTATTTGTCGACACTGAAGCGTCTCGGGAAAAGAACTCCTATCATTCTATCAGTTGGCGTTGTTTTATTGGATTTGGAAAGAAAAGAAAACCGCCGTTGAGCGGTAGCAGTAAACAATACCCTTACATTTATCATGAGGAAAATGTATCTGCTAAGTCATTCATTTTATTAAGGTCAACCCACGAATCCAGATGTTGCCAATCCACCCGTCTTTTATCTGAATTCGGTATTAAATAGACCAGTGCTAGTTTTATAAAAAGTATATGTAAAGTTACTTAACTTTTATTATAAACTACTTTTCTTTATTTGTATATTTATGTCTCAGCTGTTTTATTTTATTTAATAGTATTTTCTATGCCTACTTTATTTTTGTGCATTTTTTAATAATCTGTTTTCTTCCATAATTCACGTCCATACTAGTTTCACTAGTTTTATCTTTTTTTTATTTTTTTTTTTAGGGTAACTGTTATGTTTTGCATCTAATTTTATTAATATTCGTAAATTATTAAATTAAATAAGGATTCTTTTGGATTTCTGCGGCAACATTGTTTCTTTAATATGTTATCTATTAATAAACGAATTTATTTTTATCCACTAGCAAAAGTTGATTAGTTTTTCTTCGTCGCTCGGATACACCTCTTGTATTTTTTGAATATGGTTATACCCTGCTCTTTAAATGAACGACAAACAATAAAATTAAATACTTTAACTTTATTGGCAAGCCTATCATTTATCGAAATAATATCCATATTAAAGGACCCCGCACACCGCTTACGGTAAAGTGACGACTTGTTAACTTTCCTAAATTTTTGATATGTTTCAGTTCTCGACATCTTAAGCAATAATGTATATCGGACCATTCAAATCTTATGACTGGTTTTTGAGATAGAAGGTGTTAAACTTAGGAATTACCACTTATTTGATATCGTTTATTTCAGGAGAAAGCTAATCGATTATAATTTTTTGTGCAAAATCTTATTGTAACATCTTTTGCCATTCTACGAATATAAAAATAAGTCAAAAATTATTTTCCTTTACAGGGTGGGCTACAAATAAGTAAAGACTTGTTTTTGATAAATACTTTTATTGTTCTAAGAGCTGAAAATATTTAATAAAAAATGAATTATTGATATATGTATCATGTCTGATGATATAACAAAGGATATAAGGTGCCATTTATACAGGGTAATTCGTTAATATCGACATAGGCCAATATATTTTTTTATAAGAATTAATGTGAATCGCAGTATTTCTACGGGACTTTTGTGTGTTTACTATGTGTGCAATTATCCAATTCATTGACTTCAGGGTGATTTATTAAATATATTGATGGATAATTTATCGAATGTGTCGAAAAAACAATTTTTTTTAACACCCTATACCTTTTGATTAGTCCAGTGAAAGTGTACATATTTTTTTACTGGCATATCATCCATCCTGTAGAAGTTACTTTCCAAAATAATAGCTTTTCTCTATGATTAGTTTTTGAGATACAGGGTGTTAAACTTAAGAAATATCACTTATTTGATAACGTTTATTTCAGGAGAAAGCTAATCGATTATAATATTTTTTGTCAAATCTTATTGTAACATATTTTTGCGTTCTATGAATATAAAACGAGGTCAAAAATTATTTTCCTTTACAGGATGAACTACAAAAAAGTAAGGAAGTGTTTTTGATAATTACTTTTATAGTTCTAAAAGCTGAAAATATTTTATTGTTTTAGAAAATAAATGATTGCTATATTTATCATGTCTAATGATAACACAAAATATATTAGGTGCCATTTATACAGGATGATTTGTAAATATCGACATAGGCCAATATATTTTTTTTTATAAGTATTAATGTGAATCACAGTATGTTTACAGGACTTTTGTGTATTTAGTATATGTATAATTATCCAGTTTATTTACTACAGGGTGAATTAATAAATATATTGATAGGTAATTTATCGAATGTGTCAAAAAACAAATCCTTATGCACCCAATACTTTTTGATTAGTCCTGTAAAAGTAGATATATATCTGGCGTATTAATTATCTTGTAGAAGATATTTTCCAAAATTATAGTTTTTTTCTGATTGGTTTTTGAGATAGAGGGTGTTAAACTTAGAAAATTACCCTTTTTATTACCAGTTACTACAGGAAAAATCTAATCAATTTTTTGTTTATCTACTATTATTTTAACATCGAATATACACGAATATACACAGGAATCCAAAAATATTTGTCTCTACAGGGTGAATCGTACATAAGTAAGGACAAGGTTTTTGATGATTACTTTCATTGTTTTAGAAGTTGAAAATATGTACAAAAACTTATTATTGCTATATTTATCATTATTATTTTTTTTTTGTGTCATCGGCATCGACTGCTACGGCCATTAGCCTCATATTCTGTGTAAGCTTTGTTACTGTTTCCCAGTGCCACTTTAGGAACAGCACTGTTAATTAGAACCCAACAGTGAATGGTCGAGTGGATCATTTTTAATGATAATACAAAAGATTTTAGGCTCAAAAGATTTTAGGTGCTTTTTATACATGGTGGCTCGATTTTTTTAAAATGACTGTGATACTCTGTATGTTTAGTTCACTTTTGTGTATTTTTTAGAATAAAAGCACATGTAGAAATATAAAATTTATTGATTACATGTTGATTTAATAGATAGATTAGTAGTTAATTTATCGAGTGTGTTAACAAAATCTGATAAATCAGCCTGTACTTTTAGTCCTATAAAGGTGTTTTTTTACTGGTGTATCAACCATTTTGAAGAAAATAGATTTCCAAAAATTACAGTTTTTTAATATGATAGGTTTTTGAGATACAGGATTTGACTTAAGAAATACCCAATTTTTTTTACCTGTTATTCTAGGAAAAAGCTAACAATTGCAATTTTTGTGGAAAAACCAAAACCGTTATCCCTCTGGACCCTTAGAAGAATATGCGGCAAAGCATGGAGAATCAGCCCTTAACTAATTAACTGGATTTACCAAACAGTAATAAAAGTCATGGTGAAACAAAGGAGTTTAACTGACGGATAGAGTAAAGCTAGTTGGAATCTAGTAGTTTGCGGGTCTCGCTATTACTGGGGCAAAAGGTAACCCTTTTTCACATTTTGCTGGAAAGGGAGGCCAGGATAGTCTCTTATGGACTCCTGAAGCTGGGTAGTCAATGCAGCAAAGAACTGCGATGAAACAAGACGGGGCTGATGAGTGATAATAATAACCACCACATCTGATAGGACATAAAAAAGCCATACAGCGTCCGCAAGAAGGATAAAACACTCTCCCAGGGGGGGGGGGGGTTGTTCATGGACGGGTCCAAAACTGAAAAATGAGTAGTAGCGGGAGTTTTCTGCCAACGAACTAGAGTTGACATATCAATAAACCTAGACTCTCTGGCCATGATCTTCCAAGCAGAAATAATTACTATAGAATTAGGAGCAAAAGAGTTAATTAATTTTCTTCTAGCAAACAAGACTATAAAGATTTTTTCGGAGAGCCAGGCATCCCTGAAGGCCCTGACCTCCAATTGAGTTAACTCAAAGCTAGTTTGGAACTGTATAAATACCCTTGACTGTCTTGGTGCCCGGAACAAAGTTACTTTGGTCTGGGTTCTGGGACACAGCGGTGGGGAGGGCAATAAAAAAGCCGACAGATTCCAGATCTTCGGATTTACCCTACTGGAGCCTATCGACTTTAAACAAGTCTCACCCAATTCGACTATGACCTTCATTAAAAAGAGTGGCTTGTACGGTGAAATATAAATTAGTCATGAGCTACAGTAGATCTAACTGGGTCACAGTGAAGCGATGAGATCATCACACTCATTTTTAACCTTACCTAACCTAATGCTTGGCATTCTTTATGGTTTAACAGATACGCTTAACCTCCATTTTTATTCCGATTTTTTTTTGTGATATATAAGAAACTCACTTGGAATTCCCCTATTAGAAAAAACCATTAACAAAGCCACATTATCCCTCTCGACCCTTAGAAGGATATGCGGCTTGGGTGTCTCGCCATTACTGGGGCTGGACCTACACTTATCCACATTGTGCTGGAAAGGGAGACCAGGAAGGTCTCCTATAGGCTCCTGAAGCTTTTTCAATTTATTTAAATTCTATATTTTCTTTTCAATACCGTCGAATTTGTCTATTTTGTATTAAACTTTTATATAATTTGTACAACCATATAATGTTTTCTACAGGAATGACAATATATAAGGGGGACATTTTTGGGTCCATTTAAAGACGGTTTTCCACTAAACGGATAGTTGGGTTTATGTTTTGTTTGTGTTTTCTGGAACTTGAAAACAAAACTGAAACAAACCCAAAACTCTTGTTTCCATCAAGCAGACTACATTTTGTTAGTTTTGTTTCTGTTTTCGGTCCTTTTCCACTGGTTGTTGCGAGAAAGTCAGAACATATTTTTTCAGTATTTTATTTATAATTTATATATACATACCTATTTATCTTTTAATATAGTTCCAAATTGAAAATATATATGAAATTAAAGTAGTTTAAAATATGTGACATCATAAAAACCTAAAAACGTCAATATTTGGACTTAACCTAGTCTGTCTCTGACACTCAGATATATATTCTACTAATAAATATACTTATATAAATGTATCCAGCGTTTCAAAATGAATTATTTATTACTTATTACTTATCTGTAAAAAATACGTTATTTGCTTACCTATAGGTACCAATTTGGTATAAAATTTAGTCTACACAACACGAGCGTTTCCAGTAAATAGACTCGAGTTTCATAGCACGTCAAAACCTTTTGATGTTACCGCTTCCGAGCTTGCTCGATAAACAAAACTCCAAATGTCGCAAAACATGCCAGTCTTCAAAAAGTTTGCAAAAAGTTGCAGTTTTGTTTTTCTCGACACAAGTTTGTGTTTGTTTTTGTTTTTTCCATTTATTGGAAAACCACCATAAGGAAAAACGTCACATGAACGTATGTCGTAAACGTCCTAACTTTTGAGTTAGAAGGTTGTAATATCAAAATATATTGAATGCTTTTATATTAGGTAACTGAAATGGCCAGGTGTAAAACAACTTGTTCTTAAGCTTATATTAAATATTCTGATTATATTTAAACACACCAAATGAGAATTTACCCTACGAATATACATAAGTAATTATTATTGGGTTTACCCATATTATCAGCATTGTTATTTACGTATATTTTGCACGTTTCATAACAAAACCTCAAAAAATTGTTTATGCATGTTGTATAGTCTTTTGTTCGGACATAAAGTATAATATTTGCTGTAGTATGCATTAAACAACTTTTCATTATTTTCCTCTATAATATCCACAAATAATAATAAAATTACTAACAGCTTCAATAAAACCTGGTAAATTAAACACGTTATACAATCTGACGACTATAAATCGTTACTTTACAAAGTGCCGATTTTTAAATTTAGTCAGATTATGTTTAAACATTATACGCCGGAAGAATGTAATCTCTTCACGAAAAGCCTCGGCAGATTGTGTAGCTTCATAATTTTACACAATATACCGACGCTTAATAATGTAATTAGGATCTTCATGAAAAGACAAATTTCAGTATGAGACTACGACATATACAGGGTGTCCCGAAATTAGACGGTCATATTTTAACAGCATAATCTACATCCTAAAATAGGAGTAAAAGTTTATATAAACATAGGTCCGAAAACGTTTCTTTTCCGAGATACAGGGTGTTAAAAGTGAAGTCCTGATGACACTCTTTTGTAAATATTTTCTAAACGTTTAAAGATAACTAAGTGAAATTTGCTTACCTTTTTACGCTCTATTTAATGGACTAAACCCCAGTTTTTGATCATCTTCATAGGTGGGTAAATTAGGGCGGGCTTGGGGTAAAATTGCCCTAAGTTTTTTTTGTTGACAGTTTTTAACATTTTTGACTATAAAATTTGGAAAACTAATGTTTTCTTTATATTAAAGCTACTATTGTTACATATCGATAGGTCGCACCATTTTCAAGAAAAAAGCATTTGGAAATTTCATGATAAGTTATTCGAAAGTGTAAACGCCAATTAGTAGGCCTGTGAAATCAGAAATTTTATTTTTTTTTTACTTTAGGAAACCGGTAACTAAAGAAATTTTAGAAAATATTTACAAAAATGTGCCGTTAGGACTTCACTTGTAACACCCTGTATCTCGAAAATGAAACGTTTTCGGACCTATGTTTATATGAACTTTTATTCCTATTTTAGGATGTAGATTACGCTGTTAAAATATGAGCGTCTAATTTCGGGACACCCTGTATATCTCGGCTTATGTCGTTTTAAATCTCGAGCACTTTTCTATGTTCCCGACATGTAAATTACAATTTCAAGCCTTGGTATACACTATGTCCCCCTAAGTTAGAATCATATGGAAAACTTTTTTATTATTTATTTTAGGAAAAAAGGTATTTTTAATAAAAAGTCCTGTATGACCCAAAACTTAAAATACAGTCATCAGATATCAAATTTTTCAAGCTGTATTCTGGGTTTTTCAAAAAATATGAATTTTGCTCAAGAATAAAGTACGTTTATTTTTGACAAAATCGAAAATTTTCTTAAAGAAAAGTTTATTAGAATTGAAAATTACATTTAAATATGCAATTACACCGATCTATCTAAAAAATCAGATTTTTTTCTAGATTTTGCATTGATCCACCTAATTACGGTAATCCATAATCTTTTCTCTCTCTTCTCTACTATAAACGTGATACGCTTTCCTTTTCTTGATGTTTGTGAAGAATTTAGCAATTTTCTTAATGAAAATTTTCGATTTTTTCAAAAATAAACATCCTTTACTTTTGAGCAAAATTCATATTTTTTGACAAACCTCGTATAAGGCTTGAAAAATTGGATATCTGATTACTGTATTTTAAGTTTTGGGTCATGCAGGACTTTTTCGCAAGAATAATTTTTTTCCTTAAATCAATAATAAAAAAGTTTTCCATAAGATTCCAACTTAGGGGGACATACTGTATAATTAACTTTTTTATATTGCGTTTTATCGGTAATAATAATGACAAAGATTTGTTATTTATTATTTAATAAAGTATTTCCTTTTTGTTTTTCAGGTAAGCTTCATCATAATCAATTACCAAACCAGACACAAATACGCTTATAGGTAAGTTCAACAATATTATCTCCCATTGAAATTAAAAAAAAAACAAGTGTATTTGTATATCTCCTCTATAGAAGATCAAATAAATTATGTAGATACTAATGTATTTCTAGGATAGAATGAAATAAAAGAACATATTTTTTACCATTATACTTGTCGTCTAAATATGTCGTCCAGTCTCGTCCATAAAAGACAATGAATTAAAATATTTTGACTAATTTCTTGTAAACAAAATGGACTTTATATACCCCATTTATTATAAAATCTAATTCACGTAATTGATGACGTCGATGACCAGCATTGGTACTAGATATACCAATTAAAATAATGAAATTTTTTATTTGGCGATTGAATGAATAAATTCAAACGCATAGATTTACTTTTTTTAAAGACTGCGTTTTAATAATTAATTTTTAGCATATCGCTGTAGAAAATGTACCGAGGTTTTTAACAGCATACTTTTTAGTGAATTACTTACCGAGGGTTGGCATCAAATTGTTCAACTGTCAATTTTAACAGACTGTTGTCAAACGTTACGTGTTATGCTTCTGCATCGTTAGATTTCTGTTTAACCGACTTCAAAAAGGAGGAGGTTCTCAATTCGTCACGATATTTTTTTTTTTAATGTATGTTCAGCGATAATTCTTTAACATGGTGTCCGATTTTAATGATTATTTTTTTGTTTGAAAGGGGGTACTTTAGGGGTGGTCCCATATAAATTTGGTCAAAATCTAATAATTGGGTCCATGACAAAATCCTCAAACTCTTCATTTTTTATGTATGTTTAGCGATAATGCTTTACCACCTTGTCCGATTCATATGATTATTTTTTTGTTAGTAAGGGGGTACCTCAATGGTGGTTCCATATAAATTTGGTTAAGATGTGGTGATGGCATCTGCACGTTTCTGAAGTCGGTTTTTTTTAAATTTTTAATTTCTAATACTTGTTAACAAATTATTTTGTATATGAAATTA
Organism: Psylliodes chrysocephalus; assembly: GCA_927349885.1. Taxonomy (NCBI): domain Eukaryota; kingdom Metazoa; phylum Arthropoda; class Insecta; order Coleoptera; family Chrysomelidae; genus Psylliodes; species Psylliodes chrysocephalus. The sequence continues at coordinate 13,180,164 of OV651817.1, forward strand.
AATTATTAACAAATTGTTCTGTTCAAAACACAGTGTTGTTTGTTAATTATATATTTTTGTGGTATGGTAGCTGTTATCCAAATCTTTAACTCTTATCCAATAATTCACACTGAGATGATGCTATTCACCAAGACAACAATATGCATTCTAACAATCTAACCTAATAAAAACTAGCCTTACATTACATATTATTAACTAAACTAAACCTACTAGGATTACATTTTCAGGATATGCCGCTATATCTGCGACCTTGAATTTATTATTTATTTAACACACCTCCCAACAGTGATAACCATTTAACGGGTGAAAAAAAATAATATTAAGAGAAATTTTGATTATAAAGACTGTAAATATATAGCATTATTTGCAAGCCTGGTGTCAATGTTCATTAAAAAACCTGTGGCTGTATGCGAAAGAGGAAAAAATGGATATTAACATTGAATAGCTATTACAGGATAAATTATTATGTATTAATAATACCAATAACTAAACTAAGATTACCTAACTTGAAGCCACTTCAAATCCTACACTTCCTTGAGAAAATAGGATTGGAAGGGTCGCTATAGGCATTGAGACATTTCCTTAGTGCAGTGGCGACAGAAGGGGGCCCAACAGATCTTTTAGGTCGCAGTGTATTAACACCCCATTCTCAACATAACTCAATGAACTAGAATTCAGTAATATACATAAGTAAAAATTATAACAAATTAACCCAAAGTAACATGTTTAATTTAAAATATGTTGCAAGCAAAAATATACAAGCTGTCTTGTTGGATGGTATGATACTCATTAATTGCTTGATACAGTGGGGATGAATTGAAAATGTTGGTTCTTGCTGGCAGATAAAAGATAATATACACCCCAAGCCCTGCGCGTGGTATTTTCAACTGAACATAATTTACCAAATCAATGCTGTCTACGTGACCGAAAAGAACTTTCCAAAGTCGTGTTATTTGCTGAAAAGTTTGACGTTTTGCCAGATCTGAGAGTTTAAATTGTGTTAATAGCAGATCATGAGGAAAGCCTCTTGAGAGATATATACCATAATAAAAGAAGCTGATTTTATAAATTTTCTTTGAACTTTTTCGATTAGGTCAATATATACATTTTTTCTGAGACTCCATATCTCAGATGCATATTCAAGTTTCGATCGAACCAAGCTGTTATATTAGATTTTTATTTTGGACTATTGAGAATTATTTGCAACTTCTTATGACAAACTTTAGTGTTTTATTGGCAGATGACACCATTGATTCAATGTGTTTAGTGAGGGTAAGTTCAGGTTCAAAATATACCCCCAGATCTCTTACAAACTCAGGCCTATTGAGAATAATATCATGCCATCTATAATTAAAAGTAAAAGCAGTTAATCGCCTGGTAAAAGACATAACCGAACATTTTTCTGAATTCAATGGGAGTAATCTATCCTGACACCAATCCGCTTTACCATCCAGACACGTTTGTAAAAGTTTGCAGTCATTTGTTAAACGAACTTCCACCAATGATTTTAGATCATCTGCATGCATTAAGACCTTTATATCATTGATGTTTAGAAAAATATCATTCAAAAATATATTGAATAAAAGAGGCCCCAAAATTGATTCCTGTGGTACTCCTGATAACTGCTGGAATTTTTCTAACTTATAACCACGGCACTTGTAAGTGAGAAGTTAGCAGCAGATGTAGCTCCGTGCTTAAACCTATGGAGGAAAGTTTTTTGAGTAAGATGTTATGGTTAATTCTAATAAAAGCTTTGAAAAAGTCAGTGTATATTACATCTACTTAACTCTTTCTATCTAGGGCCTCTGATATAAACTGTATGAAATAAATAAGGTTTGTTACCGTGGTTCTGCCTTTCATGAATCCATGTTGATCTGAGGATATAGATCGGGAGATATGATTTGATAAATGATCATGAAGAACGAATTCTAATACCTTAGCAAAGTTACATATAATATTAATAGGTCTATAATTTTGAACATTATTTTTATTGCTTTTTTTATGAACTGGAGTTACACGAGATATCTTTCACTCACTAGGGATAGTGCAAGATTTTAGAATTTTATTAAAAATTGTATGTAGAGGAGTTGCAAAAATGTATGCACAATTTTTAATAATAAAGGCACGTAGCAGGTCAGACCCTATTGTCATATTTTGTTTTAATTTTTTAATAGCCTTGACAATTTCGTTTTGTGATGTGACGAAGTCACTAAATTTTATTTTTAATTCATCTTAAAAATGTATATTTCAATTAATTCCCGCCTGAGAACATGTAGAAGTTCCTCCGTTTTTTTGTTTCCCAAAAATGACCGATTTTCAACAATTGCGAGTACCCTCGTAGGTTAAAATATTCTTTTATTTGCCGAAATCCGAATGGGCATTTTTAGAGTCGATTTCGTATGAATTATCTACTTTTAATTGTCAAGGTACAAGAAGGACATTTTTTGTATTTCTGAATTGTAAACAGTCGGCTGTAGTAGTGGTATCCCCACTTTGTCGTACTAGTCTTCTATTTTTCTTTACCGAAAAAGCATAAATTGATGGAAAGCTAAAAATGCCGCCTTTTGACTCCCGACACCCGAGAAGTACTGATCTTTCTAAAAATTATAGTGACGACGCCGTATAGTGCCGTGACCGTAAATAAGTAGTTGGTTAACCCGCTGGATTTATTAAGAGTACCGTAGGGTACGAGGTGTAAAGGAAATAAGTGTTTTATTTTTATTTATTCTAGTATAGTGGCTACCTAGCAGTGACCGCCTGGAATTATTTTTACCTCCACTGAGTTCACCTTGAGTACACTCTGGTGTACCACAGGGTCGCAGAGCAAACTGCGATATCAAAACTGGCGCCTGAGCAACCCTTATTCGGGAATTACATTCATAGCGCCACACAGACTCGCTGATTCACTGTAGGTGAACCAGGAGCCTGTCACAGTGATATTGATTTTATGTATAGAGTCCGAAAATTTAAAGTCAATTCATTTGCGTAAGTTGGTAGATGCTGACTGAAAAATACTATTAAAGAAATGATCTGCAAAAGCCTGAACGATTGCTTGCGGGTCTTCGATAAAGCAGTTTTTATACTCAACTAATATTGGTATGGAGAATGAAGAATTTTTAGAATTCATATAGCTCCAGAATTGTTTAGGATCGCTTTTTTTATTTCTCTCAATATTTTGCAAATACAAAGTGCGAGCCGATAAGATTTCTCGTTTGATATTAGAGCAAAGGTTTTTAAATGTATTTAGTGCGTCTACCGACTGAATGGATTTATAGATTCTATCGGCTTTTTCTTTTTGTCGAATCATGTGTATTATGTTACCATTAAAATACGGCGGATAATTTCTAGAATTCGTTTTCGTTATAGGAATATGTTCTCTAAAAATATCATATAGTTTGTTGTTCAATAACTGAATACTAATGTCTATGTTAGATACATTTTGCAGAAAACTTCAGTCGATATTGTTTATTGCATTGTAGAGATTTGGGAAATTTGCGTTTTTGTAACTGAACTGCATATCGCACATCCGATCAAATAACTTGAAAAACTTGGGTTTTGAGTTAAATAAATACAAAAGCTCAAAATTAACCAGTGCATCATCTCAAACAGTCATGCCACTAGATGGCAGATGTCACGGTTTAACACTTTTAGTAATTTACTTTTTCAAGTTATTACTATTTTATCGAAAGTGCGATATTATCTGGTGTACAGGGCATTGGTGAATTTGTATTTGTTATTGAAATTTCTATGCATAATTATCATATAAAGTTGAAAATAGTGATAGTGTTTCCAGAACTACCTCATACTCATTAACTGAAGTAGAGGGGGTATCCAAATAAGCAAAATATATAAACATTGGGGCCTGGTTTTATTTTAATCAGTAGAAAATCAATATTGGTATTTTAGGAAATTAAAACACAGAGATCACTTATATTATTCATACTAGAATTTAGCTCCTTTTTCAGTGCGCAGATAACTCCACCACCTCTTGAAAAATTCGTTACTTAATATTTTCGATCAACCCTATAAATATGGAAAGTTAAGAGATCAAATAATTCTCAGTCGTGAATTGTATCGTTACACCAGCTTTCTGTAAAAAAATAACCTGCATATTGTGTAATAGCTGAAACACTGTCAAATAATTCGGTAGTTTCTGTTTTAAGGCCTCTGACATTTTGATAGTATATTATAAATTTAGAAGTACACAGGACAATCAAAATCAAACCCGACATTAGTTTGCCTAATTTCATAGCTTTGTGATAAGTATTTGCATCCACCTGGACAAAAGCTTGGAACAATTTGCTATTCTTTAAGTGCGGTTTAACGTAAATTATTTTAGGAGCAGAATTTTCACTAAAATGGGATTTATTTTGTTGTTTAAGATAGTCCAAAAGAGTGTCATCATCAAATTTGTCAGACATATTAGCGATGGATTTTTAATTAAATTTCATGGTTCGGTTAAGGATTTGATGTGTGCCGTATTAATGGAAATTCAATTTCTGTTGATATGACATGCAGATTATAAAATCGCCATACATTATCGTCTTGATGATGGTGGGTGAGGTTTTCCGGGTTTTCCTCACCTGTAAGTCAAATGGCACCATCAATCATCCTTAAGACGCCCCGGCCGGAGCGCCACGGCAAATAATAATAATAATAGCCATCCCTTTCCCTACACAAGTCGTTCAGTCGATTTCAGGGGTTGAAATTCACTCGTAAGGGGGTGAATTAGGGAGAGTATTATTATTATCATCTTGATTCGTGGATGGAGAGAGGAGATAGATATCACATCATATTTGTCACCTAGATTAGTGTTGAGGATATTTTGAAATTTGGTAGTCATCTTTATTTCCACAACTAATTACTAACCCTTGACGAGTTCCAGTGAAATTGGAGACATTAATATTGGCCTTTAAGGGATCAACACTTCGCACAACTTTAGATTTTGTTGTAGATACCGGTTGGATTGTATTTTTAGGATGAAGCACAAATTTAGAATTCAAAACAATATCATCAAAAGTTGGTTCATTACTGTTGATAATTTTCTGAGATATTAATTCTTTTAGGTTAGTTTCAATTAACTGGAAAAACGATTCTAATTTTTAGGTAATCTCTTTTCGAAAGTTTTAAAAAATTTTAGATGTAAGAACATCAGCTATCATTTTATTAATAATGTTGTTGATACCATCAATTTTTTCTTTGAGTTGCTCATTTATTGATTCATCGACGATATCAATTTTATTTTTACAGGAATTATATATAAAATACAGGTTTTTGGATTTGTGTAGCAATTCAAATTCAGCATCACTCAACCAAACGCAGTCAGGATTGAATCAATTACTACAGGGGCCCTCACAACCAACCACATTTTCGTTTCTTTTTTTCAATTTGCATTTGGGACCAGATTCGTGCATGTTGCTTTGAAATTAAAAACTACAGCTTATTGGGAATTCGAGAGATTAAGGTTAACCTTATCGATGTTATTAGAGAAGAATATATTCCAGTTACTGCAGTTAATGATTAACTCTAAGACGTACCTCCACTTCCTCACATACATAAGTGTTTTATAGATTCACCTTACCTACTGGTTTTCAGAAAATATATTGCACTGAGATTCAAACAACTTTGATTTTAATAGTGTCGCACACAAAAAACAACGTGTAGGACCAACTGCTGTTACGGTATTAAAATTCGTTAGAATGGTTTTCTATAATAATTAAACTGTCGTAATTTCATAGTCAAAATAGTAAGTAATTAAAGTCATTTAAAATTATAATAATTATTTGGTTAACTATCTATAGTCAACACAACACACTTTGTTGTATTAGATGTTGCCTATTCAACTAGATATATTAATTTTAGCGAACAGTCAGTGGTCTTAAACCAGGTCCGTACTTAATTTTTGGGTAGTTAATAAATTGTTTGTAAAGGGTTTTAAATAAGGGTAATTGGTAATTTGGGATGTTAAACAAGGGTAATTAGGTAGATAGATAGTGTAGTGTATCTTTCATGCTGTCAACACATATTTACAAGGATTTCTGTAAAAATTTTAAGTAGGGCTTTGAGTGAGTACGTCTCTGTTGTTGTATATTTTATATTGGAAACTTTAAATTGTTGATGTTGGTACCATATGGGTTCCGGAATATTTTTTTGGTAATGTCCGTCTTCTCGAATTTTCTTCGTGGCTCGTGGCAAAGAATACCTACCCAAGAAGCGACACTAAATGGGCGATTCGTGGACAAAAAATTGCCAAGTTTTCTCAGTGTTTTAGAGGTAGTTTAACGTCAAATATAGTTGTCAGTTCATGTAGTGTATGACGTTTGGTATATTATTCTTAGCGTTTTGAGAAAATTTCAGTAGGTTTATTTAAAAGTAGTAATTATATATTAGATAGTTTAAAGGTTTTTATTACAATGAAAAAAATACATTGCGTTGTGTTACAACTTCAGAACAAGGGCTAACAATGTTAAAATTCCCAGGAGATGCCATAAGGTATGTACTGAAATATTACTGTTCAAATTTATTTAGAAAAATTAAGTATTAATAAATATAATTTTGTAGAGCTCAACTCTGGTTAAAAGCTTGTAATCGTGAAGATTTAAATTTCACAGTTCCTAGTGGCTTATCTTCATATAGAATATGTGAACAACATTTTGAAGAAAAATATTTTTCAAACAGTACATCTTATAGAACACGATTATTTGACAATGCTGTACCCACAGTATTCTCCAAATGCAAACGAAGCTATGATATTTTCCTACGACCACTTAGGAAAATGACACATATCACACTATGGAAAGTGCCCTATATCACACGCGTATGAATAAGAATTTACTTTCCACCCGTGTACGAATATGCTACTTTCCGCAGTAGCTGTCAGAAAATGTTAAACATATAATTTCTATTTTGATCTATGTAATGTCCATATTAATACTAAAATCGATATGATTGTTAAATTATTGAAATTGTTGTAAATTAGATCCTAGATATTTATCTTTAACAATTATTATTAAAATAATTTTAAAATAACTAAGATATGTTTGCTTTTTATTCTGGTTAAACGGATAACCGATTAGATCATTCAATTGATGTAAGTGCTATTAGCTCAGATGGTTAGAACGTCGAACTTATTAACTTTGCCATTTGAGACTTGGCGAGCGACCGCGTTCAAATCTTGGCGGGGCCAGAATTTTTTGTTTTTTTTATTTTTAGTATTTTTTTTGTTTAGAAAGTGTGAAAATTGAATAAATACGATTATTGTTGATTATTTTTTTAAATACATTTTAAATATTATAGTAATAATAACCTGGTTTTACATTTTTTGATGTCATTATTTTGTGGTCGTAGAAAAAATATTGTACATCATTTGTGTGAAAAGTGATTTTCCACACTCGTGTGATAGTCGCACTCAGCTTGTGCCTCGTGCGACAATATTTCCCACTTGTGTGAAAAATGTCACTTTCCACACTCGTAATGTCAAATTTGGAAAATATAATTGCAACGTTGCCAGATTGTGATAAAATTGAATTACATAAGACATTGAGGACCATTTAAATATTTATTATAATTTCAAAATAAATAATTTTTTTGAGCTTTTAAGGGCCTTGGCACATGGAAAATACTTGGATAAAACTGTATTATAATGTTGATAATGCAATTTTAAATAACTTTTATATTATGACCGTTTTTAAGATATGAATGGCTTGATGACGTGTCAGGGAAATTTTTCAAAATAATCTTGTTTCTTTGGAAACAAAACTTATTGTTCTTTAAATTCATTTCTCGTAGTTGATATCATTTTAAAGATATAAAATAATTATTTATTTGAAAAAATTAGAAAGACTTGTATATGTCGCTTTAATGTGAAATTACCCACCTGCCAATCCTGGTTTTTGGTACGTCTGAGGATGCCTAGACATTTTTTTATTGCTATGTTTCTTATTGCTTATTGATCAAAATAATCTAAGGATGAACTAAATAAGAAATACATTTTCCAATTCCAAAAATTAGAATCTTGCATTTTTTGTCAAATTTCTCGAATACGGACCATTTTAAATGACAAAAATTATAGAGAATAACATTACAAGCAATTTTTATTTAAAGAATTTTCTTCTCCAAGCGTAAATTTCAGATATATTCCATAAAGTAGAAAAAACAACCAAAATACCCCCAGAATTTTCGACTATTTCCAAAAATTAAATCACTATTTTGTTTTTCAAACCATACGGACTGTGATCGATTTAATCCATTAAATAATATACATATAAACAATTTCATAGTAAGGATTAAAACAGTAATATATATGACAGACTCACTCTGAGGAACCAAGTCGCTGCTATCAGGATCATGCAATCAAAATACATTCTCAGCTACCTACAGTACTTATTACTAAAATTATTATTATTATTATTATTATTATTAACATTATCTATTGAACATAGTAAGAATTTTCCGTCATTTTAACTTTAGTATGTGTTTAATTCTCATGAACCAAACAACAAAAATTGATTGGAATTATACGTTTCCCAGTGTATTAAGTTCCCATTTACGTCAAGGTCGCTGTTACTTTGGTACATAGAAAAACTCATTCAGTTTCGCTTCTTGGGTATGTATTCTTTGCTCGTGGCGATGTTTTCGGGGAGAATGATTTTATTCTGGAAGAACGTGTCTGAGTTAAAGGTTCCGCAAGGGACCATTGTGCCTAATAAGTGGCTAGAGGAGCCGCTGAAGGTGACCGCGCAGCGGGATTTGTATTTTAACGACACAGTAGGAGTATTAGTTGTATCCAGCCTTGTAAAAAGGGATTTTGTTCTTCACAAGTTCAACCACCATTTTCTTTTGGAACCATCTCGTTTCGACGGGGTAGAACAGAAGTAAAAGTTGGAAATGCTTTTGCCAGTTCTCCCACTTTATACACATAACTTGACAGGTTGTCAGCGGATCTCACCGAAGTGGACACGATACATTGGCGTACAAAATTATTTTATAGATGTTAATAACAATTTCGAGTAAATAGTTTAATAAATTGTGAATAGCTGTTGAAATTTTGTAAAATTATAATTTGAATATTATAATACATGTTTAATAATTATTTATAATCCATAAATACATGCGATTGTCCGGTTCCGCCGATAACAATTTAAAATTACTTATTCTATGAAACGACACTGGCAGGTAAACATTACTGTGAAATTCTCGGAGCCGCCCGACGTGGTTTGACGTTTACCCCCTCTCTACCTACCAAAAGACTTTTTAACTTTTACTTTCTCTATAAGTTAAAGTAATTAATTTTTGTAGACTCTCGCTTACCATTTTTGTTCTCCCATAGATTTTTGGGCAGGGAGCTCAAGGCCGAAAAGGTGTGCTCTTTTCCATGCAATTTTGGGAGCTTTCTTTGTGTTGTGTTTTTTTTTTTGATGACCGGCAACCGGCGTGGAAACTTCCATTCCAGTATTCCAGTCCCAGTTAGATGTTACGGATGTTAGATGATTCCTTTATTTTGGCTTCGATGTGTTTCCCCATTTTCCGTCTTCGGAGGAGTGGTGTTTAAGTCGATTTTTGGATGACGAGGCATCACCGGTGTATTCTGCTCGACACCATTTGGTATTAATTAAGCTAAGTACACAGTTATTAAGTTTATTTTCAAAGTTTCTTTCACCTCATGGATTTAATGCCATTGGGTTATTTTAGAGGTTGAACCACCTAGCAGTGGAACTCTATGTATTAAAATAATTTTATCATAAATTATATCCACGCCCATGTAAGGGTTGGTTACTACTGATTGTTTTTCTGTTAATTTAATAACTAGGTAAGGTATATGTGAGCTTCAAGCAATTGCTTAAGGTAACAAAGACTTGTTCAATGAAATAATTATAGCATATAATTTAATAGTAAATCTTAACATATTTTTGTGCTCAATTCAACATTTCAAAGTGTAAGTTATGGTTATAGCTAAAAATTGAAAAGAGGAAATACATCCAATTCCCCCCCTGGAATCTATTGTTTCATTTCCTTAAAATTAATCATAAAATCTTTCCACATAGGTATTACGATACTGTAAGAAAGTAAGTCTATTAGAGTCGACTGTCGAACAGAATTGACCGGTCGCTTTGAGTCCAGAGGATCACTCGAGGAAGTTGGTGTTAAGCCACCTATGCACCATCAGTATTCGACCATTGCTGCTGAAAGTGACCACTGGGTGAGACTGTTCTTATTTATTATTTCTATGCATTGTTTCTGCTGTGTGTGGGCTGATTCTCATTCACTAAATGACACCAATGTTTGTAACCAGATTATGAGTAAAATATACCAGTAACTTGGTCAAAGATAACGATTTAATTTAACAATATTTAACCGTCTAACTTAAACAATTTAATAAAAGTCCAAGGTAGATAGTGTAGGTTAGAAAGAATATTTTTGTTCATTCGCTACGGCCCTTGGAGCGTAGCACTGCAAGTCATGTTGCAACCTTTCAAACCTATTCGGGCTTCGCTGGCTGAATTTCAGGCTACGGTATACAGCCTTGAGTTGGGAGTTTAATTGCTTTTCATTTTAGTTCCAAATTAATTTGAAAATTATAAAATATGTAGACCTAAGGTTTGGTAGACATTTTTAAAATAAATCAGAGCAGTTGCTGACGCTAATATAAATAACGCAACTTTAAAAACAATAAAAATAAAAATTTAAACAATTATAAAAAATTTATTCTTTTTTTATGAAGACAAGCAAATAGTCTATTAAAAACCAATTATAATTACGTTGAAACCAATTCTCAAATCGATGTAATAACGAAGAAAATAGAGAAATAAAATACAAGCTAAAATTTCGAATTATATACGCGGTAATACCATTGTCTATCTTCTTTACCGATGATTTTTAGTTCCCGCATTGGTTGACAGATTAAAAAACAAGCCAGTTTAGTAAATTTTCTTTAGTGATTGAAAGAAAAAATATGCTATACACTTTCTAGTGGTTTCTTCGTATCGCACTCCGCCTATGTGGCGTTATGAACAAACTACGTCTCCGTGTAATTTGGTCATCAACTCTTGTTGAGCAAACTATTATTTGGCTTGCATAAATATTTTATCTTATTTTTGTAGATCGTATGTTTTGAAAATAACATACAAAAGTACGAAACTTTTGAATTTTAAGTACCTAGAAAATCCTATTGCTTTAAGAAAGTCAGTCGTTACAATACTTACGGTTCGAAATAAAAAAAAAAAAAAATGTGCACAAAAACAAATGTAATAGGTATTCTCGAGACAATCCCCTTTGTATTTGGTATTTTTTTTTGAGATAATAAATATTATTTGCATTTTCTAAAACAGTTCCGTGCCAACCATACCTATTTCGATTTTAAGAGCAAAAAAAGGTATAACGGAATTTGAATAAAAACTGGCATCGCTGTTTATGTCTGTCTATGATTCAGCGCTTTGACCTTATTTTCACCTGGCGAGTGAACGTAGAGGAAACAGTTTTGAGAAAAATACCTTACGAAAGGAGGTTCGTGTCTTAGATATGTAACGGCTCAGAAGTCTAAATAGGTTAAATTTAAACTGCCACCTTAAGCCACAACAGTTTACTTAAATTTTTTGTAATTTAACTAATCTATCCAGGCCCCGAAGCAGATCCATGAGCTAGCATACATATGTTTAATATTTGTTACTCAAATAATGTGAAATGAAAATTAAATATTAATGCAAATATTTAAAATATATCCTTTGTTTACGTTTTGATCTGTGGCAACGGTGTACGGTTGTTTATTTGAATTGTTAACCGCTCTTTTCAAGTATTTCACTATCCAAAAATATTTTTTGATTTTATTCGAATTTATTCGATTTTAATCGATTTTAATCGATTTTATTCGATTTTATTCGATTTTATACGATTTTATTCGATTTTATTCGATTTTATTCGATTTTATTCGATTTTATTCGATTTTATTCGATTTTATTCGATTTTATTCGATTTTATTCGATTTTATTCGATTTTATTCGATTTTATTCGATTTTATTCGATTTTATTCGATTTTATTCGATTTTATTCGATTTTATTCGATTTTATTCGATTTTATTCGATTTTATTCGATTTTATTCGATTTTATTCGATTTTATTCGATTTTATTCGATTTTATTCGTTTTTATTCGATTTTATTCGATTTTATTCGATTTTATTCGATTTTATTCGATTTTATTCGATTTTATTCGATTTTATTCGATTTTATTCGATTTTATTCGATTTTATTCGATTTTATTCGATTTTATTCGATTTTATTCGATTTTATTCGATTTTATTCGATTTTATTCGATTTTATTCGAATTAATTTGATTTTCTTCGTTTAAATTCCGTATTGTTCAAATTTGTTTAATATTAGTGGATTCTAATCAATTTTATTTGATAGCAGACTCGAAAAAGAGTAAACTCAAAATTAAATATATCCTTTATCATATTTATGAATTTAATTACTATAATCAAAGAAGAAAATAAAGAAAGCATATTAAAGAATTTCTATTAATAATATGATAAGGTTAATTTTTAAATAAATTTACTTATACTGATACATTTCATGCTTTGAAACACTAGTTCCCATCTATCATTTTTATTTTTACCACTCTAAACACCACTAAACTAATACCCAATTATACAGGGTGTTTCAAAAAGGTACGTCATAAATTTTTTCACAGATTGATTACCAAAAAATAAGTGGATTTGGCTATATTCATCTATATCAAAAACTGGATCCTAACAAACTAACATTAAACAAAAACGATATTTTTTTTGTAAAAAGTTTGCTTTTGCGAATGTTTCTTTGAAATTTTTGCCGGTGCTGTAGATTTGCAGGCTCAATATTCCAGGAAGAAAAAAATTTAAAGCGACCCCTTTAAAGAAAGTTGGGGGGTTGGGTACCTATTAACCCCCCCCCCGTATTTTTTGTCATAAAAAAACTTGCTTTATTTTTAAAAATTCATAGTTATTTTTGATTTTAAGGTCGATAATGCAAGTTTCTTTATGACAAAAAAATACGGGGGGGTTAAAAGGTACCCAACCCCCAACTTTTTTTAAAGGGGTCGCTTAAATTTTTTTTCCTCTAGAATATTAGAATATTACAATCTATAGCAATGGCAGTTTTTGATATAGGTAAATATAGATAAATCTTCTTATTTTTTGGTAATCTATCTAAAGAAGAGGTTATGATATACCTTTTTGAAACACCCTGTATAAAAAAAGAATAAAATAATAGAAAAATATACTTCTAAAAATAATTATAATACATCATCCATATCAATACATACAATAAAATCTAATACATATCCTGAAGACAAATGGATAAAAAATTACAACAGTGGATGAAACTTAAAATTTTTCTTCGACCGGTCCCGGCTTTGTACTATTGCGCTATTATTTTACGTCAATATAAAGCACTTTATTTTTTGTGATTTCTCATTCTGAATAATATTCTCATTTTTTGAATTTTTTTCAAGCGGTTTAGTATATTTTAGGGCGGATTTATTATCTGTCACTTTTGCCGAAATAACATCCAGAATGTCATTATGTAAACAGTGAGTACGGATAAATGCGAGTAACAAACACTGAAATTTTCTTATAAATGAAATTTTTTACGATGTTCAAGCACGTAATAAAAAAGTCGTTAAATGTGTTCATAAAAATTGTTAATAACTGTTCATTGCTTTTTATTTTGTAGCCAATTTTTGTAATAAGTAAATAGGACAAAATTATTTATTCTATACTTTCCAGCAGAATTACCATATATTATATAAAAAATATTAAAAGTCTGAAGATGTTATTGATTTTTAAATGTTTGTTTTTAACTGTCGTCAAAATAGTAAACATTTCTGAATTCGGTCAATAAAAACTCGCGATTTTAACCAATCAATATGTTTGGGATGGTAGTTATGATAACACAATCATAGGGAACACAAGTAGAATTATGCAGACGCGGCTAGTCGAAAATAAGGCCCCACCAAGATCTAGCAGCAACAGAACTAGTTCGTTGCCGACATTTTCTAGCTTTAACATTTGAACTTGTATACAGTAAAGTCATAAAATAAAGTTCCGCTTTTTGTAAAGTTTTTGATATTTTTTTAAAAAACCAATTTTAATTAGCGAACCTAAAAGTGGCGCAGTCAGTAGGATTGTCTAACGGTGTGACAACAAAAATCGTGTCAAATCGGTCTATTTTAATACTTTAACGGCAAATCGAATTCGCGAAAATTGGTAAAATAAACTGAACAAAAAGTGTACAGCAAAGCATAGGACCAACATTGCCGAAGTTTGGAGAACCTGGACGAGGACCATATCACCAAATCCAGCTAGTTTAAGAACCTGGACGAGGACCGCATCGCCAAATCCAGCTAGTTTTAAGAAAATCAGGGAGAACAGACAGCATCGCTTGACCCCGTTGATATGACGAAAATAATCCTAGGAATTGCGTAAGAAATTTTGCTCTCCTTTTATTTTAAACATTTTATTTCTTGAGTTGAATATATTAGTGATTTTTAATTTTCATTTTTGGGATAAAATAAATCATTGAGATAATTTATTATATTTTATGTCTGAGATAGACGAATTAGTGAATATTTTTAATATTACTCTTAGGACAGATTCCTCATTAAATTTAGATAACTTACCTCTTATAAAAGAATCAGATTCAGAAAGTTTAGATTCAGAAAGTTCAAATTCAAATATGGCAGATAAAACAAATTATCCACTTTTGCAATTAGATGTAGATACTATTCCAAATTTTGATATATTAACTGTATTTTAGATGGTTGTGAAAGCTTGATTGGACAATTTTCTGATCGGCAAAATAATGCAGCTACAATTAATGTTTACATAAAAAATTGATTAATATTGAGCTTTGGTGATCAGAGAAATTTGAATTGTCATGTACAAGACTTGATTGCTTTACATCCTTTTAAAAATAAACCTTCGTGCCGTTTTGGTATGCGTTGCCAAGACTCTAGAAGTTTAATTGTATCTAAAATAAATGCGTCAAATTTTTCTCCTGAAGAAAAACGTATTAGACTTCAAAATTATAATAATTTAGCTCTTAAAATATTTATTCACTGCCTCACAGGTCAACTACAAAATAATGTTCGTTTAAGAAACTCAGATAGTTTAGAACAAGCAATGGCGTTTGTAGTCGAAGAAGAAAATTTTCTTTATAGTTTACAAAAATAAAATTTTTCATATTCTCAAAATTATAGACCTGTAAATAACAGAAATAACTATTCAAAACCCCAGCAGCAAAGGCAACTACCACAACCATTACAAAAACTTTTTATTCTAATAATTTTAACAGATTTCATTTAAACTTTAATAATTTTCCAAGACAAAATAATCAGATTTTTCAGAATCAGAATCAATTCGTTCAGAGACCCCAGTTTATTCAATCAAATAATTTCAATAATTAAAATTTTAATCGAAATTCAAATTTTGCTCAATATTCGACTAATTTCAACGGAAATAGTCAAATTTCAAGAAATACGAATTTTAATAATAGATCAAATAGTATCCCAGAGCCAATGGATACGTCATCTGGAAATACGCGTATAAACAATCATAACCTTTACTTGCAAAATTCTGATCAAATAGAAAATAAATTTGAAAATTCACTTAATAATCAAAATAATAACGGTGAGTACACGTTCCAAGAAAATAATGATTTATCGACATTTAACACAACTTACGACAATAACAGTCCTTATCAAAAACAAGACATTAACACGAATCCAACACAGCTGACATATTTACATGAACCCTCTCAAGGTCCGTCTTATGATACTTTTAATAAACAAGTTTCAAATTTTCGCGTGGGAGCTCTAACACAAAGAGAAACTTAATTAATCTGAATTTAGTAGGATCAAATTTACCTTATATTTTTATACCAGAAATAAACGCATTCTTCTTAATTGACACTGGCAGCAGTAAAAGTTTAATGAACCCTAGATTAGGTTATAGATTTTATAAGAACTATATTTTTAATGAAGATTTTACCAAACAAACAGCGCATAGTATAAGTTTTCATAACGAAGTAATACAAATTCCTGTTTTTAAAATTTTTAACGTAAATGCTAAGCACAAATTTTATTTTTTTGATTTTAGTAAAAAAATAAGATGCTCTCATAGGAATCGACCTTCTTAAATAATTAAACGCATCAGTCAATTTACACCAAAAACTAATTATTACCCCAACAGTGAAAATACCAATTATTTATGAATCTGAAGATTTAACCAATTTCAAAAACCAAACTAAAATTAGAAAATTATAAAATAGTAATCCCCGAAAGGACGACAAAAATAGTTAAGTTACCAGTAAATATTAAATCAGGAATAGGATGCAAATTTAATAATCAGTTGGAACCCCCACAAGTACTGAGCCAAAAATAATTACAATATCGAGACCCTTCGACATAGAACAATTAAATATTAATGAAATAAATTTTATAAAAAAAATGGAAAGTGATGAAATATTTACAAATAATAATGATAGAATTTTAAAAGAAAATTAAAATCAAATTAGGCTAGATCATTGCAACCAGGAAGAAAGTGATGCAATAAAAAACCGCTGCCTCGAATACAGAGATATTTTCTATTGTGAAACCATTCCTTTGACTTTTTCAAATACAATTAAACACAAAATAAACCTTACAGACGAAAGCCCCATTTACACTAGACAATATTGATATCCGCAAATTTACAAAGCCGAAGTAAAATCACAAATTGAAAAAATGCATTCTCAGGGCATCATACAGCCTTCATCGTCTCCATTTAGTAGCCCCCTCTGGGTAGTTGAGAAACGTCAAGATGCCTCTAAAAACATAAATACCATTTAGTCTTAGACTATCGAAAATTAAATCAAAAGACAGTAGACGACAAATACTCCCTATCCAATATAAATGTCATTTTGGACAAATTGGGCAAAAGTCAATATTTTAGTATACGAAAATCACATTCAAAAGACAGCTTTCTCTACCGAACACAGTCACTACGAGTTTACGAGAATGCCTTTTGGGCTTAAGAATGCTCCAAACACTTTTCAAAGAGTTATGGACAACATTCATAGGGGTCTACAAAATGAAACTTGTTTGGTATACCTCGACGATATTGTAATATTCAGTACATCTCTTCAAGAACATATGTTACGACTTAGACAAATTTTTGACAGACTTAGGGATGCTAACTTTAAATTACAGCTGGACAAATCAGAATTTTTACGTAAGGAAGTAAACTATTTAGGACATGTCATAACCCCATTAGGTGTGAAACCAAACCCAGAAAAGATATCTGCAGTAAAAAAATTACCGATACCTAAATCTACTGAGAAAATAAAAGGTTTTCTAGGGTTAGTCGGATATTATCGTAAATTTATTCAAGATTTCGCAAAAATTACAAAACCTCTAAATGCCTAAAAAAGAGTGCTCAAATTATTCATTTTTACAAACGCTTTTGAAACTTGTAAAAATATGTTAACTAACGCACCGATTCTTCAATATCCAGACTTTTCAAAAAAAAATTTTTTAACTACGGATGCTTCAAATGTAGCTTTAGGCGCTATTTTATCTCAAGGGCCTATAGGTTTTGATAAGCCAATTGCCTATGCCTCTCGAACACTCAATGATTCAGAGCAACGTTATAGCACAATAGAAAAGGAGTTATTAGCGATTGTATGGGCATGCAAGATGTTCCGATCATATTTATTCGGAAGAAAATTTTCTGTTGTAACGGATCACCGCAGTCTTGTTTGGCTTTTTAAATTGCGCGAGCCAAATTCAACATTAGTTAGGTGGTGGCTCAAACTCGAAGAGTTTGATTATGACGTTATATATAAAAAAGGTAAGGCAAATACTAATGCTGACGCTTTATCAATAATTTCTATAAATGTTCTAGAAAACAAATCACTTATTAATAACCCTAGAGACATTGACAATGAAACCCTACGATTTCTTAGACGTTTATCTGAAAACCCAGTAGAAAATGACAATCTCGACAATAGTACCCCTAACCAATCTAAAATTAAAATATTATCAGACGTAAAAGTTATACCTCCTGACGAACCATCAGGAAATGACAGTTTTAAATCAACCGAGCATACCACAGCTAACGAAACTACCAATGACGGAATAAAAATACTCGATGAAATAATAAATAACAAAATAATCAAATCCTAGTTTTTGGCCAAATTTATCATAAATTAGCTATCAAACAAGAGAATTACGGAAACCATAAAATTATTACTGTCGAAATTCCATCCGAAAATAACGAAGAATTAATTCTTGAATTTTTAAAAGATTATACTACTCATAATAAAACTTATTGCATGTATTTTCACACTGATAAGCTATACAAATGTTTCAATGAAATATATTTAAAACGCTTTTTAGAAAAAGGTCCAAACCTAATCAAATGTACTAAATTAGTTAATACCGTAACTGATAAAGAAGACCAAATTTTAGTCATAAAAAAAGCATAGGGGAATTTCTGAGACTATAGAACGACTAAAGAAAAATTATTATTGGATAGGAATCAAAGATTATGTTACAAATTTTATCAATTCATGTGATATTTGTCAAAAAACTAAATATGCTAGGAAAAATCCTTATTCACCTCTAATGATAACAGAAAGGCATCAAAACCATTTCAAATTGTACATGTATTCTTTTTTGATAAAAAAATATAGTTGACCATTGTTGATTCCTTTACTAAATTAGCACAGGCTCACGAAGTAATAGGTAAAACCGCGATTCACATAAGTAATGGTCTAATTAAATATTTTGCATCTTTTGGTGTTCCAGAAAAATTAGTTATAGACAATGGAACAGAATTCAATAATGAAGTTATACAGGAAATTTTAAAATTACACAAAATTAAAATACATTTCACAACAGTTGGTTACCATGAAAGTAATGCTATTGTGAAACGATTTCATTCATCAATAATAGGACACCTAAGGCCCAGTACTGTGTGAGCTGATTAAGTTAATTTAACAGAAAATCAAATTTTAATACAGAATTTCGGTACTTTACGTAATGGTTATACCTTAATCATCATTAAATGTGGGCGTGCCTCTGTTATATTTAACATAATCTTTTTTCATCAATTAAAACTTTAATCAGAATTATTGGCTCTGTACTAATAATAACTCCATGGTTTAGAATTCTGAATCATCTTGTTCCAAACTAAAATGTGACTTTCGATATTGGACACTGACATTCAACATGACATTTTAAATTTTTTTTATTTTTCTCTGGGTCAGTTGAATTTGAGTTAAATATTATAAAAGTATTTAGTGTAATTATAAGGAGAAAATAGAAGAAATGATAAGAAAAAGAAAAGAGGCAGCAATTTCAATCAAAATAAAACATTTTTATGAAATTCCTTCTATGCGAAATAAACATAATTGAAGAAAAGACATCTGGCGCAGTAAGCCAAAGGTATAAAAAAGATGCGTAGGGAAGAATTGCAAGCAGTTTCAATAGGGTATCAGACAACTATAGAGATATCAATTCACTGAAAATAAAATATAATATTAAAAGAACATTAAAATTGAAAATGTCTCAATCAAATAACAATTTTGTAATGGAACTGGTGGTGGACCTGGACATGTGATAAAATTGCTCTAGTATGAAGAGCAGTTATATGCTCATTTAAAATTATGTATTTCGCGATTACCGTCTATAAGAGATTCAGATGTGAAAAATCCAACCATTAGTGAGGTATCTTCTGATACGACATTAGAAAACAATGAACACCAGTCAACTAACTATCAGTTTTGTTCCAACAACGATCTTGGAACAATACATAAACCAGTCCAAAACTTATTATTGACAATCTGTCGACGACTAATAATTGACAATCTGTCAGGTACTGGTCGGGGATTGAGACTCAACTCGGAACTCGATTATGTTGGAACACATTTTTTAAATTCAGCAGACGCACTATTACAATAATAAACCACAAAATAAAATAAATGATAATTAACAAAAACTATGAAGACTAAACTCGATTAACAAATACAAATCAAAACTGTCGGAGACAATAGATACAAATAATATAATTACAATCACGAAATGTTTGCGACCTTGCGCATGTCTTGACAATTCGTTCCTATTCAGACCCAGGAACTGATTTGACAGTACACAAATCGGTTTGTGATTAGTTTTGGTTGTGTTGGAACACTATGTTTTTGTACAGTTTCTAGTCTAATGTTTGTTGGAACACGAATTCTAGACTGCGCAGAATCTCGACAGTATGCAAACTGATTTGGTTTATGTTGGAACAAACCTAATATAGTACGTATTGTATTAGTAAAATATGATTTATTATCCGTTAATCCGTTGAAATGTGAATTAAACAAAAGATTAAGGGACACTTTATAAGAACATTTAATTTTTTATTTTTAGTGAAAAAACATGTATGTATAGGAAAATGTTAAAACAGTCCATCTGGAGCCAGTTTTTCAAATTTTTGTTTTCTTTTAATAATTTTTAGAAAATCTAAAAATCGAAATTATGCATTTTTTTAATGTTTTACTTTACATTATTAGTTAATAACACATGTTTGTGTTTAAAACGTTATTGTACAAATAAAACTATTTAACATAACAAAATATTGTGCATTTATTTTTACAATCAAAATACATAAGGTAGTGGCATCAATAGCTGACAGTGTTCCTATACCTGACACATCTTTTAAATATCAAAAATAAGTACCATCAATTCATAATATCATATTATTTTGTGCCAATCTATAACTAAGCCCTCTGCATTATTTACATAGGCGGTGTTCGATTGAGTAAGTTAAGATTGCTTGACTATGACTAGACAGAATCTGCGCCTAGTCACAGGTATTCTGGTCATTGCCAAGTACGGAAGCATCTCCATTTCATGGTTGTGTCAGAATCCGCACTCTGCATAGGGTGCGAACAAGAATATGAGACCACCAAGCATATGCTTCTGTTTTTTCTTCTTTTGTCTGTGGCATATGTACATAACGTTCTCGTAAAATTACTAATGCTGCGGTAACTTTCTGGATTATCCGTCCTGTTGTTGTTTTATGTATCCTTGCAAAATTACCCTGGACATTATAAAAACTTCCTGTAGCGAAGAATCTAAAGGTTAACAGTAGTTGTTTGAGGGGATCTACCTCATGGTACCTATAAGAAAGTAAAACGTAAAAATAATTATATAATTGTAACATAAAAAATTTAAAAAATTATGTACTTACATCAATCTGTCCCTATCAAGGATTTCAATTATTTCGTTTAGAATAAGACGAACTGATTCTTTTGAAAATCGAAACATTCTGAAAAATTCTGCATCATTCCATTGTTAAATAAAAAGTATTAGATTATGACTAAAATTTATTTTTTTTTCTAATAGTTGAAATATTTCAAAAACCTTATTTTTAGTTTTTTTCTACTCCATCTAATCAATAAATAATAGTATACTTAATTATAATTCGAAAATTGTTGTTGAAGTCTTACTTTCTGGTAAGACACTGTACTAATACTGACATTTTTAAAATTCTTTTTTCTCAAAAGTTTGCACGGTAAGGTATAGTTAAAAGTTCACTATTAGATAAATAAGGACTTCAACTATTAGAAAAAAAATTAATTTTAGTCATAATCTAATATTTTTTATTTAACATTGGTGGCGAAAGGACCTCCTTAACTGACATGTGTATTTAAGCTTCTACACAATGCGTAAAACTTTTTCTTTCTAATACATTACAAATATCCCACAACGTATGTTCATCATTTTTCTCAAATTTGAGCAATGAAAAATATTAAATAAAAAGAAGAAGAGACAGTGGCAGCACTACTGAAAACTTAAGTCGAATATTGATTAACTAATCTTTGTTAAATTTACTCATAAAGTACCCATTCACTACTTTTCTGTCAATTTGATTATGATTAGTTTAACAACGTGATTAGTTAATCAGAAATTTAACAAGGGCACAAAGTACCGGGCCTAAGAATACTTAAATCAATGTACCCAAATGATATCGAAAATATTATTAACTATGCTATATTGGGATATAATAGTAGTATTCATAGTGATACAAATTTTACGCCATTTGAATTAACCTTTGGTCATACAAATTCAAGAAATCCAAATGAAAAATTTTTGCCTGCTACATTTTATTCGGATTATGCCGAAAATCATAAACTAAAATTGGAATATGTTTATAAAAATGTTAAAGAAAAACTAGAATCAAAAGAAGAAAAGTTAGTTTCTAAACTCAATACCCAAGTAGATTCAAACGAAGAATTCCTAGTAGGCTTAACTGTTTACAAATAAAATTCTCAATATAGAAATAAAAAAGATAA
The DNA here is from genome assembly GCA_927349885.1 of Psylliodes chrysocephalus. Classification (NCBI taxonomy): domain Eukaryota; kingdom Metazoa; phylum Arthropoda; class Insecta; order Coleoptera; family Chrysomelidae; genus Psylliodes; species Psylliodes chrysocephalus. The sequence goes on from OV651817.1 coordinate 13,202,515, forward strand.
TAAATTTTTAGGTCCTTATACATTAACAAAATTATTAGATAAAAATAAAGCAGAAATTACTAATCAACAGAACAATAAACCAGAAATAATTCACATTAAAGAACTTAAAAAACCTTTCGTTACAGGTTCCTCGCAACCATCAACTTCACAAACTGCAAACTGACTCAACCAACATTCCATAATATTACCGACAATCCTGGACTGTTAACTCATAAATTAGGAAAGACTCAAAACATAATAATTGACTACTGGTCATTTGTAAGAATTTTCGACATTTCCAAAGTAATAGACGAATTTAAGTTACTACAAGACAAATTTTCCGACCTACAAACGATAACAAAAAATAAACTTATAAACCAGACCAAGTCAGATTCTGTGGTAAGTAGTAACCATATTAGAAAATAAAACTATTATTACCCAAATTAATCAATTAAACCAATTACTTGAACGAACCCATAGATAAAAACGTAGACTTCTTGATGGTTTAGGTACAATAATTAAATCAATATCTGGAAAATTAGATCAAAACGACGCCGAAAAATATGACAAAGCCATAGAAAATCTTTCGAAAAATCAAAATGAGATGAAATCTTTAATTAATGAACAAATTACCTTAGTTGAAAATTCTTTAGACATATTTAATAAAAGTAGTAAAGTCTTAGCTCACAATCAACTAAAATTAAAATCTCAAATAAACAAAATAGAACACATTTTAAAAACCGCTCAAATCCAAAATAAACAAACTTTTGAAAGTGTCTATATTCAAAAAGTCACAAATCAAATATCAATTTTATATCAAAATATTTACGATTTACTAGAAAAAATTGAAACTGCTATCACATTTTCAAAAATAAATGTTTTCCATAATTCGATAATAGATCCTAAAGATTTGATCAACCGTATTAAATTATTCAATAACAATTTATTAAACAACAAATTAACATTTGAACTTGTATACAGTAAAGTCATGGCGACACGTAGGTCGGTCTCGGGCTATCGTTTGCTGTCTGTCTCCTTTAGTCATCGCTTGTATTTCGAGGTAAATAGTCGAAATTTTATAGAAATAGTAGTTGCATTCTTTCGATCTAGGCAGTGTTGCCAGATGAACACTTGCTAAAAAAGTATGGGTAAAAAAAACCGTAGATCTGAACAGTAGATTTTAATACAGGGGCAAATAATTATAGTGCAGTGTAGTAAATAAAAAAAAACAAGTATATAAGGAACGAAAAATAAATATTTTTCTACCCAAATTAAAAGGTAAACAAAGAATAAAAACAAATATTAACATTTTTAATATATACTTAACGTACGTAAAGAAACCAATGAAAAATAATAGGTATTTCTTTTAGATCAGTCTCAATCAGATAATTCAAATATGGTTTGTTTGGCATGCATGTTATTTTTATGATGCCCTATTAATTTTTTGTTGAATTTTTATTAAAAACATATTGATTATCTTCAGGTTTTTTACGGAGCAAACCTACAGTATTGGATGCTTATTACGCTACTTTTACTTCAGGAAATTCTCTAGAGAAAATATTCTTTGACCATTTGCTGAAGAATGGGACAAACTTAATAAATTAAGAACAAAATTTGTTAAGTTGGCGAAAACGGTGTATTTCATGCCTAAAACAGGAGAACAGAGATAAAAAACAGTAAATCTGCTTAAAATCACTAGGTCTGGCAACACTGATCGTTTCCTCGAATTGTCGTCTGCGGGTGTAGTGTCACCTACCTTCTTGCTTCCCAAATGTGTTAAGCGTAACGTTAATGTGTCTGTCGTCTTTGCCGTCGCCTCTGTTGTCGTCTGTCGCGCCTTCCGAAACGGTACCTTTATGATGTCTTGTTGTTTAGTTCAGTGCTGGTGTCTTTTCTAGGAAACACGCTTTATTATTATTTAGAGAGTTTGTGTTTTTTTTGCTCTGATACTGCAAGATTTTGAATTTATAACATAATTGAGTGTACCTAATGAGACTGGTGAGCAATGAAGCTTTCACGTGGGAAGCTAATGGTTGCAGCAGTTCAAGTCATTAATTATTCAGGAAAGACGGCAACGAAGTATATCTATCATTGATGTACCAAGATTGTACTACGTCCAACCGAAAATAGACCGAAAAAACTGAATGACCTGTTAATACTTGGCCAGAGAGGTAGCGATATGACTTCAGATATCAGAAAAAGTTGGAACCTGAAGACCGAGCTAAAGATGGTCCAGTTAAAAAAAAACATCACTTCAGAAACTGATGAAGGCAGTCAGAGTGATGCAAATAATTAAAGTGTTCATTGTTATTGTAACTTGTAAGGTTATTTTTTCAGATTTTTTTGGGACAAATGTTTGATTTTAATTTTTTTTTTTGTTAGCTGGAATAAAAATGTCGAAAGTAAACTTCTTTTCTGAGCAGGATTGATGGTTAATGGTTAAAAAATCAGCCAGATTCAGTCAAAATCCAGAAATAATTAGATTCTGTTTTAATATATGATTTAAAAAGAAGTTATACAGCAATATTCATTTTTGTAATAAGTGTGTGTGAAGTTGTACAAAAATATAAATAACATTTCTTATTTATAAATTCATAAATAGCTATTTGTGTATTAAGAGCGGAAAGTGCTACTTTGCCGCTTAAGATAAAAAGTTGTTATCGTAAGCGGCAAATAGTTTTCTGCTCGAATTAAACACAAGATTTTTTTCTACGATCACACGATATTAAAAGTATATAGTTTTATTTTGCAGAATTCAAATCTTACTACGTTAATTTGACAGACAAGGCTAACTTGACTAGCAAACGAAAAGTATGCTATCTGTATATTGTGTTGCCTACTTACTCTAGGATTAATTTTATGATACGCATAAAAAATAGTTTTTAATAATTACACCTTAAAAATAACAAGATCATCGGTTAGAATACTCAAATCGTAAATGAATGGCTCATACACTGTTTTAAGTGTTAGTTCATTTTACAAACAAAAAAATTAAAAAAAAAAATAAATATAAATTGGTGAGGATTGAACTCACGACCTTTAGGTTCAAAGACAAACGCGCATGGCTCTACACCAACATGACATATTAAATATGAGTGTTAAAAACGGGGTTAATAATTTTTTATATTTTAATTATTATCTAAATATTAAGGAAAATGAGTTTGAGTTTTGAATATTTAACTAAAAGATTCAGATTAGTCCAAATTTTCTTTTAAAATACCGATTTTCTTTATAATAACAACCTTTAAAATAAAATTTTCCAATAAAAATAGGCGTGTGCAAAAAGTAGCTTTCCGCCTATATGCGGCAATAATGTGAAACTAAGACAATTCATGGAAAACGTCAACTTTCCAGTTAGATTTAAATGTGCAAAAGACTACTTTGGATAGTGATCGTAGAAAAAAAATGTTTTTGAGAGTTACACAAAAAGTAGATTTTTTACTCCAAAAAAAGCTGCGAAGTTACTCTAAAGTGTCATAGGCGACTAATTTAGAGCTAATCCACAAAATAATACTGTGTTTTTAGAGTTGTCAACAGGTATAAGAGGCTCGAACCTTTTGAAAAACCGTACATGCAATGCGAAGTATATTTAATTTCTTAGTGGTCAAAAGGTATAACACACATATTTTAGAATCACATATGTTAGAATCACTTTTCTTAAAGCAATAGAAAGAAAATATCAAGATATATCTGTATTCAAAATTTTAATATTCTATCTTTGAAAACAAGAATATTTGGCATAAAATTGTTTAAATTTTTTGTCACATAAGCAAGCCGTTTTCTCTAAATTACGATTTTTTGGCCTGGCCCTCTTGACATCTACGGCGACGCTATCATCGAGAGCAGTTTCCAAATGTAGTTATATTGTACATAGATATAGTTTGTAGGTTGTTCTTTCGTAAAAAGTTTCTAAGATATGTGCTGATAAATTTTTAAGGATGAATTTCGTGCAAGATTTGTTTGTTAGGTTGCTTTTGGCAGGTGTAAAAAGGAAAATAATTTAATTTGTGTCTCGTTAGTCAAAACTTTTTTTCTATAACCATTGAGTTATTCTATTAAAGAGGATTATAGATTTTACTCCATTATTAATTATGGAAGAACGGGTTTATGATATTTTTGGAGCATTTTAGTATTTAAGTTAAATCCCATGGTTTTTTGGCCTATTTCACAGCTGTTACAGAGATTTATAGACATAAAAATTGTTAGAATGACTAATTCCAATATAATTTGAGTTATTTTTTCGTTATTTTATACGGGGGGTCCAACGGAATTTGTGTGTTTAATATTGAATTGGATTCTTTAAAAGTGGTTGTTGTGGTTTGTTTTGCTTTTTTTAACCTTAAAAGGCAGCCAGTTTAAACCTTTACGAAAAAGCTATGTTTTGTATATATTTGGCAATATTGTATACCTTTTGATTATCGATTTCTTTTATGTTGTGGCTTGGTGCATGATTTTAATTATTTGAGTGCATAATACTGTTTATGACATTTCATCTTAGGTACTTTTTAGTTTATATTAGGGGTAAATTATTGTATAGTTTGAATATTTTATGGGTTGACCCGAAGGGTTTTACATGCCAAAGATCAACGGTTTCACACGTAGACTCAACCGTGGGAACACAGTACATCGGTTTACCACGAGAGTGATCTGTATAATCGTGGTCCATTGGTTCACTAGCCACCTGGCTGCTGATTTTTTATCTGGATAGAAAGACGGCGATGCTGTTAACGGAGATATCACTTATATCAGATTTTCTATATTGGAATGAGAATTTCATACGTGCATTGTACCTTCTATTTTGTTAAATTAAACATTCACTTTTTAAATGAATGTTTCTAAAGTATTCTGAACATTATTTATACTTTAGCGCACAGAATGTTTTAGGGTCTTTCTATTAATAACTTATGTGTTACAAGAATATTTCATTAATTATTTAAGCACTTTATGATCTAAGTAGTAGCCAAGTATATTCAATTTTCAAAATACTGTTATTTAAGCACTTAGTGTTTCGGCCTGTATATTGACCATAAATACCTCGGGACCTAAGGGCTACGTTCAACAATTCAATCTTTAATTTTTTTCTTTTTAAAAAAAACATAAGACTTAACTGAAAGTTATGCAATCTCATAAGACCCATAAAGGACAGAGATTAAGTAAATAACCTCTTCAAATCTGGGAGATTTACTAAATACCACTGTGTCTCAAGTCTTTTATGTGTTACTAATATTCATTGTTTTTACATTTTCTTTTTATTTTATTTGGTGATTTATATTTAATTACAAAATTTACTGGTTTAATATTTTTCTTATAAAAAATTTGGTCTTAACCATAAATAAGGCAAGTAACTTCTTTTAATTTGGAGAGCGTTAAAAGTTTATTGTGTTTTATCAGTAAACGTTGATATTAAGATATAGGTGCGGATATGCACATGAGTATTTATATATTTGATTTCATAATTTATGTAGAAGGTAGAAATTAGGATTTCACTACATTTCCATACTACTTTACGCTAACGTCCTTCGCCTGGTACCCAAGAAAAACACCGACCGTGCCATCTGTTGATGAATTAATTATTTTGAGTATATGCATATTACATATATAACATATACATTATTTTAATTTCTTACCGTATTTAGCTGTTAGTTTATTTATGAATTCATCAATAGCCATTAGGGTAATTTTCTTATGAGGTTGTCGAACAATTTAAATATTGTATTTTTTTAGTAAGTTTCTTAATTTTAACTTTTGAGTTTGTTGTTTTTTCGTTTGAAAAACAAATTTGTTAGTTTCTTAAATATATTTTTTTTTAAATTATTAAGCATTATTGGAAAAATGTATCATTAAGAAACATAATTTAAGGTTTGTATTTTATTTCTTTCCTCATTTACTGGATTTGTGGAGAAATAGGAACATAGCTTGGCCACTATATAGAGACCCAGTTGGCGCCCTTTATTTCTCTACTATTTCCAGAATTTTATGAACGACGTCGAAGGCCCAAAGGTTAACATAGGAATAACCGAAACTTGTGTAATAGTAGTAGACAAAATTTTAATGATAAAGTATTTTCTTTTAGTTTTAAAGTTTAATTTTTGGCAATTCCTTTCTGGAATTTGCTTAGGACGTTTGGTAGGTTACAGATGCTTCGAGTCTTGTAGTTAAACCCTTAATTAAAGCATTTCTACGATTTTTATAATTTTATCACAGCATGCGTACTTAACCCACGTTTGACCCACGTTGACCCATGTCTCATCTTAATAGATAGCGTTATAATTTTGTTGGCGATATTGTTTGATATCTCTTAAATATCTGTGCTACCAATAAATTTAATTTTGTTCAAAACCAATATCTTTCATCAATCTGCAAAGGGTTTAAAAAAAACGATGGTGAGTTCTCATTTCCTCGAATAATATTATAAATTGTATTTAAAGTTAACGGATTGTTAAAAAAGATAATTATACATAATTTTTGTTAATAAGCTCATAAAATCCTTAACTGCTTTTTTCTTCTTGCCGGAGATTTCAATTTGCCATTTTTTGGTTACTGCTCTTTCTTGGAGAACAGCGGTTTTATATATCGACTTTCCCTGGGAAGGAAGTTATGAAGTAGGGTGAGAAGTTGGGTGGTTTGACATCGCTTCAGACGCCGCCTGTATGGCCCTTCTATTAGTTTTTTTCCATCCCTTACCATTATAGCGTAGCAGAGGAAGAATGAGAGAAGTTGGAGAAAGGAGGGGATAAGTAATTTTTTTTTTCGTTTTACACGATCCTCTGTCCGTCCGTGTAATCTTGTTCATGTTAGTTCAAACTTCGCTATGGGCTTATTTTGTTAGTCAGTCATAATTCATAATAGTGGATCAATGAATGTCATATATCCAAGCTCGCCAATAGCTACTAAACAAAAATTGAAAAAATAAAATCTGTTTACAACCAGAAGAGAAAATGGTACTGAACTATTTTATCTCTGTCTATTTATTTATAGATAATAATAATTTGGTTATTAAAATATGAACTATGATTACTATATTTTATTTTTTGCCGGATTCTTAATAGATAAAATGAATATGAAATATATTCGTTCAGTTGAATGCACTAGAATACTTTTTCATTTCGTATTCTGTGCGTAGAATAACTAATATCCATGTGGGTGTAGAAAAAAGCTAATTTTTTAGTAAGTAAGTATTTACGGCATAATTTGTGTTATTATTGCTGCTTCAAGTAATATTTTTTCTTCCGAAGAGGTCATTTTAAAAATATGTTTAAAAATAATTTAAAAAAAATTATTTTTAAAAATATGTTTAAAAATAATTTAAAAAAAATTATAACTATCATAAAAATAAAAGAATTGTTTATTGAGAAGGAAAATAAATAAGAACGTGTATGACTAAAATCAAAAATCTAACAACTGCCGTAATAATACAGTAATTGTTTAGTGTTGATACACAAAATACATAATGACGTAATTTAGCCCACAGGAAAAAACATTCTGTGTGATTGCACACTGCCCATTTGTGGTGCGCTAAATAGACATGTAATAATAGTGTTTTCAGAGAGGTATAATGAAAAAAAAAATATTTTATTTATAATTCCAAGGATATAATTTAAAAATTAAAAACATTTTTAATTAACGGAATTTAACTTCTAAATTCCAAATTGTATGTGACTACGCATTGAAAAAGTTGCCGCCGTTCGAAAAACATTAATTTTTAGAAAAAGTATTATGAGTCAAAAAAGTTTGTAATTTTTTGCATTTACTATAAGAAGAACACAAGCCTATTTTCATGACAAATTGTTTACATTTTTATAAAAAATCGATTTTCAATTTTTTATAAATTTATAATTTTTTATACGCCTTTTGGTATATATATAGCTTTGAATATTTAGTATAAAATTTTTGACTTACATTTTTGTTATACCCTGTATATTACTAAAGATAACAGAAACCAGTAAGATTAAGACCTTTCGCAATCACAAGTCTATTTTCGGTCGAGTTGTGACTTGTCTTTATGACTTTCTTTTTCAAAAGCAGCCAATCAGTGGTTTTATTTTGATAGATACTGAACAGTTTGGCAAGAGGACACTGGCAAATATCTTATTGGCAAGGCGGTGCCTATTATTTGCGCGTAATAACCTAAAAGTTGGAAATGCATAGTTCCAATAATGTCGTCATTTCTTGTCTTTCAAAAAAGGAGCCGATATTCCCCAAAGAATTGAGAAGGATGTTATAAGTGGAGAATGTCGGGATCGCCTTACGGTTTTATTGCTTGATTACGACCCTCTTGCGATTTTTGATAAAACTTCACTACTTTGGAAAGCCAGTAATATATGACACAAACTGTTTCAAGTTCGACCGCAACTTTCTGAAAGATGCCATTGTTTTTATAGTAAAGTTGGCCGATAAGGGAGGGGACTCAGTAAATATTTGGGAAAATGATCAACATAAAATGGAAGTGAACGCTTACGACAACTTGATAGTATACCCTATTTTCTCCTACTTTGTTGAACGCATTCAATAAATAAAATGAGGCAAGTTGTTATTTACTTTAAAAGTACCATGGCGTTGATTTTTTAGATTGATTTGTTTAAAAATAATTTATATTTTACAATATATATGGGTTAGGGTGATTTTTTTTTGACTATTTTTTTTATTTCCGCTCACGTCCTGAAATTTTGTTGAAAATGCCCTAAAATAAATTCCCTGAAAGATTGAGCCCTTAATATTAATATTAAGTTTTCGACCAAGGCGTGCAAAGATTTTCCATTTAAAATACATGTAAAATTAGGGTTTTTTCTTCAGATTTCTATAGCTTAGCGGCATTTCATGGTAATATTTCGACCATAGACATGTATTTCTCCAAATTGAACGCTCTACAAAAGTATATATTGCAGCGATGTCGTAACTCACATCGGTGAGGTAGTACGGGTGACTAAATCGAATTTTTTCATGAAATTCACGTTATTTCGACCCTATGTCATAATTAAGAAGGGTTACAGAAAAAATGTAAATAACAAAGTTGTAGGATATTTAATTTACTACAAAAAATGTCTTGATAACCAAATCGCTAAGATCAATATTTGTCGAGATTCGAGATGTTAAGCCTTGAATTAATTTTACTATAAAATTTTTGCCGATTATTGACTGAAACTTTTTGAAATCTTGTTTTTTTTTTGTATTATGATAGATTTAAAATGTTAAAAGTGGTTAGCGATACTGCAGAAAGGGGAGAAGCACTAGTCGAAAGTTTTAATGAAGCATTAATTCATAACGAAGTTGAGAGACAAAAAAGTTTTCAAACTGTTTAGCATCATCGCTCTCAATACACATCTTGTAAAAAATCAAAAAATCACAATATATTAACAATTAATCAATGTAACGATTAATTTTTGTACTTTCAATAATAATTTATTGGTATTGTTGTTTCTATTTTCATAAATAATTTTTTGCGGTTAATATGATTCAAACTATTATAATTTAATAAATGTTATTAACAATATAAATTATATAAAAGTAATTGTATTTGTATGTTTTATGCAGGAACCAGTAAATCCTTTATTTGTTAAAGATTGTTCAAATAGGAGCTTCAACGATGTAAGAAATTATTCATATTCTAGTATTCTAACTTTAAAAAAATATATTGAACAAAAAGTGTGATAATACAAAAAAAAATACATGATTTCAAAAAGTTTCAGTCAATAATCGGCAAAAATTTTACAGTAAAATTAATTCAATGCTTGAATCTCGACAAATATTGATCTTAGCGATTTGGTTTTCAGGACATTTTTTGTAGTAAACATTTTTTCTGTAACTCTTCTCAATTATGACATAGGGTCGAAATAACGTGAATTTCATGAAAAAAATCGATTTAGTGACCCGTATTACCTCGCCGATGTGAGTTACGACATCGCCGCAATGGATACTTCTGTAGAGCGTTCAATTTGGAGAAATACATGTCTATGGTAGAAATAATACCATGAAATGCCGCTAAGCTATAGAAATCTAAAGAAAAAAACCCTAATTTTACATGTATTGTAAATGAAAAATATTTGCACGCCTTGGTCGAGAACTTAATAATAATATTAAGGGCTCAAATTTTCAGGGAAAATTTCTTAGAGCATTTTCAACAAAATTTCAGGACGGGAGCGAAAATAAAAAAAATAGTCGAAAAAAAAAATCACCCTAATATGGGTACAATAGCTATTTGTATATTAAAAGCAGAAAGTGCAAGTAGCTTTCCCCTCGAATTACAAACAAGATTTTTTCTATGATCACACGATATTACAAAATTAAAACTTCACTTCAATGTTTATTTGTCAGGCATCGCTAGCCAAGCTTGTGTTATGTGAATGTTGTTACCCACTTACCTAGAAATTAAAAATTTTTGTTTAAATATTAGGGGAAATGGGTTTGAATATTAGATGTTCATCCAAAATATTCATATTAGTTTACATTTTGTTTTTAAATACCGAAGCTTTAATATTGGCTTCCTTTTTAATATTCCATGGAATTGGTACTTTTTACCTTACACCAAATGAGGTAGTTCTGATTTTTTTTATATATTGCTGGTGATGAGATAGTAATGACAAATCCAAATTTTCCACCTCGAAAGCCATTCGGATTATTGTTAAATACTAAAAAATTCTTTAAATTTTAGGACTTTTTTAGTTTTTGTCAATTTTTACCACCAAGGACCTGTGTTACGGTAAAATTTACTGTGCACACTTTTAAAGTAGACTAAATTTGCAATAAAATGCGAATAATTTGGATTTGGTAGGCCAAATAGTTTATAAGAGACGGCTATTTAAAAGTTTGCAAAATTTCTAAAGTATTACTTTTTTTTAGTTTTTGACAATTTTTACCCCTAAGGAGTGGGTTTATGGGAAAAGTTACTTTTTTAATTATTAAATTTTCATGAAAATGAGACCAATTATGTCAACTTACACCTGATAGTTCCTGAGACACATTTGTTCAAAGTTGTTGAGGTAAGTAAACAATTATGTTCTAGAAGGGTTTGCAAAATGAAGTGAAATAAGCATTATAATTTATTAAAATGAACATTTTACTAATTAAAATGTAACGCCTTATTGTATTTTATGTACAGCACAGTTAGGGAAATAGTTATTACTCGCATTTTTTGTATATTTTTGATGGACCAGGCTTGACCTCTGAATCCACAGCACCCCTTTTAAGGGCAGCTTGCTGAGGTAGAATTTCTTCATCGAACTGCTCAGGAAAGTATAAGTCGTCATTTGATGGTGCGTCATCAATGAATGGTTCATCAATGTCGTCACACATCAAGTCTGGTATGTTCCCGCAAGATTGGCCAGTGCAGTAGCTGCAAATAGCCAAGCATTTCAGTCCTGCTTTCCTGCAACCACAAATGCTGATACAACCTTTCTAGCAGCTACAGAAAATCATATTAAGCAAAGCTTGGAGCTGCTGGTGTCATCATTTGTTGTTGTGATGCCGCGAGACAAGACGAGACGAGATAGTGACCGTCTCGTCTCGTAAGGCGAGAGAAAACTGTTCTCTCGTCTCAACGAGAAGGCGCTTCTCTGGCTCGAGAGAAACTTTCTCTCGTCTTGTCTCGTCTCGTCTCCTTTCTCTCGTCTTGTCCCGTCTCGTCTCTTTTCTCTCGTGATAAAACAATATCAAATTTAAATTTGAAAAAGACGAAACATGAAAAAACAGTTAAATTTTTAACACAAAAACAAAGAATTTTTCAAATAATTTGAACATTAGTACCCAAATTTGGCAATAAGAAACACTTATGTCCCTCTGTCTGTCTTTCTGACACAGTCGTTTTACAATTGAAATTTGTAATAAGTTGCCCAGATTAGGCGTTAACTAAAAACGAAAATACTTTGTCACGTAAGTCAGTTAGGGGGGGGGAGAGGTTAAACTGCAAGTTAAAATTTTTCTAATGCAATCATGCGATATCAAATAAAAGCATTTTGTAGTATGTTTTCAAAATGCACGAAGATAGAGACATAAAACAAAAAATCTGATGTGTCCAACACATGACTTTCCTATCTAGTTATTATAGGCTTTTTCCGGTTATTTTGTACAACCTATTGCATCATCTCTATAAATGTTTAGAGGATAAACTAAATATATACATTGTCCACATACATCTACCTCGAAACATTTTTCTATAGATATTCATTGAAAACGAAAATACTGAAAAATTTAAATTTAGCACTTTTCCATTACGGTTCATTTTAGAAAAATCATGTATAAACAAAAATTATAGAAATCGATATCGCAAACAACTTTTAGTTTAACAATTTTCATAAAAATCATAATTTTGCACATTTTGTCAAATTTCTCGAATACGGACCATTTCAGGAAATTTTGACATAAAACAAAAATTACAGATAATAATATTAGAAGTAACTTTTATTTAAACAATTTTCTTCTCCAAACATAAATAACAGATATATTCCATAAAATATAAAAACGGCCTCCCATAAAGTACCCCCCCAGATGCTCTGAATTAGGGCTGGTTCAAAGCCCACTTGTACTGAAGCTCTAGGCTTATTGTACCCCTCACAGTTTCTATCCCATCAGATTGATGTTCCGACTTTGTCCAAAATCTAATCATTTCACGTCAGGCCGAAATAAACCTTAAGTTTAAAATTTAATGTTTTTTTCTGTATCCGTTTTTGAGTTTTCTTCAAAATTCTAAATTTACACATTTTCTCAAATATCTCGAATACGGTCCATTTTAGAGAAATTATGTATAAAATAGAAATTATAGAGAATTATATTATAAACAACTTTTATTTGAACAATTTTTATAAAAAATTATTTTTTTTACATTTTGTCAAATTTCTCGAATACGGACCATTTTAGGAAAATTTTGTATAATGCAAAAATTATAGAAAATTATATTAGAAGTAACTTTTATTTAAAGAATTTTCTTTTTCAAACGTAAATAACAGATATATTCCATAAAATATAAAAATGATCACCAATAAAGTACCCCCCCAGATGTTCCGACTCTGCCAAAAATCTAATCAATTTATTAGACGATGATATAAAGTTTAAGTTTAAAATTTGGTGTTTTTTTGTGAATCGATTCATGAGTTATGCGACATACAGACACACACACACACACACACACACACACACACACACACACACACACAGACACACACACACACACACAGACACACACACACACACACAGACACACACACACACACACAGACACACACACACACACACACACAGACACACACACACACACACACACACACAGACACACACACACACACACAGACACACACACACACACACAGACACACACACACACACACACAGACACACACACACACACACAGACACACACACACACACACAGACACACACACACACACAGACACACACACACACACACACACACACACACACACACACAGACACACACACACACACAGACACACACACACACACAGACACACACACACACACAGACACACACACACACACACAGACACACACACACACACACAGACACACACACACACACACAGACACACACACACACACACACAGACACACACACACACACACAGACACACACACACACACACAGACACACACACACACACACACAGACACACACACACACACACACACACACACACAGACACACAGACACACACAGACACACACACACACACACACACACACACACACACACACACACAGACACACACACACACACACACACACACACACACACACACACACACACACACACACACACACACACACACACACACACACACACACACACACACACACACACACACACACACACACACACACACACACACACACACACACACACACACACACACACACACACACACACACACACACACACACACACACACACACACACACACACACACACACACACACACACACACACACACACACACACACACACACACACACACACACACACACACACACACACACACACACACACACACACACACACACACACACACACACACACACACACACACACACACACACACACACACACACACACACACACACACACACACACACACACACACACACACACACACACACACACACACACACACACACACACACACACACACACACACACACACACACACACACACACACACACACACACACACACACACACACACACACACACACACACACACACACACACACACACACACACACACACACACACACACACACACACACACACACACACACACACACACACACACACACACACACACACACACACACACACACACACACACACACACACACACACACACACACACACACACACACACACACACACACACACACACACACACACACACACACACACACACACACACACACACACACACACACACACACACACACACACACACACACACACACACACACACACACACACACACACACACACACACACACACACACACACACACACACACACACACACACACACACACACACACACACACACACACACACACACACACACACACACACACACACACACACACACACACACACACACACACACACACACACACACACACACACACACACACACACACACACACACACACACACACACACACACACACACACACACACACACACACACACACACACACACACACACACACACACACACACACACACACACACACACACACACACACACACACACACACACACACACACACACACACACACACACACACACACACACACACACACACACACACACACACACACACACACACACACACACACACACACACACACACACACACACACACACACACACACACACACACACACACACACACACACACACACACACAGACATCATCGCGAAAGTAGTCAAAACGGATTCAGGGGACCTCAAAACGTAAAAATCCGTCGAAAATTCGAGGTCGAAAAAAAATCATGATTCCGATACTTTCCTTATAAATCTGTATACAGATAAGAAAGTAAAAAGATGTGAAATTAGAGGAATATTAAGATATTTTTGTTATAATGAGATACACTTTACTTGAGACGTAAAATAGAGGGCGTTACTATCTTTAAATTTCCTAATGGAAAGTAAAGTCATGTAATACCTCATTTAAAAGATATTTTGATTATATTTACGTCCAAGCACACAGTTTTAATTTTTTTTGGTTTTTGCAAAAATTACATTCTTGATAATCCTCGTGTGCCGTAATAATCCTAGAAATGTTAGAATAGAATTTTTTAATAAGCTTTTTTTGCCAAGAAGTTATGAAAAATGTAATACGTCAAGTGGTTTTTAAATCACCTTTGATATTCCTAATTTATTTATTTTAGTAAATACAAGAAACGTTTCCTTAGTAATAAACAATAATTGTTAATACGAAAGTTATCAAGAATGTAACTTATTAGTAAAGGCCCAGAACATGTCGGTATAAGAACAAAGTACCAGCTTCAAAAAATGTCCATTTGTGCAGTGTTAAATTCCTCTAACAGTAAAAAATTACTTAAATTTATAAAAGATACTGACATTTACTCTGAACTAGCCAAAATGTTAATTACCGATTATATACTATTGTAAAAAACAGCATTTATAAGGTATTTTACCTCCGGTAATTATCATTTGAGGTTGGAGCGGTAAATAAAAAAAAAGAATTTAACCTACTTTATGAATTTATTTAATGTTATTTCTGTAAAAACATAAAAATCTAAATCTATTTACATGAACGTAAAAATATAGAAAATATATTTCAAATGAGGTATCACATGATCCTACTTTCCATTAGCAAATTTAAAGCTAGTAACTCCCCCTATCTTACGTGCCTCAAGTAAAGTGTATCTCACAACAAAAAACAAAAATATAATATCTCTTGAGTTTTGCTTCGATTTTGTTTTGTCATTATATTTTTTAATTTAGAAGTTAAAATAGAGGAGGGTACAATTTTCGTCCTCACTGTATATAATACATTCGTTTGTATTACCTTTTCTTTGACAGTTTTTCGAAAAAACGCTTAAAAATTTTCAACTTATCTTCAAAAGTAACCTCAGAATAGCAGAATGGATTAAATATAAAAAATGATTGTATAAATTTTAAATAAATGAAACGAGAAATATTTTTTCTTATAAATCACTATTTATAAAATTCTAATAACACAAGTATCATTTGTTTCCATTTAATATATATAGAATAGGTGTGTTATAATTAATTTTTTGATTATCTCGAAATCTAATATTGTAATATGAGCCATTTTATTATTCAGTCATGCTCTAACCCCCCAAGTCCCTCTCTGTCTTATTTAGCCTTTGAGGCTCAACTTGTCCGATTATCATACATAATTAAACCCCTTAAGACCAAACATATGTGACGACTATGGCGGAGGTGCTTTCGAGACCTTTCCAGATAAAACGTGATAATGTTTCTAGTTTTGGCGAAGAACATTCTAAAACATTCCGGATATTTTGGTGGATGAGCATTCTAGACCACCAATTTGTATATAAATATTGGTGGAGGTTAACGCTGTGTTAGTTATTATATGGACAGTAAATATAAATAGTAATTAGTAGATAGACAGTGGTGAACATAAATAGTGAGCGATTCAAAGACATTCGAAATATATATAATTTAAAATAGTAGTGTTATAAAATAAATAGGTGTTTAAATAAATTATCAATAAATAAACTGTTGTTTAAAATAAATAAACGTCACATTGGTGTCAGAAGTGGGATTGTAAATAAATAGTGGACAATAATGGCTAAAAGAATGTGTGAATTAAAAGTGGCTGAATTGCGTCGCGAATTAGAAGATCGTGATCTGGAGACTACAGGAAAAAATCAGAACTGGCAGAGAGGCTTAAAGAAGCACTGGAAAGTGAAGGTTTGGATCCGAAAACGTTTCTATTTTCGGATGATGCGTCTGCTATAATTTCCTCAATTTCTTCTGATATGTCTTCTATGAAAACCGATATTTCTTCTAATATTATCTCGTTGGAAAATAAAGTTTTTTCAGAAGTTTCTTCTATAAAAAGTAATATTACTTTCTTGAAAACTAAAGTTTCTTCTGACATTACTTCCTTAGAAAGTAAAGTTTCGTCCGATATTTCTTCCTTAGAAGAAAAGGTGACTTCTGACATATCTTCTTTAAAAACCGAAATTCCTTCCGATTTAGAAAATAAAATTTATTCCTTGAAAAATGAAATTTCTTCTGATGTCTTCGCTAAAAAATGAAATTTCTGCTGATGTGGAAAATAAGATGACTTCCGTTGAGGAGAAAATAATGTCTTCCGTTGAAGAGAAAATAAAAAAAGAAAAAAAGGAAAAGAAGATAGAAGAACTCGAACATACAGAACCGGCCAAGGACGGTGAAATAAAGTGCCATGAGGTGGAGTCGAAGGTGAAATTGGAAGAAGCTGTAAACTCTCCTTGTATTAAGACCCCAACTTTCGTCGGAAAGATGTCATGGACGAACTATCTTAAGCAGTTCGAAACAGCTGCCAGAGCAAACGAGTGGTCTGAACGAGAGAAGGCAATAAATTTGACCATCGCCCTTCGAGGAGACGCTTTGGATGTCCTTCAGACTATATCCATGGAAGAGACAGATGATTTTGAGCAACTCAAAAAGAGACTAAATATGCGATATGGCCACGAACACTTGGAGCATTTGTACCAGTCACAGTTGAAGAATCGTAAACAGAAAAGAGACAAAACTCTTCAGGAATATGAAGTAGATATTGCCAGGTTGGTGCGATTTGCTTATACATTAGCTCCGGAAAACATGATGGAATGTTTGGCAGTCTAAACATTTGTTGATGGACTGCGTGACCACGAGATGCAAAGAACACTTTGTCTAGCCCGTCATAAAATATTGGTCGATGTCTTGTCCGCTGCCCTTGAATATGAGGCAGCTACACAGGCCTCTGGTGAATACAATAAAGTAATGACCAAAAAAGAGGAAGAAGAGGAAGGTAAACTCGATCAACTGGTAAATATGATAAAGAGCCTTACAGACAGAAAGATAAAGACGAAGACCATCAGATGCTGGAATAGTGGTAAACTGGGGCATGTACGCAGTTCGTGCAAACGCCCTAGGGTCCCAACAACTGAAGACAACACGCCACAGGAAAACTCCAATGACCCTCTCGTACTGATAGCCTCTTTGAAATATCGCGATGATAGTGCATACGTAGACGGCGAAGTAAATGGTAAAAATTATACACTGTTGGTGGATACTGGGGCAATTAGAACCATTATACGACCAACAACCATAAAGAACTGTAAGAATCTTCTACCAACAAGATTGCGACTGCGGACTGCCACAGGTGAAAGTGCCAACATCCATGGGGAAATTCAGGTTCATTTGGAAATTGGTACAGAAAAGTTCACTCATACTGTTATTGTCGCTGATATTGAAGAAGATGTGATTCTTGGAATGAATGTAATGAACTTACATGGTTTCCAGTTGGACTTTAAAAAACAGAGTGATCAAAGTTGGTGCCGAAGAGGTATTCCTACATCCATATGGGGACAGTACCGTGCCAGTTGCGGTACAGGAGGATACGGTGGTACCTGGAAGAAGTGAAACCGTTATAGCAGCACGGCTTCAAGAAACTATGGAAGAAGGAACACCTGTAATGATGGAACCTTGGAACCACGATGAAGAGGTTGGACGAGGCATTCTGATCGGAAAGGGGTTGGTCACGACCGCTTAATAAATTCCAGTCCATCTCATAAACGTTAATGATCACCCGACTATGTAACGTTTAAATTTGGCCTAAGAGCGGTTTTTTATAAAAATAAGAATACACTAGTTTTTATCCGTGTACAATAATTATTTAATGGGTCCTTCTATACCCGCATTTTTAACCACTGTGCTTTTGGGTTCGATATTCGAAGAGAGGGTCGCTTTGCGACAATCTGAGTGAGCATTTGGCTGCCCTGTATTTAAGATGTCGGTCTAGCGTTTCCGATCTGACGTTAACTGTGAGTATATGATCAGTTTGGGGTAGATAGGACCTCTATTTGAGTTTAGTTAGGCTGTTTATTTCGTTTTAGAGGTTTTGTTTGCTTATTTTAGCCCTTTCTGTCAAGAATTTATTTCGTAATAGAGGGCGCTGATGGGACACCTATCTGTCACTGAGGTATGTTGGTATTACTGTTTTTTTTTTGAAGTGACATTGGTTTCCGCCTTCCGGAATATTTTTCGTGATTGATGTTCGACACGAGGTTTTAATTTGAAAGATTGTTTCGAAATTTATTGGAAGTCGTTTCAATCCATTTGAGATATTGCGAAGCAACCTTTTGTGTTAAGTTACAACAGTGTGGATTTGGTAGTATTTTTTTGGTGTCCACATGTTGTAGGAGCTCTTAGGAGGATATATTTAAACACGTGTTGATTCTCATTGGTGACTTTTTTTCTACCCAGTATTTAAAGTTACAACGTAGATATTCTTTTGTAAGACCTTTCGTTCTTTTATTTCAGTGCCCACATATATGTATGTAGTCTTTCTGAATAAGCCGTTCACGAATTTGCCGTTAAATTGATCATAGTTTCGTCCCTCTATTTAGCTGTGAGGTAAATATGCTTTGATTTTAGTTATAATGCTTACTTAGACCTAACCCTAGGTTATGTTCTTTTCATTGTATATATTTTCAGTATTTGGGATTGACTATTAGGGGTAGTATCTTGAAATCTTAGGGTGTAATTTACCTATTAAATGTAATTGTTGGGTAGAACTCGCTTCACGAGCCGTCTATCCTGTTACTTTGTAAATCTGAAGATTACCTACATAGATTGATAAGCCGAACTTTAATTTAACTAGTAAACGTTGAGTAGTTTTACCTATTTCTAGATCTCGCTTCACGAGAAGGCTATGTAGGTACCTGGTTATTTAATTTTAACTTCTTATTAACCAGGGATAAATAGTTATTACTGTGTTTTATCTTATACGTTTTCTTTAGGGTTCTTGTGACGGGCCAGTATTCTTGTGACGGGCACACACTTCTTGTGACGGGCACACACACTTCTTGTGACAGGCTGATACTTCTTGTGAAGGGCCAACACTTCTTGTGACGGGCAAACACTTCTTGTGACCAGCTGATTGATTCGTTGGCGGCTAACGAGGCAGAGACATCAACGTCTACTGGGAAGAAGTCACAGTGTACCGCAAGTTTTGCTATCTTATTTTTTTTATATCACTTATTACTATTTAATCTATTTTATTTGGGGGTGTTATTAGTATATAATTTTATCTAAACTTAATGTAAACGAGGTTTAGGGGTGTGGTTCACAGTACATTTTTATTTGACCCGAAACACTTCACCAAGAGCTCTTCGTGGGTTATATATTATTTATGGGTATTTAATATTTTAATAAGTAACAGTATTTTACTTGTTTTTACCCCTAGCGTCCGTAATTAGTACACTATTATTTGTTTTCTTTGATAAATACAGTACACACTTCATGTGTTATAGTTTTATGATTACCCCTAGTCCCATTTAATGATTTTTAAGCTTGATATAGTATTTTAGTTGTAAATATTACTCCCAGTTATACTGGATTACTGTTAATAGTTGGGGAATCTGTTAGTAAGGTACTAAGTGATTTAATTATTTGTTTATTTGTTAAATATTAGTACATTTCATAGTGGTAACGAAGTTGACCTCCCATGTCAATACGATAAATTTATATTACATTATTAAACTTGGGTATATATTGAATCTAACTTATTATTTATCCCCACTTGCCAATTGTCTGTTTGATTTTATAAACATCTGGTTGAGCATTTATTTTTATGGTAAAGTACACTTTTAATATATTAGGAGCATACTCGATTTGTAGCCGCTTGATGGCCTTGTAGAGGAGATGCTATAGTTTCCTATTTGGAGTTTGGTAGTGAACTGTCACGTGGATTGTTGGATGTGAGGTTAAACTCCTGGCGCCCACTGAAGAACATAACTTTTACTACGACTCACCCCCTTCTTCACTGTAGTTAGTCGGCATCCAACTTTGGATTGACATAAATCCCACCTCGGTGCTTAGGCACAGAAAGTAAGTAGCAACTACCATCAAGAAAGAGACCAGAATCGGAACTTGTGTACCAGTAACTTTCATAATTCGTCAGACAACAACTTCTGATAATTCCAACGACAAATTCGAGCAAATTATTGCAGTTGCTAATCAATCTCTGAATCAATCAGAGACGAAGAAAATAAAGTAATTTCTTCGACGATATCGTGACATTTTTGTACCAAAAGGAGGAAAAACAGGAAGAAATTCTGTTGTAAAACACAAAATTGACACTGGTGACGCCAGGCCGATTTGTCAATCAGCTCGAAGATTACCAAAGGCCAAGAGAGAGGAAGCTGAAAGGATTGTTCAAGAAATGAAGGAAGACAGGGTGATAGAACATTCTACCAGCCCATGGGTCCCTCCGGTAGTCCTGGTCCAGAAAAAGGATGGACTGACGAGGTTCTGTGTGGATTACCGTCAGTTGAACAATGTAACCAAGAAAAACAGTTATCCTCTTCCTCGAATCGACGATATCTTGAACACATTGGCCGGAAGTAAACTATTTTCTACCTTAGACCTAAAGCCTGGATATTGGCAGGTGGAAATGGACCCAGTAGACAAAGAAAAGACAGCCTTTACCACTGGATCTGGAGTGTGGCAATTTAATGTCATGCCATTTGGACTATGTAATTCCCCGTGACATTTGAAAGACTTATGGAAAATGTATTAAGAGGGTTATCCTGGAAAACGTGCCTAGTTTATTTAGACGACATAATAGTCTTGGGGAAGATATTTGATGAACATCTAAAGAACTTGGAAGATGTTTTTAAAAGACTTCAAACTGCCCAACTGATGCTAAACCCCAAAAAATGCCAGATATTCCAAAATAAAGTCAATTACCTGGGTCATGTAGTCAGTAAGGATGGCGTGGCTGTAGATAAAGAAAAAGTCGCATCTATCAAAGAGTGGCCACAACCAAAGGACAAACACCAAATAAGAAGTTTTCTTGGGCTTTGTACGTACTACCGAAGATTCATAAAGAAGTTTGCAGATATCGCTAAACCACTAACGCGACTCACAGAGGAAGCGAGGGAATTCTGCTGGGACAAGGACTGTTAAACTGCATTTGAAACATTAAAGAACCATTTAACAACAGTACCAATACTAGGCTACCCACTACCAGAGGGATAATTTATCCTAGATACTGATGCTAGTAATGTGGGAATTGGAGGAGTGCTTTCACCAATTCAGGAAGGAAAGTGCTTTCGAAACCTGAACGAAATTACTGCGTCACAAGAAGAGAACTCCTGGCCATTATAAAGTGTGTGGAACATTTCTGCCAATACCTCTACGGAAGGAAATTTTTAATCCGAACCGATCATGCAGCCCTTAAGTGGTTCATGCAATTTAAGAACTCGGAGGGTCAAATCGCCAGATGGATTGAACGACTTCAAGAGTACGACTTCAAAATTGAACATCGAGCCGGAATAAGTCACAGAAATGCTGATTTTCTCTCTAGAAGACCATGCCCAGCAGAGTATTCCCACTGCAACAAAACTGAATTTAAGGAAAATGGACTACTAAGAACAACTGTAGTCAACGATGAGTGGGCTCCTGCTAAGATTAGGGAAGAACAAGAAAACCATACCGTTCTAAAGAAGATGCGACAATGAAAAAAGGAAAATCGTCGACCTACTTGGCAAGCAGTATATAATCTCTCTCCAGTACCTAAGTCGTATTTGGCTCAGTGGAACTCCTTTGTCCTGGAAGATGGCTTATTAAAGAGAGTACTTGAAAATGATGATGGTTCCAAGAACAGAAGACAGTTGGTCATTCCAAGAAGTAGAGTAGCTGAAGTACTCCGTCAATTACATGACAGTCCATCAGGAGGACATCTCGGTGTTAGGAAAACCCTTCAGATATTTCGGGAAAGGTTTTACTGGATGAACAGTTCCGATGATGTAAAGGACTGGTGTAAGAAATGTACCACCTGTGCTATTAGTAACGAAAAAGGAAGGCTCCCATGAAGCAATATAACGTTGGTAGCCTATTTGAGAGGATCGCCTTAGATATTGCTGGACCATTCCCCGCGACCGAGGATGGTAATAAATACATTTTGGTGGGTATGGATTATTTTAAAAATTGGGTGGATGTCTATGCCATTCCAAATCAAGAGGCCGCAACTGTTGCAGATGTATTGATAAAAGAGTTTATCTGTCGATTTGGAGTGCCCTTGGAGATCCACAGTGACCAAGGCAGGAATTTTGAAAGTCAACTTTTAAACCCCTTAAGACCAAACATATGTGACGACTATAGCGGAGGTGCTTTCGAGACCTTTCCAGATAAAACGTGATAATGTTTCTAGTTTTGGCGAAGAACATTCTACAACATTCCGGATATTTTGGTGGATGAGCATTCTAGACCACCAATTTGTATATAAATATTGGTGGAGGTGAACGCTGTGTTAGTTATTATATGGACAGTGAAGATAAATAGTAATTAGTAGATAGACAGTGGTGAACATAAATAGTGAACCATTCAAAGACATTCGAAATATATATATATATATATATATATATATATATATAAATTAAAATAGTAGTGTTATAAAATAAATAGGTGTTTAAATAAATTATTAATAAATAAACTGTTGTTTAAAATAAATAAACGTTACAATATGTTAAAATAAATAAAACAATAAGCAATTTAAAATTTCAAATAAGCAACGGAAAAATTGTTCGAGAGAGCCGGAGAGAGCTAGAGAGAAACGAGAAATTCTCGTCGAGAGATGATAGTCTCTCGTCTCGTCTCGAATCTATTTTCGAGAGAAAATGTCTCTCTCGTCTCGTTCGAGACGAGACAAGACGAGAGGCGAGAATCTCTCATCTCGCAGCATCACTAATCTGTTGGAGAACTCCGCATCCAGTCTCAATCGAGAGGATTTTTCTCGTCTCTCAGCCACTTCTGTACTTGAAATAAAATTAACAACAACATAAAAAACCATGTATAAATAATGAGGTCTAAAGCAGAAAGAAATACAAGCAAAAAACTTTTTCTCACCTGGTGGTATGTTCACAGAAAGTAAAATCTTGCAGCATCCCTGGTTAGAGGCAATCTAGCGAGGTTCATGTTGGGCTTAACAACTAGAAGCGAAGCTCGCTAAGATTTTGCGATTCTCTGTTGCCTCCATAAAGTAAAATGAGGAAAGTCTCTCCTGTGTCGGCAACTTGCTCAGGTATGGCATTGGAGCCTAAGGAAACCTCTGCGTTTTGTTCGAAGCGTGGCTGTTTTTTTATTGTCGATAGAAATTAATTTTTTTCTTTGTCAAAAGGTGCTGATATTGTAGTACAACCGCTAAACGAGTGGAGAAACTGTGCTATTCCGGTTTGTAATAATTGAGTAAAGGAATTTGTCGAGTAAGTGACATCTGGATTTTTCCTCTCCCACATTTTACAAATATATTGTTTTAATTTGGTCTTTTTGTTAGAGGGATGTGGTCTCCTCTATCTCGTGAAAAACCACAAATCTCTATCCTTTCTGAAGATCTTCACTACTTTGTAGGATATGGTTGTGGTTACTATTAACCTATTAGCATCTTCCTCTGCCTGTAATGTTAAAATTTTTTTACTTCTCCAGGTGAACTTTCAGTATGTCGATAAGTCTAACTTTATTCCTGTCATTCAATAGGAACTTGTCCTAAGCACCTGAAACAATGTTTGTTTCTTTGAATATAACATCAGGAGAGGACATTGCTAAAGCTCTACGCAGACGTTCAGAGCTCTTGGTATTTTTGTCTGATGAGCCATCGAAACCTAGAGTTATATTTGAGCTGTGGTGATTTCGCATCCCCTTTATACGTCGCCGTGCTTTCCGCACCCTTGGGATACTGGAGTTAGCAGTTAGCATGTTAGTTTGAATATCAAATCAGTGACAGAGGTTTTCTTGTATTGTTCCTCCGTGATATTACTTGCAAATAAAAGTAAAAACAAATTATGTTATAATATTTATCATATGTTATGTTACACATAAAAGTAAAAACAAAAGACACTTTCAGTAAAAATCTATCAGACAACTAAAAAAATATTGTAATACTTCCTTTTTTCTGAAATTTTGTAAACTATCTGGCCTACCAAAACCAAATGTGCGAAGAGATGTGTCTCAGGAGCTATCAGGTGTAAGTTGACATATTGGTCTCATTTTGTTGGGAATTTAGTGGACTTTAATTAATAAAAAAAGTATTTTTTTCAATAAACCCACTACTTAGAGGTTAAAATTGTTGAAAACTAAAAAACTGTTATACTTCCTTTTTTTTTTAAATTTTGCAATCTTTTAAATAGCCATATCTTAAAAACTATTTGGCCTACCAAAACCAAATTATTCTCATTTAATTGCAAATTTAGTCTACCTTGGTGGTAAAAATTGACAAAAACGGAACAAACTTTTTAATGATTTGTCATTACTAGTGGTGGTTAGCCCGTAAGGGCACTTGGGCTCGCGCCCTAGTATAATAAACAAAAAAAAAATAACTATATTTTTCTCAATGCCTATAATGCCTATTATTATTTTATCTAATATTTAGCGCAACCCGCGTTGGCACGACACTGGACGACCGGGCTTTGAGCGACGTTTTGAGAATTCCTAAATTAGATGGGCACAGGGCACAGTAAATGTGTGCCTCTGTTGTTTCCTCTCACATTATGGTGCGAAAAACAAGGACAACGACAATATCGCTTAGCAAGAGATGAACACATGCGATTGGTTATACGTCACAAGCAAGGCGCTGTCCTCATCGTGACGTGCTTTACCCATGGCACAGATTACCTAGACTAGATCACAATGACCAGATACGAATACGAATGTACGCAGCAACATCTTTACCGACTCCCTCACAAAGGCGATGTAGGTTTCGGATTAAGGTGTGCGTTTGTTGGACCATGATAATAATTTATTTATTGTTATTACGAAACCATTGGATTAGTTAAGAAAACTACAAAGAAAAGTATGATTAATTTTTCTTTTGGTTTTGTTTGACTTTTTTAATGATTTCAAATCTCTGTTTGCATATTTAAGAGTATAAAAAATTCTGAGTCTTATAAATAATTTAATGGTATATATTTTCGCAAATTGTTGGCAAGGATGACTAAATTCTATTTTGCTCATCTCAAAAAGGTATGCGTTGGAAATTCCAGGCTTAGTTGACAAACTATCAAATATAGATATAAATATTTTTTCTAATTTAAAAATATAAAAGAGAAATTTTTCGCTGGGAGATTTTAAATTTTTAAACACCTTTTCTTTAGAGTAGTATGCTTTAAAATGCGTTAACAAGTTAGAATTGTTAGGTAAATTGCATTCTTCTGAGAAATTTACGCAAATTTTGCAAGGGTGGATATGTAATGATTAAATAGCCACACACATAGTTAAATGCATTTTGAATGGTCACATTTAGCTTTCTGTAGTGACATTCCCGACAACAATTACCCGACTGGAATATTCCCCAATTGGAACATTCTGCGACGGGAAAATTCCCCGACAAAAAATTCCCGACTGGAAAATTCCACCGGTAAAATGTAATGTATTGTCGAAGAATTTTCCCGTCGGAAAATGTTCCAGTCGGAGAATTTTCCAGTCGGGGAATTATTGCCTTGATACCAATAATGTTACTCTAATAATTTAGTATCAAGTAGGCCCACCTCATACTCGCAAAAGCTCTGCTGTTCTTCTCGGCATACTTTCCACCAAGTTTGTAATAAACTCTTAAGAAAAAGCTTTCCAGATCCTAACTGCAACTGCCAATTCTTTCAAATATTGTAATGTTTGCTTTCTTTGATTTAGTTTAAGTTTCATTCTGCTCTTCACGTGTTTAATTACATTCATATCTGGCGACCTAGCAGGCCAATTTATTCGCTCGATACCATTCTCTCTCAGATATTCTTGGACGAGCATTTTCGTCCATCAGAATAAAATCTTCGCCAAAGTTCTAAGCAAAGGGAAAGACAATCTCATTTACATACAAATCAGGATACCTAACGCCATTTATACTTTGTCCAATCAAAACTACCAAATCAGTTTTGCCATTCCTTTTTACACCGCCCCATACAGTCACACTTCCTCCTCCAAACAGCACTCTTGTTTTTATATTTTCTTCAATGTACCGCTCATTCTTTTCTATCCAAACTAATATTCGACCATCCGTTCTATACAGTGCAAAGCGACATTCATCAGTAAACATTAACATCTCCATTCAGCTATTCCTCAGTTAAAATGTGGACAGGCTGAAGAGAAGGATATGCAGCACGTCTTCTGGCATTTAAATTTTCCTTGTGCAAAGGGTCTCTGATGGTAGTAGTGAATACCATCGTTCCTGCTATCTCTTGTAGTCTCGCCTTTATTTGTATCGCATTTAGAGTTCTTCTCCGACTGACAGATAGGTTCATCAGACGATCTTCCCTAGGGGTCGTACATCTTTTGTGATCGAATTGCCGAATTTTTCCATCGTCCTTTGAACTGTGGACCTTGATGTCCCCACCAAGTCAGAGATATGTTTTAAACTCAATCCCCGTTGTCGCAATCTGAGGATCTGTTAAATTGCATTAAAAAACTTACCGCATAATGTTTCGTAACTTATTTTCACATATAGGCATTTTTAAGATAGTTACAATTTTTCCGATAAAAGCTAGATAATAAGGTCTACAGGAGTTCCACAACAAATGAAATAGTTCCTAGAAAAAAATAATCTTTGTAATTTTAAAAATGCGGACTTTTTGAAAATACCCTGTAACTTGTTTTCTAAACTTAAAAATGCAAAACTGTCAATTAAATTCCGAGATATCGACCAAAACTTTTAAATGTGATTACGATGAAATATCTGAAATTACTATTTCAACAGGTGCAGAAATATTGAACTTTCAAAATCTTTATTTTTAAAAATCGGCTAAGGCGTTTTCATGATCCAGTCTCCTACAAATGACGATAAAATTAGTTGTACCGACTAATTCCGTGAGCAATTTATTTACATTTCCATCCAACGTTCTTCCATGTTTATCCTTTTCTGTAGTAATTACTTCTAATGTAATAAAGTCATTTATTCCCCAAACATTCTCGATCAATATGTTTTTGTCTGTTTTTTTATAGCTATTTTATACGCATGGTATGTGCACACTGTTAAAACACGACACTACGCTATGCGCAGATTCATAACACGCCGAATCACGTCGCATGGCGTAGCATTAGAATATATAAATGCAGACAATATATAAATATATACATAAAAATTCATGGTATTACGAAGCCAAATGCTATTGACTTTTCGTAGTGACAGAACAATGTACTCGTATCTATGCCTTTATTCTTGGGTTTCTTGAATAACTCTATAGCCTTAAGTGCATTTGAAAGTCTGTGTGTTTCTGTCGTTGGGTACTAGGTTTCCTTAAAGTGGTTGTAAAACCTCGAATGAAGTGTTGAAAAAGTACCGGTGGGTTATGTGATCTGTTTTTATGTCTAAAACGTCCCTCAGTCCCTTATCACTATGCTTGGATACTTGTGTAACCTAGTTTAATATTAAGATTTTACAAAGTGTTCTCTAAATTGTAAACAGCTAATTACAAACTATAGTAGTGGCAAACCTATTAGTACTTGCTGCTCAAAGATAGACAAGTCTGTTCAAGTTGCTTAGTTTTGTTATTTCCATCACACCAAAGCTGTTAATGAAATTATGAAATTATAGGTCTTACCATTGTATTTGTATATTTAATATATTATGCCTGGTTTCACTCCCAATATTACCAATGCATCACTAGCGACGTTGATATTTTTCCATGTCAGCTCACCGATGACCAGGATTTACCCTATAAAGCGGGATGGGGCTTAGCCAATGCGAAAAGATCAATGCAAACCGTTCCTGCACATAAATTCCAAATTGTTATAATCTTCATAATTTTAATTTAAAGAGCAACTATGTACTGTCAAAACAATCTAAAGTATACATCTACAGAAACTCTCGATATTGAAAGGTAAACACAAGATTCTCGCTCAGACTTATTCAGTAAATACAAACTCATTTAGTATAACTAGGTTAAAACAGAATGTATTATCTGGAACTTCCGATTTTACTTAAACAACAGTGCGGTTAATAAACACTTTAAGGGCATGAAGAAGTTATTCTATTGCTTGTATTGTATTGACTGGAAACAAAAGTTTCAAGACATTTGTTTACTTATATGTATGAATATAGAATAAACATGATCGTTCTGAAGAATATTGTTAGTAAATTTTGAGTAACTTATATAATTACTTTGCTACTACTACCTTCATTAAATTTTTGCTATTAGATCACAGTAAATACGAATTTACGTGCTCTATTTCTGTGTTATTTTTTTCCCAAGAAATAATAATCCTGTACATGGTTTATTAGATTTAACTTTCTATTAACTATTTTCTTTAAATTTGTTTAGAAATATGTTTGCGTCACTTTTTGTTTGTGTTAGTTTTGTATAGATTTTGGGCATGTTTTATTACTTACTTATTTAAGAGGATAGTTTGTAGAAAAATATACTTATATACTTACTTTTCACAGTACTTTAAAAAAGAAAAATACGAATGCCCTCTAGATATTATAAACTACAAACCGGTTAGGGAAAATTTAGGAAGTGATTTTACTCACCACCAAACTGTATAATTTAGATATTACTGAAAGCATTACTTTAGACGCTATGCCGTCAACTTTCCATGTTAAATGGGGCATCAACGAAAACTGAAATTCCCTATCCAGGACCGTAGTTTTTATACCAAATAAAAATGACTACTTTTCTTCAATAGATTGTTATTGAAATATTTATACTGAAAAATATTCTTCTGTACAAAAGTAATTGTAGGTACCAGAGAGTATAAAAATTTCAAATATCGACTTCAACAAAGGAGGTTCTCAATTCGTCTGAATATTTTTTAATGTAGGTTCAGCAATAAATATTTGTGTTATGTTTACGATTTATATTATTCTTTTTTTATTAGAAAGAGACTGGTCCCATATATATTTGGTCAACATATTGTTACGGCTCACCCCCCGGTACCCCCATTTTGATCGTTGTTTTACTCTCTATAATGATATTATTTACCTTACAAGTTTATTTTATTTTAGTTTATACTTACTGTATTTGGCCTTTTCCATCTAGTAGAAAAAGTGATCGCCTAGTCAATTAATTGATAATTTATGTACCCACGTTGTGATAATGTTAATTAAAGTGAACCAGGATTCAATGCAAAGTTTTGTACAAATTGATAAATAAAACCTTACAAAATTATACTTAAACTCTTTGTATTTTTCATACTTTAAATGTGATGCAATAATAAGTACATTACAGTTGTTACCATTTACTGAGATCTCACTTGAGTCCTGTTCAAACGCACACCATGTTCATTTGCTATTAAGATATATTTTATTTAGGTATATGGACAACGAAGTTAACGAACAGCGTCAATTCACCAGTTGGTCAACTACTGTGTTGATGTTTATATTCTTATTTAGGTTGATGGCCAACGGAGTTAACGAACAGCGCCAATTCGCCAGTTGGTTAACTACTGTGTTATTGTTGATTTGATTATATTCTATACACTGGTAAATATTTCAAAGAGTATAGAGGTGATGACCAACAAAAGTAACGAACAGCGTCAATTCGCCAGTTGGTTACCTTACTATGTTGATTTCACATATACTTTGTATCAAACCTTGTAGAATAGGTGGCTTAGCATATAAGTTTCTCCCCTTGAGCTAACGAACAGTGTATTCACCAGTTGGTTAACCTACTGTTCAATTTTACTATCTCTTTTTGTACAATTTATCCAAGATAGCACATTTCTGTCTATTTCTAAAATATTGATTTTTATAATTTCCATTGAAATTACTTAATACAACCCTGTATATTTCTTAATATTGATTTTTATAATTTCTATTAAAATACCCAAAATTTCACCTATCGGAAACAGATGTTAATCCTGTCTTTCGGGGTGTATGACTTGAAGGCCATGTGGTTTATTGGTTACATTGATAATATTTTGCAGACAAGGTAGAGCTTTCGTTTAAAAGAAACCATGGTGATATCTCATAGAAAGTTACATAGATCTTTTGACTCGCCTTGCATCGAGGCGCCTAGCGTCGTATTGGTGAGTAAAATATTTAATACCGTAATACATCGGGACAGATATACGGTAGAAATATTTAGGTGGTGCGGGACGTGACGAAGGGTGTAGACAAGGATATTATGAAGGCAATATTTAGGGGCGGCAAGCATCGAGACGTTGAGCGTCGGGAAGAATAATATGGCAGGAAATACTAAAGTGGTGTTAGAAGTGATAGCGTGGAAAGGTAGGGAAGTAGGACGGCATGACGTTGGGCGTCGAGACGTTGATACCTTCGGGGATAGGAGGTATTGTAGGATAGACGTCGTTTAGGAAGAACGTTTTAGAAAAGGTACAGACTATACAACTGGATACAAATAATAAAGTGATCAACTAAAAATAAATAAATCCAAGCTTATTTGGGTCTGGCTTCTTATACTAGTTTTAGTGGATTTTTGTAACGTCTCTGTGTGTCTTAGTTTCCAACAAAAACATATATTTTAATTAAAAGGGGGTGGCTGATTTATTACTTGCCTTGAAAATTTTGTGTATCGTAAACAACGTTACTATTCAAACGCACTTAAATAAGTGTGTCAAGTGTTTCTTGGTCTGGATTTTTAGACACTTGCAACGAAAATTTGATCTATAAGGGACGTGATTATAGATATTATTTATTAGATGTCGTAAATAAGATTTAATTATCTGAGAGATTTTTCGTTAAATGAAGGATTTTGAATTTAATAAGAATGCACTATTATATTTAATAAATGGAAATAATAAATTATTAAGGTATCTGGGTGCCGTAAGTTACAATATGAATGTTGTATTTATATTAAAATCAGCAAACTCAATTTGTTTGGGCTTCTACACGATTTTGGAATTGGTTTTTTAAAATTACTTTTATAATCTTTTTCAAAAATGTTTACCAACATAAAAGTAATCAAATCTCAAAGATTGCTCCTATCTTTTTTCATCTGGTGCTTTTTCTGATACTCCTTCTTAGAGTCTCTTATTTACAGAATAAACAGAAAGTAATGATCAACAATAATTATTGGAGAGAGAAGAAACGAACAAAAACACAGAATACATCTAAACTAAAGTTAAAGAAAATTAAAAACCAAATAGTACCGCAAAGCCAAATCTTACAAAAAACAATTTTACAAAGAAGCTGAACAACGACCAAAATAATTAAAATAGACACATTTGTTCAGAATCGACATCTTCACAGACTTGCAAATCTTTAGAATAGTAAGAAAATCAATTATTTACAAAATATTTAATTTTAATTAACAAATAACAATATTATTAGTAGGATCAATGAAACTCTATATTAAGCGAAGGCTAAACTACTGAGGCTGTAGGTGTACAAAAAGAAGAATTTACCAGAATGTATTAGGATTTTTCGAGGATGTATAAGGATGCACGAGGATGTTCTAGGATGTTTGAGAATGTACGGGGATGTATAAGGATGTACGAGGATTTACGAGGATGTATAAAGATTTTTGGAGGACGAATGATGATTTTTTGAGGATGTACGTGGATATAAAATTATTTTACATTGACTTGTATGAGCAAAACTAATAAAAAATTTAAGTTTCTCTAAACTAAAATAAAAATCAAATAGTTTTTATTTTATTACTACCAAATATACCCAATGGTATATACTAATTCTAACACGTTAACATGACCCAGACCCTGTGATCCCAAGACATCCTAAATAGTTAACAAGCAAACTTGGCTCGATACTCTGAATGATCTTTAGTATATTTCAGTTGAAGGCATTTATAATTTATCGTATATACAGGGTGGTACATTTAACTTGAGACAGCGCGATATCTCAAAAACGGTACGTTTTTTGAAACGAAAGTTTAAATAAAAGTTGTTAGGCGTTACGGGGGAGATGTAATGATGAAAATTTTTTTACGTTGACAACTTTTTGAAGGTTTTTTCAAGGTTAACTCTTTTTTTTGAAACATTTTTTTTTTTTTAATTTTATAATATTGAAATGGTTTACTTAAAATGTTTTTCTTCTTCAAAAAATTAAATGACACAGTTATATCAAACAACAAAAAAAAATGTAATGTAACAAATGCTCAAAATGATGACCATTAACTTCAACACATTTATCAATTCTTGTTATGAAGCTTTCGTGACACTGAATAAGAGTTTCTCTGTTGACAGCTCTACAAGCATTTCTTATGCATTCCATCATAGTTCCCGGGGTTGTAGGAATCACGAGGCGTTAGATCAGGTGATCTAGCAGGTCACGCAACAGAGCCACCTCTTCCTATCCATCGATTAGTCTACTGCTGATCTAACACTTTACGGGAAATTATGGCATAATGAGCAGGGCATCCATCATGTTGAAACCACACACCTTCCCTTACTTGAAGTGGTACATCATCAATTAGATCTGGCAAATGTTGTTGTAGAAAGTCCCGATATTTTGGCCCATTCAATGTTCCTTCAATAAAATACGAACCAATCAACATGTCTCCAATAATTCCGCACCACACATTCACGCACCAAGGGCACTGATGTTCTACTTCCCTGAAACATCGCGGATTTTCCACACTCTAATAATGCATGGTATGACGATTCACCTCTCCATGGTTTGTAAATGTGGATTAGTCGGAAAATAAAACACAAAGGAAAAAATTCTTATTTAGGTGTATTTGATTTCGTGTTCATTTATAAAATATTACTCGATTTACAAAATCATTACCATGAAGTTCCTGATGTACCGAAATATGATATGAATAAAATTTGTGCCGCTTTAATATTCTTAGAATACTGATTTTAGGAATTCCAGATTCTTGAGAAAGTTTTCGAGAAGAAACATGCGGATTCACAGCAACAGCTGCTAATACTTCGATTTCATTATTTTCACCAGTAACCGTGACTCGCCGTG